>SJYA01002813.1:475618-699166 GCA_006410615.1 Neotragus moschatus
TAAAAATTAGGGCAGAAATAAATGCAAAAGAAACAAAAGAGACCATAGCAAAAATCAACAAAGCCAAAAGCTGGTTCTTTGAAAGGATAAATAAAATTGACAAACCACTAGCCAGACTCATCAAGAAACAAAGAGAGAAAAATCGAATCAATAAAATTAGAAATGAAAACGGAGAGATCACAACAGACAACACAGAAATACAAAGGATCATAAGAGACTACTATCAGCAATTATATGCCAATAAATTGGACAACGTGGAAGAAATGGACAAATTCTTAGACAAGTACAACTTTCCAAAACTGAACCAGGAAGAAATAGAAAATCTTAACAGACCCATTACAAGCATGGAAATTGAAACTGTAATCAAAAAAAAAAATGTTTAAATGATACCTATTTTGCTTTGATTTTTTAGAATGCTTATACTTTGTTTTCTTTATAAGTGATATTATTATTATGTTATTATTCGGTAGACTATAGGCACAGTTTATGCACTGTATGATTTTGAGTCATTGGTAATGATCCTGGCTTTAAAAATCACCTTTTCTTATTCATATTTTGTTGCCTTAATATTTGCCATTATAGATTTGTTTCTTTGCTGTAAGTCTTATATTTTTTTAATTATAAATTATTTATGTATAAAAAAAAATAAAGTGAAAAAAAAAAAAAAGAAGCAGAGACATCACTTTGCTAACAAAGGTGGGCATAGTCAAAGTTATGGTTTTTCCAGTAGTCACATATGGATGTGAAAGTTGGACCATAAAGAAAGGTGAGCCCAAAGAACTGATACTTTTGAACTGTGGTGTTGGAGAAGACTCATGAGAGTCCCTGGACAACAAGGAGATCAAACTAGTCAGTCCTAAAGGAAGCTGGTCCTGAATATTCATTGGAAGGACTGATGCTGAAGCTCCAATACTTTGGCCACCTGATGCGAAGAACTGACTTGTTTGAAAAGACCTTGATGCTGGGAAAGATTGAAGGCAGGAGGAGAAGGGGACAACAGAGAATGAGATGGTTGGATGGCATCAACGACTTGATGCACATGAATTTGAGCAAACTCTGGGATTTGGTGATAGACAGGGAAGCCTGGTGTGCTATACAGTCCATGGGGTTGCAAAGAGTCAGACATGACAGGCACTGAACTGAACCGACTGAAAGGCATTTTACTCTGGCATCATTTAATACATTTTCTTACATTATGTCATNACGACTTGATGCACATGAATTTGAGCAAACTCTGGGATTTGGTGATAGACAGGGAAGCCTGGTGTGCTATACAGTCCATGGGGTTGCAAAGAGTCAGACATGACAGGCACTGAACTGAACCGACTGAAAGGCATTTTACTCTGGCATCATTTAATACATTTTCTTACATTATGTCATACATGTCATACATTATGACATCAGGTTGATGTCAAAGGTTTCAGGGAAAATTCTACAGAACAAACAAGCATGCATGTTTGCTATTCTTATCTGGATTTGCCCCATGAGCAATGGTCTAGGGAAGAAACAGCTTGATTTTAACCAGTTCATACTATTGGTCATTTTATCCCAATGAAATGATATTTCAAAGGTCACTTTGCATCTCTTGATTGGAGACGGTGGCTTCCTTGGTTAGCCTTAGTTTCTTAGGGAAGCAATGAATTCACCATCTGTCTCCATTGTGTATATTGCTTTTCTTCTAAGGGATTTGAAGTTGCCCTTCTCTTCAAGATGACTCGATGAAATTACATTTTGTTATCAAAAGAACCAAAGATAAAATATTCACCTTCTGGTGGAGAATTAAAGAGATTCAGGGAAGCCTGCTCATTTATTCATGCGTTCAGTCAGCATCTATAGGCACTGTACTCAGCTGCATCTTTCTACCCCTTTTCTTCTGTTGAACCCAATTGAATAGTATTTGTCTGTTAAAATGTGTATGCTGATGAAGCATGGACAGTCCTGAAGACAGATATGAGAGAACATAAACATGGAAGAGACTTGATGAACCCTGCTAGTCCAACCTTTTCCTTTTCCCTACTCAGTACACGAGTTCTGAGATTAAGAGACTTGTTTAGGGTCAGAGAACTAATTAGTGACAGAGCCCGGGCTCTGATTATATTTTTCATTTCCCTTCTCTCCATTCCCCTATGGTATCTGAGGCCTGGGGCATCATTGCCCTGTTCTGGTCAGTTTGCCTTTCCTTCCTACCGTTCAGTTATCCACTGATACATGTTCAGTATCTGTAATGGTCGGAATGCTCTGCAGGCATTGAGGAACACAGGAGCTATTGAAGAAGGTACAGCTTCTGCCCTTTGGGAGTTTACACTCATGGGGAAAAAAACCACTGAATAGGCAATGGCAAGGTGGAATATGATGTGTGCTATGCCAGCCAGGTACCAAGTGCATGTAGGAGGGACATCTCACTTATTATGGGCAGTAGAATGGTAAAGGAGGACTTCTGGAAAAGTTGATAATTAAACAGGGGTCTGAGGGGAGTATAGAAAGTGTTGTCCAGTGTATGAATGAAAATAGTATTTGCAAAGGTTTGCCTGGAAGAGGCAGCATAATGCATTTGGCGGAATTAGAAGTTAATATTGATGGACTACACTCCCCATCCCATTTAGGAAACAAATTTCAGGGAAGTTTTTCTACTGTTTGTTTTTCTAGAAATCAATATTTTATAATTAAGCTTTGAGAGTCATTTTGACTTCTGTAGTATAAATGTTCTCTTCCAATCCCTTATGACTTGCTAGTGGCAATAGTGATTATCTGTGTTATTTCAAAATGCAGTTCAGGGCCAGATCATGCTGAGAACTGATACTTATTCATTGAGAGAGCTGATCCTGAGCCAGGGGAGGCAAATTCTCTTTTAAATAAATATTTGCTTCTGTGTTAAGACCTTATATTCTGTACTCAATTTCAGCATGATGGATTTTAAAGAAGTTTGTTTGTAATTACCTGTAAAATCTCTTGAAGATTTAAAGTAAAAATGGCCAGAATGCCCTGACTGTGGCTGCTATCCTGAATGGGTAAAGGCATCTTGACACATCTGTCAATCTCAACTGCCAGCTGTTGTTCTGTGATAAGAAATTAGAGGTGGTTGAGCTTTTACATATTTCAGTCTGGGGATGGTCCATTTTTCTTCCCACGTACTCCCCAAGCCATTCGATTTAAATCACCCTTATTTATGTGGGAAGGAAAATTTTCTGTGTGTTTGTTACTCATCCCGTGTTTGGCAGTGGATTCTACCCTGCTGTGAAGAGTTTACACATATCTATATTAGCATTTATGATGTTATATTTATTGTACAGAGACTTCTGTAATTCAAAACTTTTATAATATGTGTCCTAATTTTCCCAAAGAATAAACATAAATTGTAAGTGATGTGTTCTTGGAGCACATAACTCCGCAGTTATTGTGGGTAAAGAAAGTTTAGTCACTCAGTTGTGTCCAACTCTTTGTGACCCCATGGACTGTACCTACCAGGCTCCTCCCATCTATGGGATTTTCCAGGCAAGAGTACTGGAGTGGGTTGCCATTTCCTTCTCAAAGGATCTTCCTTGACCCAGGGATTGAACCCGGGTCTCCCACACTGTAGGCAGACACTTCACTATCTGAGCCACCAGGGGAGTCCTATTGTGGGTAAGGGACCCCTTAATGTCGTTCTGATATTGTAGTCTCGTTGCCATGTCTTCCCCTTTATCCTAACTTAATTATGCTATACCTTTTGCATACTGGAAGATATAACTGCTTTAAATAGACTGTTTTTACAGAAGTTGAATTCTAAGTTAATGGCATAGAGTATATGGCAGTTTGGGGTCTTCATCATGACATTTTATCACACATCCTTTTAAGATAGCTGGGTTTTGAGAATGAGCAATACCACCAACATGTAATCAACTCTTAGGTAATATAATTAGTTTATAAAGCAATGTGTAATTTTAGCAAAAGTGCTATGGTAGACAGAATTCTAAGATGGCCCCTAAGACTTCACACATCTCTGATATGTATTCCCTGAATAATGCCCAGGATGTGAATATGATGTATTTAACATAGTTTATGTTATATGGCTCAGATCACTTTAAGAAAGGGAGAGTATCTGGGTAGGTTTAACCTAATCATATGAGCCCTTTCAACCTGAATGCTGAGGTCAGAGTCAGGGCAGTAATGGATTCAAAATAGGAGGGGGACTCACTGTGTGAGCAGTTTTCCACTTGATTTGAAGATGGAGAGGACCACATGGCAGGAAGTGTGACAGCCCCTGGAGGTGAAAATGGCTTTCAGTGACAGCCTGCCAGGAAGCAGTCAGTCAGTCCTAACACCACAAGAAACTGGGTTTTGCCAGTAACAAGGGTATGATCAAAAGTGTTTGTTTTTTTATTTTTCTCTACAACCTCCAGACAAATACTCATTCTAGCTGACACCTTGAGTTCATCCTCAGGATACCCTGAATAGAGATCCCAGCCACACTCTGCTGAAAATCTGACCTACAAAGTTGTGAGCTGAGAAATGGAAATCGTTTTAAGCCACTGTGGCATTTTGTTGCACAGCAATAGAAAACTAATACAAGGGCATGTTAATATAATTCTTCAGTAGTAATAAATCTCTCAAAGAAATCAGGAGGCAAGTAGAGAGCAGTGGAGTTCACAGGATATTTACAAGGTGTGTTGATCCACAGAAGTGGTAGGGCTGGTTACTTTAATGAAAGCAGTTTGTGTTGCCTTTGACTCCAGCTTAGAAACCATGGAAGTTTTTATGAATGTTTATAATTTGAGGGGGCTTTGCATGATTCAAGATGTATGAATAGAAATGAACCATTATTATACTTCTCAGTATTATTTCAGGTTGCATAATTAAAATTTCTTGAAAAATGATGTCGTATGTCTGTATCTATTTCCCTATCAAATCCTGAGCTCAGCAGAGAAAGCAACTGGGTCTTGCTCATCTTTTTATCTCTAGTACCAAGCACAGTGCTTGACACCTTGTCAGATGCTTGATAAGTGTTAGTTGGAAAGTTGAAATGTAATAGAATGAATAAACAAATCTCTCCAAATTCTGTTGAGATTCAAGGTAAGTAAACAAATAGGAATGGCTGTGTTACAATAAAACTTTATTTACAGAATGAGCAGTGAATCAGATTTTGCCCATGGGCTGTAGTTTGCTGAGCTCTGGTGTAGATCACAAGTTATTAGAGCCTAAAGGCATTTCTAACATTTAACTAGCTTCATGGCTAGTTTGGAATTTTTCAAAAATGTGCTCCAAATATTTGATAGAGTTGCACAAAGTATACTTCTTTTGGGGATTGTATTTACTGTTCATCTTAGATATTGCTATTGGTTCAGTGGAAGGTAAGTCACTTGCTTCCAAGGATGAGGTCTTCCAAGGTTTTTATTGCATTCTATGTCTATTTTTTGTGAGTGAAGTCTGAATGAAGCGAAGCTAAACAAAGAAGATGTACTTGAATGAATGGCACTAATTGACTTGGGGTGGGAATATTTCTTTCAATATCACAGTTATCCAAGTCTATGCCCCAACCAGTAACGCTGAAGAAACTGAAGTTGAACAGTTTTATGAAGACCTACAAGATCTTTTAGAACTAACACCCAAAAAAGATGTCCTTTTCATCATAGGGGACTGGAATGCAAAAGTAGGAAGTCAAGAAGAACCTGNATGGCTGGATGGCATCACTGACTCGATGGACGTGAGTCTGAGTGAAGTCCGGGAGTTGGTGATGGACAGAGAGGATTGGCGTGCTGCTATTCATGGAGTTGCAAAAAGTTGGACATGACTGAGCGACTGAACTGAACTGAATATTGGAATATAAAGTTAAATTCTTTAGGTTGCACATGACAGTTTGACTTGTAAACGGGTTTATAAATAAATAAATAAATAAATATATAAGGCTGTATACACTGAGGTTTTCTCCCATATTGAATGTTTGTGAACTTGTGAACAGCTGGAGGTATAGACAAGGGTGGGCACACAGGAAGGTAAGATAGAGTCTAAGATTCTTTGCCGCCTTTCTGTGTTACCAACACATTTCATCAGAGCTTGCAGGAAAGGGGTCTTTAAAAAGAGATAGATAAAATGTCAAATAGCCAGGGGAAGATAAATGTGGAGGTAGTAGACCAAAGCTGGTTCATCTTCTGATTCTTCAACTAGGAATTCATTCTAAGAAAAAATTAAGGATATAGGCAATTAGTCACAGCCTTGTTCATAACATGGTTCTTTAATTATTGTTATTTTTGCCTGAAGAGTGAATAAATGATGATATATTTCTACATAAATTCAATAGAAATTACATTATAGAATAATATATTTAATGACATAAAAAGATCTTCACCTTATTTTGCTAAGTGAAATAAACTGTGTTCAACTTTTATGTACGGAAAATGAAAATGCCTGTTTTTTTACACCCTCACCACCACAGTATGACCCTGTTTTTGTTTATAAAAGTTTGTGACACACACACATACATACACACACACACACACATATATATACAAATACATATGGGCTTCTCCAGTGGCTCAGTGGTAAAGATGCTGCCTGCAATGCAGGAGCTGCAGGAGACACGGGTTTGATCCCTGGGTCAGGAAGACCCAGGAGAAACTAAACTACTGGTTTTTTTAGTAGTCATGTATAGATGTGAGAGTTGAACTACAAAGAAAGCTGAGGGCAGGANACAAATACATATGGGCTTCTCCAGTGGCTCAGTGGTAAAGATGCTGCCTGCAATGCAGGAGCTGCAGGAGACACGGGTTTGATCCCTGGGTCAGGAAGACCCAGGAGAAACTAAACTACTGGTTTTTTTAGTAGTCATGTATAGATGTGAGAGTTGAACTACAAAGAAAGCTGAGGGCAGGAGAATTGATGCTTTTGAACTGTGATGTTGGAGAAGGCTCTTGAGAGTCCCTTGGACTGCAAGGAGATCCAGCCAGTCCATTCTGAAGGAGATCAGCCCTAGGATTTCTTTGGAAGGAATGATGTTGAAGCTGAAACTCCAATACTTTGGCCACTTGATGCAGAGAGCTGACTCATTTGGAAAGACCCTGATGCTGGGAAAGATTGAGGACAAGAGGAGAAGGGGATAACAGAGAATGAGATGGTTGGATGACATCACTGATTCAATGGGCATGAGTTTGAGTAAACTCCAAAAGTTGGTGATGAACAGGGAGGCCTGGCGTGCTCACGCAGTCTGTGGGGTTGCAAAGAGTCAGACATGACTGAGTGACTGAAATGAACTGAACTGAACTGAATGGGCTTCCCTGGTGGCTCAGTTGGTAAGGAATCTGCCTGCAGTAGGGAGACCTGGGTCCAGTCCCTGGGTTGGAAAGATTGCCTGGAGAAGGAAACAACTACTCACTCCAGTATTCTGGCCTGGAGAATTCCATGAACTGAATAGACCACGGGGTCACAAAAAGTCGGACTGAGTGACTTTTCACTCACTTAAGGGCATTTTAACCTTAGGCAAGTTAGTTTCTCTGCTTCATTTTCCCTCTCTTAGAATGAGGAGAACCTGACTTTGTCTCAGTTCTTCTCAGCATAGTAGGTATTCAAAGAATTATTCAACATTTGTTGAATGAACAAGGTGCCCATTACTGCTGGTCCACAGGTAATTATTTTATAATAGAAATCAGAACTTATGTGTTAGTTGTGTCAACTCTCTTTCAAAGAACTTGGAAAGAAAATTGAATTACCTTGTAGGGATTATTTAAAATTGATCTTTAAATTTATACACAGTAAAATTCACTCTCTGTGTCACAGATCATGGGTTTTAATGAAAGCATGGAGCTGTATTACTACCTTCACAATCATGATACAGGACACTTGTGTTACCTCAAAACTTCCCTTGTGCTGCCTTCTCCAGTCAACGCTTCTCTTCTTCCCCCAGTCCCTGGCAACCATTTGTTCCCCATGCTGATAGTTTTTCCTTTTCCAGAATGTCATAGAAATGAAATTATACAGCATATGGCTTTTTGCATCTGGCTTCTTTCACGTGGCATAACACATTGGAAATTCATCCATGCTATAAAGCCTTTATCAATTGTTCATTCTAAAGATAAAACTTTTAAAGATAATTCCTATTATTTATGAAATGTCTGTATTATAACCACATGAGTTTTTTATCCCTGAGATTGTCCTGAAGCCAGAGTTGTGACAGTATAGAATGTTAGCACAAAAGAAGGCTGGAGAAGCAGCCTGGTCTAATTCAGCATGCTGAGGAGATGAAGCTTCTGAGAGCCAGAAATCAAATGCATTGTTGCAGGTGAGCGTAAATCAGAGTTAAGACTAAAATTAAGAACCTCGATGTTAAATAGCAAAGTTACATTGTAGATCAGATAGAAGAAACCATTCTAGTGATGAACTAACTAGTGGAAAGTTCCCTGAAGGGCAGTGAAGTGTGTGTGTGTGTGTCTGATGTGATGTATTGTGTTGAAATAATGACCTTAAATTATTTTTAGAAGGAAAACAAGCCAGCACTTTTTTTGTGTTTGGGTTGAGAATAAAGGACCTTCTATCATAATTACTTTGTAAAATAAACTATAGTTGATGTACCATATTATATAGGTATAGGATACAGTGATTCACAATTTTTAAAGATTATACTCCATTTATAATTATTATTAAATGGCTATATTTCCTGTGTTGTGCAATATATCCTTTTAATTTATTTTATATATAATACTTTGTAACTCTTAATCCCCTCCCCTCTCCCCACTGGTAACCACTACTTTGTTTTTATATCTGTGAATCTGTTTTTTGTTGTTGTTGTTCTTGTTATATTCACTAGTTTACTTTTTAAATTCCACAAATGTAATATCATACAGTGTCTGTCTTTCTCTGACTTATTTCACTTAGCATAATACCTTGCAAGTCCATCCATGTTGCTGCAAATGGCAAGCAGTGAGTTTGTGTAATCTTCCTAAGTTTTCTCGCATTCATCGTAAGCACTGGTTTGGAGAATGTCCAGCAGGTATCATAGTTGTTACTTTCACCCCTGAGGCGTGTAATACAGATGATAATTGGCAAGTTAGCAGACATTTGGTCTGTCCAAAATGTCCATTAGACATTTAATACATGCCAAAAGGTTCCTGATATGTAGTCTTGTCTAAAACCATTTGGCATAGATGAAATATACTCGTGGACATTTTGGGTAGGACTAGATTTCAAGAACCTTTTGGCATGGACCAAATGTATTTATGGATATTTGGGCTGGACCAAATATGACCTAATATCAAGGATGTTCTGGCATAGACCAAATGTCTTATGGATGCTTTGGACAGGACTGACTTAGCACACACACAAATGTGTCCTACATGTATTGAGTAAGTTTTTTATTTTAATTGGAGGCTAATTACTTTACAGTGTTGTGGTGGTCTTTGCCATACATTGATATGAAACAGCCATCGGTATATGTGTCCCCCATCCTGAACCTCCCTCCCACCTCCCTCCCCATCCCATCCATCAGCATTGTCCCAGTGCACCAGCTTCGAGTGCCCTGTCTCATGCATCGAACTTGGACTGGTCATCTATTCACATATGGTAATATACATGTTTCAATGCTGTTCTCTCAAATCATCCCACCCTCGCCTTCTCCCACAGAGTCCAGAAGTCTGTTCTTTATATCTGTGTCTCTTTTGCTGTCTCAAATATAGGGTCATTGTTAACATCTTTCTAAATTTTGACTAAGTCTTTTAGACATGCAAGTTTGGTGTGGTGAGTACCAGATCCCCACAGAAAGCTTACACCAGATCCCGAAATGTGTAGAGCTGTGTGGTTTGCTTTGATGCCTAAATTAGAATGAGTCCTTTTATTGTGTATTATTTATCCTGTTTATCTTTTATTTCTAAAGGCATAGTACTAATTTATTTACAATAAGTAGAAAAAATATTAAAAACCATTTTTTAAAAACTAGTTCAATTTTTAAAAAATAAATGAATATTTTTATTTCTTAAAGACAAAGGTAAAATATGGTACTTATATGTTTTTTGGTTATGTTTAAATAAATTAGTACTATGCCTTTAGAAATAAAATTTAGACTTATAGTTCATAATATAAAAATACCTCTATAAATAACATTAAGCATTTATATGCTAATTTAAGTTGGTCACAGTAATGTATATTTATACCCATGTGCTTATCAGTTCATTTTCCTCTATCTTAATTTAAACCTTCTTTTTGGTACATTTATAGCAATTGATTGAATGTCACAGATACAGAACTTAGGTATCCAAGGTGATTTACATATTCGCTCTGTTGATGATAACTTTAAGTCTTTTATAAACATGGCAGTTGTCATAAGGAAATATATATGTTATTTGTCATGTTCAAATCTGAAATCTTGGGAACAGTTTTTAAAGTTGTGTCTTTAGTTTAGACTCTAGTTATGTCTCTAGTTTAGTATTTCATTTTCGTTTACTCTTCAAACATTTGTTGTACATTTCTGTGTGGTTTATTTGTTTTTTAACATCAGTGCCACAAGAGCTTCACTTAGAATTTTAAGCTAAATGTTTTTTGTTTTTTCTTTGAATAATCTATCCCTTAAAGTCCCTTCCCTCCTTTTGTGGAGTCTCTACCATCAAGGATATGAAAACTTGCAGAGACTGTGCTAAGTGTTATGGTAGTTGACAAACTAGTTTGGTTAGATAAGTCTCCCAATTGGAGTGTCAGCACAGATTAGGCTAGACCATGGAGAGAAGGAAAAAGTAGAAAATAATGTCCAAAATGCTTACAATGAAATGAGCTGTGACAGACAAAAGGCCTGAGGCACCATCACCATGTTGAATTGAAGGAAAAATCAAGAATATCAATTTTAGCTATTGAAATTGCCTTACAGTACATGGGAGGTGCTAATTTGCTTAGACATCTTTTGGCAACCTTGCATGTAAAATCTGCTTAGTCCTGTTGTTATTTATGTGCAAAAATGCCTGCAGCCAGAGAGCTATCTTTCTGGACTCACCTCTTTCTAACTGAGAATAAAGGCTTGAGGAATATGGGAGATGTCAGTAGCAACAAGCAACTTGAATTCCTCAAGATAAAGACCATGGCTGGGAAGAACTGAGCAGGCAAGAGAAGGTTACTGACTCCACATTAATAATAAATTTACGAGAGTACAGAGCAAATCATGCCAGGCCATCTTTATCGTTTTCTAGGTGGACGTGCAAGATTAAAGAAAGGAATTCAATAGCTGTAATATCTGGAATTGAGTAAATCATCTAATTCAGTGTCTCCACAAATCTTTGGGGGCAGTGGAGGCGGGGGCAGGGGATAGGGAGAACCTCAGTGAGAATTGGCTCAGAGCACTGTCATGTGGATTCAATTTGGCTGTTGTAATAAATTACAATGGAACAAGGTCCATTGGGACAATGTTGGGATCAATAGAAGGTCAGGCTGTAACATCTCCAGCAGTGGTCTGGAAGAATGGATAACACACTTTATTAAGCTTGGCAGGCCAGGAGGTTTTGGTACTGTTGTGGTCCACCACTGTCATTTGCCGTTATGAAGCACCTGTCAGGTATGGGGCACTCTGGGGACTGCTAGAATGTATACAGTTGTCCAAATGGTCAACCTGTTTTAAAATGATGATAATAGGTGCAATTTATTGAATACTTACAAGGCTGCCATGCATAGTGTTAAGCATTTTTCATGGATTATTCCTTCTAATCCTATTGGTAATACCTGAGGGTTTTTTTTTTTCTTCCCTCTCTCTCTCCATTTTGCCATGGGTAACGTGAGATATAGAGAACTACTGTAGGTAATGCAGATGGTATGTAGTAGCAATAGGTTCTGAAATGAGTTAGTCTGATTTTTACTCTTAACCGCTCTCTATGCATAGTACCCCTGTGTGCTCATGGGGGAAGAGTATGTTCATTTGTAAGTTGACTTATTGTTTTGTTCATTCATTTAGCAAACATCCTAAATATACTTAAGATCTTCCTTTTAGTAGAGGAGACAGGGCCAATTTTGAGTTAATTTTCAATAATTGGTGATGCCATGACTCTGATATAGATATAAAGTGAATATACATTAAGGATTCTACTTAACTCTTTAATCAAGGAAGGGACAAGGCAAGTATTAGAACTGGATAGAAAATCTCGAGGCCAGAAATATTTATAGATCAGAAATATTAAAATGAATGTGCCAATGGAGGCAAAACTGGTTTTTCCCCCCAAAGGAGAGAAAAGTCAATATAACCTCGAAGGGACAGTGTGAAAGCTATCTGGTTATAGGCAAAAAATTATTATTTTTGCTATGAGTCACCTGTAATTTACCAAGTTGCAAAATAACTCGAGGACAGTGAAAGACTAGAAATCAGATAACCTAAATGAATATGATGTAAACAATAGTTTTTTTTTTTTTTTTTTCAATTGAAGCACTGTTTTTATCTAGAAAACTAAAGTGAGAGAATTGTGATGCAGCATAGTAGGGTATGGGTTGGGATAAAAGACTTACAGAGAATAAATCCAGCTCTAAGTTTTTTGGAGAGGACTTTTGAGCAAATATAGGAGTTAAAATGAGAATCTCTAAGCTAGAAGATACCTTGTTTTTCAGATAGGGACTCTGAGGCCTAGAGGGCTAAAGGAAATTGTCCAAAGTCACTTACCTCTTTGACCCAAGAAGTTTTGTAACTTTCTGCCTTTCTATGATCCCTTTACTGGCCTTTGGGCAGAAGAGAGTAGGAAGGCCCCAGACCAAAGTGTCTATTGTTGTAAAGTAAAGACCAAGTGTCGGAGAAGGCAGTGGCACCCCACTCCAGTACTCTTGCCTGGAAAATCCCATGGATGGAGGAGCCTGGTGGGCTGCAGTCCATGGGGTCGCGGAGAGTTGGACGCGACTGAGTGAATTCACTTTTCACTTTTCACCTTCATGCATTGGAGGAGGAAATGGCAACCCACTCCAGTGTTCTTGCCTGGAGAATCCCAGGGACGGGGGAGCCTGGTGGGCTGCCGTCTCTGGGGTTGCACAGAGTCGGACACGACTGAAGTGAAGTAGGAGCAGCAGCAAAAATCAAGTGTATTACTTAGGATTCTCCAGAGAAAGAGATCCAATTGAATGAGTAAAAACATTTATCTATCTTATCTATCTATATATACATACATATACACATACATACACAGGCATGCACACACAGACACACAGACACACACACACATATATAGAGAAAGAGATTTATTTTAAGGAGTCACCTCATGTGATTGTGGAGGCTTATGAGTCCAAAATCTGATGAAGGTGGCAGGAGGAGGTGGCAGGCTGGAGACTCAGAGTAAGTCATTGTTTGAGTTCAAGGTAGTATCCTCGTGAACAGAAGAAGTGATTTTGAAGATGGAGTTTGAAGGCAGTCTGCTGGAGTATTCACTTTTGCTCGGAGGAGATCAGTCATTTGTTCAGTTCAGGCCTTTAGTTGATTGAATGAAGGCCAATGTACTTTATGGAGAGAGATCTACTTTAGCCAAAGACCATTGATTTAAATGTAAATCTCATCCTAAAACACCCTTAGAGCAACATTCAGAATCATGTTTGAGCAAATATCTGGGCATTGTGGCCCAGCCAAATTGACATATAAAATTTACCATCACACTAGTTCAAAGGGCTGAGGGTCTTTGCCTGACCAGAGAGGTAATTAGTGGTGATGGCCAAGTAGGTGGGGCAGATACTGGATATCGGGTACTTGGAAGGTGGTTGAGTCATCATTAGCAAGGACGTGAATCTAAAGCAAAATGTTTTCAGCTTCACAACTTTCCCAAGAGACAGTCCTTGAAATAAGCCCATCGGTCACAACTATTATGGACACTAGTCACAGGTCTGTTCACCTGCCTTGTCAGGGTATATGTCTCTAAAGGTGAAGGTGAGGTGTGGGTTCAGGATTTGTTTCCAGATAGCCCCTACTTTATCATATGTTTGGGTATTGGAAATATTAACTAAAAGATTATAAAGTCTGGGATACAAAATTTGTCATCTGAGTTGATGATTCCTTTCATACGAGTTTGCCTGAAAGTCATATTGATTACATCACTATAAGTACACCTGATAACCAGAAATAAGTTAGAGAACAACTTATTGTGAACATAATGCAAAGAAAACAATAAATTGTAACTTTATTGTTCATTTCTGTGGCTTTATACAGATCCCCTAGGAGCAAGATCAAGAATATATTTATGATTGTTATCATAAATGATAAATGATGATAATTATTCTTTTATTTCATAATAGCAGCAAATATTTTCTGAGCAATTCCTCTGTGTCACGTGTTATATTCAGTTCAGTTCAGTTCAGTTCAGTCGCTCAGTCGTGTCCGACTCTTTGCGACCCCATGAATCGCAGCACACCAGGCCTCCCTGTCCATCACCAACGCCCGGACTTCACTCAGACTCACGCCCATCGAGTCAGTGATGCCATCCAGCCATCTCATCCTCGGTCNCATTGGAAAAGACTCTGATGCTGGGAGGGATTGGGGGCAGGAGGAGAAGGGGACAACAGAGGGTGAGATAGCCGGATGGCATCACTGACTCGATGGCTGTGAGTCTGAGTGAAGTCCAGGCGTTGGTGATGGACAGGGAGGCCAGACTGTACTAAACTGAGCAGTCTTTATCTTTCTTGTTGTTGTTTAGTCACCCAATATTGTCCAACTCTTTGCAACCCCATGGACTGCAGCACGCGAGGCCTCCCTGTCCCTCACCATCTCCCAAAGTTTGCCCAAGTCAATGTTCATTGCATCGGTGATGCCATCCAGGCACCTCATCCTTCTTACCTTACTCTGTTCGTTCTTTTTTTTTCCCATAATCTTTCACCTTTCAGTGCAGTTTATTATTACTTACTAATTTTGTCTATTATGTTTTTACCTGCCTTTTTTTGCTGGATCTAAACTCCACAGTAGCAGGGATTGCTGTGTTTTGTTTACTTATGTAGCCCAAATGCATAGACCAACCTTTGTCCGGTAATAGAAATAAGTATTTATAAGATGAATAAGTATTTGTGAGTTATATTGATAAGTATGTCCTTTCGTCCTGATGACACCCTCATGATAGATACATACTGAGCTTATTCTAACTTAACAGAGGAAGATAGTGTTCTGGTGAGTTACTTTAGTGTTGTATTTCAGTCTCTCTCAGAGAGACTGAAGCATCAGCCAGCTAAGTCAGAGGTTGACAGGCAGCTGAAGTCTTTGCAATTGAGAAGAATCCAGCAGTTCTGAAGCAAGGCAAAGAAGTGCTTAGTCACTGTGAGGTGTGATGCTGACAAATTAAAAGAAAAACAAAGTCAAAAAGTGTTAAGATGAGGATATTTAATAGGTACAGAGTTTTAGTTTTATAAGATGAAAAGAGTTCTGTGGATGGATAGTGATATGATCACACAGCAACGCAAATATACTTATTGCCATTGGAATGTATACTTAACAATGGTTTGTTGTTGTTCAGTTGCTCAATCATGACCGACTCTTTGTGACTCCATGGACTCGAGCATGCCAGAGTTCTCTGTCCTTCATCATCTTGATTTTGCTCAAACTCTTGTCCTTTGAGTCGGTGATTCAATAACCATCTTGTTCTCTGTCGTCCCCTTCTCCTCCTGCCTTCAGTCTTCTCCAGCATCAGGGTGTTTTTTAATGAGTTGGCTCCTGGCATCAAGTGGCCGAAGTATTGGAGCTTCAGCTTCAGCATCATTCCTTTCAATGAATATTCAGGACCTTTAGGATTGACTGGTTTGATCTCCTTGCAGTCCAGGGGACTCTCAAGAGTCTTCTCCAGCCACACAGTTCAAAAGCATCACTTCTTTGGTGTTCACCCTTCTTTATAGTCCAACTCTCACATCCATACATGACTACTGGAAAAACCATAGCTTTGACTAGATGGACCTTTGTTGGCAAAATTATGTCTCAGCTTTTTAATATGCTGTTTAGTTTGGTCATAGCTTTTCTTCCAAGGAGCAAGCGTTTTTTAATTTCATGGCTGAAGTCACCATCTGCAGTGATTTTTGAGCCCAAGAAGATAAAGTCTGTCACCATTTCTGTTGTTTCCCCATCTATTTGCCATGAAGTTATGGGACCGTATACCACGATCTTAGTTTTTTGAATGTTGAGTTTTAAGCTAGCTTGTTCACTCTTCTCTTTCACCTTCATCAAGAAACTCCTTAGTTCCTCTTCACTTTCTGCCATAAACGTGGTGTCATCTGCATATCTGAGGTTAATGATATTTTTCCTTACAGTCTTGATTCCAGCTTGTACTTCATCCAGCATGGCATTTCATATGATATACTCTGCATTTAAGTTAAATAAGCAGGGTGACCATATACAGCCTTAACATACTCCTTTCCCAATTCACAGCCAGTCCCTTGTTTCATGTCCAGTTCTAACTGTTGCTTCTTGACCTGCATACAGGTTTTGCAGGAGGCAAGTAAGGTGGTGTAGTATTCTCATCTCTTTAAGAATTTTCCAGTTTGTTGTGATCTACACAGTCAAAGCTTTCAGCATATTCAATGAAGCAGAAGTAGATTATTTTTCTGGAATTCTCTTGCTTTTTTGGTTATCCAACAGATATTGGCAATTTGGTCTCTGGTTTCTCTGCCTTTTCTAAGACAAGCTTAAACATCTGGGAATTCTTGCTTCACGTACTGTTGAAGTCTAGCTTGGAGAATTTTGAGCATTACTTTGTTAGCAGGTGAGATGAGTGCAATGGTTAAGATGGTAAATTTTATGTTGTGTGTGTTTCACCACAATTAAAATTAAAATATTAAAATTTGAACAGTTTTTAAAGTTAAGATTTAATAGCCATTGTTCATGATATGTGTTTGTGCTGATGGAAGGAAGAACAGGTGAGAAAAAGATTTCATTGGAAAAATGGGAAGCAGAAAACACCTGGGATTAAATTTTGACTCTGTTGCTTACACTAGTTCTTTAGCTGCACTCAGCCTCAGTTTCCTTAATCTTTGTGATCAACATGATTATGAACTTCATAGAGAAGTTGTAAGGATTCAAGAGAGAATAAATGAAAAGTGTTTGGCAGAGTGCCTGCTTCCTAATCAATCCCTATTTAATGAAAGTTTCTAATCAAACTATCATGGTAGATACCTTTATTCTTGCCAAACTCTTTATTGATTAATTCTAAGGCAGTGAGTTCTGGACTGAGAGCTCCATGAGACCAGCACTAGAGAGTATTTTTTACATGGTCATCAGATGGCTGGATGGCATCACTGACTCCATAGGCGTGAGTCTGAGTGAACTCAGGGAGTTGGTGATGGACTGGGAAGCCTGGCGTCCTGTGATTCATGGGGTCGCAAAGAGTCGGACACGACTGAGTGACTGAACTGAACTGATGATTTCTATTTTTCACTTGGATGATATTAAGTAATGATCAGTTTTTACCAACAGTGATAACTCACCTCTCTCTCTCTTTTTTTTTTTTGATTACTCACCTTTTGCAGGTTGATTCCCTTTTGTGTGAGTTTCTTCTGTGTCTCGACAATGCCAGGAGACCTGGTCAGTGCTGTTCATTTGTATTTTTCCCTTATATCTGAGACAGTCGACAGTGGAACCACTGAGTTGTAACTCTCCCTTTCTTATTTGGTGCCACTGAAAAATAGGATTTTCAAGAGAAATACAGAAGATTTTAGCAAACATGCCAACATCCTTATGACTCCGAGAAAGCTATAAAGTGCCAGTGATGTTTCAAGTCTTCCTTCCCTCCACTTCTGGAAACCAGCATGAACTATCTCTTTGGCAAACATTGTGTCCTCTAAGGAGCTCTTAGCTCTTCCAAAGTATTTGTCTCCAGGTGAAGGAATGATTATCATATGACAAGTAGTAAAGATTTTGTCTGGCAAGGCAGGATGACCTGAGGGCTCTCTGGACATTGATCAGTAAGAATTAGTTGTTACTAAACAGAAATTTGCACGCATTCATGTGTGCTCAGTTGTTTAACGACTCTTTTGCGACCCTATGGACTGTAGCCTGCCAGGCACCTCTGTCCATGTGATTTCCCAGGCCAGGATGCTGGCCTCCTCCAATGCGTAGCCATTTCCTCCTCCAGGAGTTCTTCCTGACCAGGGACCAAACCTGTGTCTTCTGTGTTAGCAGGCAGATTCTTTATCACTGCACCACCTGGGAAACCCAGTGATGAATTTACTGAGAATGTAATTATACTCAAGTTTATGTCCTCTCCCTTCTGTAAGTGTGTCCCGACGCCCTGTGAATATATTCTCTCTCTTTTTTTAGTTTGCAAAATTATGATATTTCTATATTCCTTTAATGAGCTTTCCCCATGCCCACTCTATTCAGGCCCCTCAAGATCTTGATCAGCCCTTCTTGTTGTTGAAATGTGGGCAGATACTACCAACCAGAAGAGGGCAACCCTCAACGTGGAGGGACAAATGCAGGTAGAAAGAGCAGGGTGGGCCAAGAGGTAGAGATAGAATGAATTCAGCAAAAACAGGCAGAGTCTCTGCAGCTCGGTTGTGCTAGTGATGGGGCTAACAGGCCTACAGAAAGTGGCAGATTTGGAAGCCAGCATACATTACCTCTGAGGTCTGTTCATCTCGCCTGTTATATAGGACATTCTAGTAGGAAAAGTACCGCTGGAGCTCGTTGGGGCAGACTTGATGACTAATGTCTTTTCAATCAAATTTCTCTGAATAATAGAAGGTAAGGTTGCATATCAAAACCAGACATAAGTGTATTTGACCATGGATTGCAATAAAATTTACTAGTGTTAAAGATAATCAAACCATTTCACTTTCCATGAATTTTATTGTCTGAAAAAAGTGATATCACCCCCTTTGAAGGGAGGAGAATAACTTGGTTCATTTGCTATTCTGCTGAGAGAGAAAATTTCTGAAACTTGACAGCAAATGATGCCTGTCTTTTCTGCTTAAGTCTGCTCCCCCCATCAGGGAACTCTGCCGTCTCATCTAGAACGCACAAGCTCAGGTTGTTCACTTGGCCTATTTTTTGGCTTTATAACAGGGAAGCCGTATCACATTCTCTCTGCTGGCTGGTGCAAAGAGGCAAACTGTTGAGCAGATGTTGATTAAAGGGACCTAGGTTGCCATGTTCAGTGTTTCAGTTTATGTTTTGGGGCTTTGATAGTTTATACACAGAGGGCCTGTGTCTCACCTGAGTTAACAAGTACTGCAACCCAACACTAGCATTGTCTTTGGTAGCCTCTGTGTTGGGGTATGAAATTACATCCCAGTGACGTAAGGGTCTGTGAACCTCTGAAAACCAGCGTTTGGCCATGCCAGATTGTGATTGTTTTTTGATAGAAAAGTACATATTTTGAGTGCAAGGATAGTTTTGAATGAATGAATAAGAATGGAAGCATCTTGAAAACAGGTTTTTGCTTATGTTAACATATCAATCTTTCCATCTTGCTTCCTTGGATATTGGCAAAACCACTTGATTTTTACCATGTTCTAAAAGATCTGGCCCAAGTTTTTATTGATAGTGTCTTGAGCTGGGTGGACTTAGTCAAGTTATTTTACCCCTTTAAGCCTCAGTTTTCTCATTGATAAAATAAGAACTCTTCTCCACTCCCCACCCCTCCCCCCACCCCGCAAAGGATTGTTTTGAGTGAAATGAGATGATGAGTGTTCAAAATACCCAGCAGAGTACATGGGGGATAATAAAGGTCTTAATACACTATATTTATTTATAATGAGAATCATATATACAAATGACATTTATTCCTTTACCCAATACTATTGTTCACCTACCATCTTCCATGTCTAGAATTCACACATATGTTATCTCACAATAAATTTGGCTACAGTAGTTTGAATTTCTCTAGAATCTTTTTTGAAACCCTTGAACTCCAAACCCTGTTTAGAAATGTTTGTTTTTCCTATTCCAGTTCAAAGCATATTCATGACTTTGGACCAATGTTTGGGCATAACCCTGCTATTTCTCTTTAAGCACTTTCTCAGTTCAGTTCAGTCACTCAGTTGTATCTGACTCTTTGCGACCCCATGAACTGCAGCATGCCAGGCTTCTCTGTCCATCACCAACTCCCAGAGTTTACCAAGACTCATGTCCATTGAGTCGGTGATGCCATCTAACCATCTCATCCTCTGTCGTTCCCTTCTCCTCCTGCCTTCAATCTTTCCCAAACAGTCAAAGGCTTTGGCATAGTCAATAAGGCAGAAATAGATGTTTTTCTGGAACTCTCTTGCTTTTTCCACGATCCAGAAAATGTTGGCAATTTGATCTCTGGTTCCTCTGCCTTTTCTAAACCAGCTTGAACATCTGGAAGTTCACAGTTCATGTACTGCTGAACCCTGGCTTGGAGAATTTTGAGCATTATTTTACTAGGGTGTGAGATGAGTGCAATTGTGTGGTAGTTTGAGCATTCCTTGGCATTGCCTTTCTTTGGGATTGGAATGAAAACTGACCTTTTCCAGTCCCGTGGCCACTGCTGAGTTTTCCAAATTTGCTGGCATATTGAGTGCAGCACTTTGACAGCATCATCTTTTAGGCAGCCCCTAAAAAAATAGCTCTATAGTCTTAGGTTGAGGTGCAGGTACTATATAAAACTTTATTTAAAGGATGAATTTATATTATTCTCAGCTCTTTTCCTAAAATAATATGACTTTATAATATGACTTAATACAACTGATAGCTGTTGCAAAATTTAATATCGTAGGACTTGAAGGAAGAGTTCACAGATGGTTTAAAGTCACACTTTTGAGTAAATTATCTCAGACAATGGGAAGAGGGTACCGTGAGCTGCAACTGGATTGTCTGTTTCTTCATATTGCCTACTACAACTTTGAGGAGGTTACCAGTTTTATTACCTAAAATTAAGTGGAAAGAAAATGTAAACTGCTAGATCTTCAAAGTTTCCATTTTAAAAGGTTAGACTGGTTAACATTTTACCAAAAAAAACACACAACTAGTTGTTAATGTTGCCATGTTACATTGGGGTAGAGCCTTACAATTTTCATAGGGTACATGTTCCATTCAGTCCCCTCCCCATCCTTTGGGGTCATCAGGACAGCTATTTTTATTGAGGAGGAAGCTAAGATCCAGAAGTAGTTAAATGATTTGAGTGACATTGTGAGATAGAAGGACAATGGGAGTCAAGTTTGCTTACTCCCAGTAAATAGCACGAATAATTATTATGGCAAGGATATATGAAAAATCAGGCAAATGATCTTTTGTGTCATCCCTTATCGGAGGCTTCTGATGTATATAACCTGGGTACTGGCTGAGGTTACCCTGTCCTTCGAGGTGAGTAGATACAGCTTCCTTGTCATATCCCACATCCAGTAAGAAGCCCATCCCTTCCCAGGAGTCCTCACCATACAAGGAGCCCTTCAGTTGTGAATTTCTACCCCTTTTGCATTGTTGAGCTTGCATATATCTCCCTCCTTGGGGTCTGGTTGTTTTGTTTACTCAGTCATGGAACATGGCCCCCCACCCACCTCATCCCTTAATTTGCACTCTTACCAGTCACACTTAAGACATGTGAGGACTTAACAGCCTTTCGTGAAACTTTGAGGTAGAATAAAGGAAAGGAAAGGGAAAGTCACTTAGTCATGTCCTACTCTTTGCGACCCCATACAGCCCATGGAATACTCCAGGCAAGAATACTGGAGTGGGTAGCCTTTCCATTCTCCAGGGGATCTTCCCAACCCAGGTCTCCCGCATTGCAGGTGGAATCTTTACCAGCTAAGCCACAAGGGAAGCCCAAGAATACTGGAGTGGGTAGCCTGTCCCTTCTCCAGTGGATCTTCCTGACTCAGGAGTTGAACCAGGGTCTCCTGCATTGCAGGCAGATTCTTTACCAACTGAGCTATCAGGGAGCCTTGAGGTGGGAGAGTTGGTCACCATAGGGTAGACTTCAGTAAACAGAGCTTCAGGCTTCCCTGACTCAAAACTCTTTTGCTTCCTCATCACGTGGACTTTCTCACTGGTCATCTTTGCCTGCTCATTTCAGTACCTTGCCAGGTTGCTCAGACCTGTCTCTTGCCTATTTCTTTCCCTGGCCCGAGTGACTACCTTTCTTCATACCTTAGTTGCAGTACACCAGACTATAGTAGAGTTCAGGTCTCTGCTCCTCAGTCTCCCCATAGACCATACCTTTAGCTCCTCATCTTTTCTATATAAAAAGAACTATGTAATATTTCATATTTCTCAAAGTAAAGGCAGTTTTTAAATCTCCAAATGAAATTCAGGTGTCAGCTCTTAAAAATCCCATTCCCCCTAGTTTTTACAGTTGTCTTAACTCCCATAACTGCCATATGTATCCTATGAAATTGAAAGTGAAGTCACTCAGTCATGTCCAACTCTTTGCAACCCCACGGAGAGTATAGCCTACAGTCTCCTCTGTCCATGGGATTTTCCAGGCAAGAATACTGGAGCAAGTTACCATTTCCTTCTCCAGGGAATCTTCCCAACCCAGGGACTGAACCTCGGTCTCTCACATTGTAGGCAGACACTTTAGCATATGAGCCACCAGGGAAGTCATTGTATCCTATGGGATAGGTGGTATTCTTATTATCTCATTTTTCAGTGGATGTACCCAAGACTCAATGAGAAACTGCCTAAGGTCACAGAGAGATCTAATCTCACAGCCCCTGCCCTGGGGCTTATCAAATATTTTCTTAAAGGACTTTAGTTCAGTTCAGTTGCTCAGTCCTGTCCTACTCTTTGCAACCCCATGGACTGCAGCACGCCAGGCCTCCCTGTCTATCACCAACTCCCAGAGTTTACTCAAGCTCATGTCCATCGAGTCAGTGATGCCATCCAACCGTCTCATCCTCTGTCATCCCCTTCTACTGCCTTCAGTCTTTCCTAGCATCAGGGTCTTTTCAAATGAGTCAATTCTTTGCATCAGGTGGCCAAAGGATTGGAGTTTCAGCTTCAACATCAGTCCTTCCAATGAATATTTAGGACTGATTTTCTTTAGAAGTCTCTGCTGCAACTGTGCAGCTCTGCCGTCTGAAACAAAGCACTCAACTCAAACGTGTATACATTATGTACACAAATGGACATGGCTGTGTTTCAGTAAGTCTTGTTTACAAAAACAGGTGACAGGCTGGAATCTGGCCTATGGGCCAGAGTCGCAGACCCTGCACTTCACTGCCTTTTCCCATAATACTAGCTCTCTATTGAATGTCTCTTAATTTAAAGCCTAAAATGAATTGAGAACAGAATCCAGAGCAGAATCCACATGAGTCACATCATTTCGATCGCCTTTTCATTTTCGTTCTGGAAGCTATGAACAGAGCAAACGAGTCTGTAATGATTGTTAAATTATCCATAGGACATCCATGATGGTGCTGCCTCAGAACTTGATTGGAGACATGCTGGGATTTTAAAGTCAAGGGCACATTATGGGATTGTATGACATTATTTATATTTTATTTTAAGCAAAATGGACAGTGAGTGAGTTGCTGACATTTCTCAAGGTCAGTTTTTCTCTCCAAGGCCATACAGGACTAAAAAAGCATAGTTTATGCTCAGTTTATTATATCTAAAGATCACGAGGAGTTGCTGTTTCCTATATCTTCCTACTGACAAAAAATGTGATTGGATTAAATTTGTGGGCTTTTTTAAAATACTGGCTGCCCGTTGTACTGTGGTGATGGAATCAACACCCTTTTTTTTCTGAGTCAACTTCCCTATGAAAACATCTCCTGTATTCATGTAATGGTCTCATTTCTGATCAGCAGTTTTGAAGATTAATGTTGAAAACAAAGGTATTTTCTTTCTTACAAGGATGATTTAAAGAAACATTGAAAACTGCTTTTTAGTGTTTCCTTTTCTGCAGTTTACTAATAACTTTCTAGTGGCCAAAGGTTGGACTTTTTCTCTTCTTTCTTTTTTTCTTTAAAAATATCTTTGAAGACAGTTTATCATTATTTGGCAAGTTTCAGTTTAGAATTAAGTTTTATAGCTTGCTTATCATTTAAGTTCCTGAAAACAGGGGTTTATAATGGAAATGTTGAAACCACCTTAATCTGTTGGTAAATGTTTTCATTCTAGCACTTATCTGAGTTCAAAGAGGGCCCTGGAAAATTACTTTTGGGTCTTTTATTGAATCTGTGAATCAGGAGTTGCATTCATTCTGAAACAAACAGAGCAGGGTTCCCATTTAACCTGCAGCACTAGGGTAGTGCTTCATTCTGAACTGTAAATAGGTCCTCCCTGTATGTGTCTTATCTTCAATATTTCAGCTGCATGCCTAAGGGAAATGAGTGGGGAAGGAGCTTCCTTCTCTCTGTAAAAGCCTTGTTTCTCATTTAGTTCAGTTCAGTTGCTCAGTCCTGTCTGACTCTTTGCAACCCCAAGGACTACAGCACGCCCGGCTTCCCTGTCTATCACCAGTTCCTGGAGCTTACTCAAACTCATGTCCATCAAGTCAGTGATGCCATCCAACCTCTGTCATCTCCTTCTTCTGCCTTCAGTCTTTCCCAGCATCAGGGTCTTTTCTAATGAGTCGGTTCTTCGCATCACTTAGCCAAAGTGTTGGAGTTTCAGCTTCAGCAGCAGTCCTTCCAATGAATATTCAGAACTGATTTCCTTTAGGATTGACTGGTTGGATCTCCTTGCAGTCCAGAGGACTCTCAAGAGTCTTCTCCAACACCACAGTTCAAAAGCATCAATTATTTGGTGCTCAGCTTTCTTTGTGGTCCAACTCTCACATCCATACATGACTACTGGAAAAACTATAACTTTGATTAGATGGACCTTTGTTGGCAAAGTGATGTCTCTGCTTTTTAATATGCTGTACAGGTTGGTCATAACTTTTCTTCCAAATGTTTTTTTAATTTCATGACTACAGTCACCATCTGCAGTGAATTTGGAGCCCCCCCCCCAAAAAAAAAGTCTCTTACTATTTCCACTGTTTCCTTATCTATTTGCCATGAAGTGATGGGACCAGATGCCATGATCTTAGTTTTCTGAATGTTGAGTTTTAAGCCAGCTTTTTCACTCTCCTCTTTCACTTTCATCAAGAGGCTCTTTAGCTGTTCGCTTTCTGCCATAAGGGTGGTGTCATCTGCATATCTAGGGTTATTGATATTTCTCCTGGCAATCTTGATTCCAGCTTGTGCTTCATCCAGCCCAGCATTTTGCATGGTGTACTCTGCATATAAGTTAAATAAGCAGGGTGACAGTATACAGCCTTGGCCTACTCCTTTTCATATTTGCAACCAGTCTGTTGTTCCATGTCCAGTTCTAACTATTACTTCTTGACCTGCATACAGATTTCTCAGAAAGGAGGTCAGGTCTGGTGTTCCGATCTCTTGAAGAATTTTCCAGTTTGTGGTGACCCACACAGTCAAAGACTTTGGCATAGTCAATAAAGCAGAAGTAGATGTTTCTCTGGAAGTCTCTTTCTTTTTCAATCATCCAATGGATGTTGGCAATTTGATCTCTGGTTCCTCTGCCTTTTCGAAATCCAGCTTGAATATCTGGAAGTTCATGGTTCACATACTGTTAAAGTTGGCTTGGAGAATTTTGAGCATTACTTAGTGAGATGAGTGCAGTTGTGCAGTAGTTTGAGCATGCTTTGGCATCACCTTTCTTTGGGATTGGAATGAAAATTGACCTTTTCCAGTCCTGTGGCCACTGCTGAGTTTTCCAAATTTGCAGGCCTGTTGAGTGCAGCACTGTCACAACATCACCGTTTAGGATTTGAAATAGCTCAGCTGGAGTTTCATTACCTCCACTAGCTTTGTTCCTGGTGATGCTTCCTGAGGCCCGCTTAACTTCACATTCCAGTTTGTCTGGCTCTAGGTGAGTGATCATATCATCGTGTTTATCTGGGTCATGAAGATCTTTTTTGTATAGTTCTTCTGTGTATTCTTGCCACCTCTTCTTAATTTCTCTTGCTTCTGTTAGGTCCATTACCATTTCCGTCCTTTATTGTGCCCATCTTTGCATGAAATGTTCCCTTCATATCTCTGACTTTCTTGAAGAGATCTCTAGTCTTTCCCATTCTATTGTTTTCCTCTATTTCTTTGCACTGATCACTGAGGAAAGCTTCCTTATCTCTCCTTGCTGTTCTTTGGAACTCTGCATTCAAATATGTATATCTTTCCTTTTCTTGTTTTCCTTTTGCTTTTCTTCTTTTCCCAGCTATTTGTAAACCTCCTCAGACAACCATTTTGCCTTTTTGCATTTCTTTTTCTTGGGGATGGTCTTGATCACCCTTTCCTGTACAGTGACACAAATGTCTGTCCATAGTTCTTCAGGCACTCTATCAGATCTAATCCCTTGAATCTATTTGTCACTTCCATTGTATAATCAATCATAAGGGATTTGATTTAAGTCATACCTGAATGGTCTGGTGGTTTTTCCTACTCATTCATTTCTCATTTATTCTCCCTAATTACTAATTTAGAGCAGTCAGGAAGATGTTCCAGAGTATCTTCAGCAGACCTTGTATATCTAACGACCAGCTTACTGAAATTCACTCGGCACATGTGCACTGAGGGCCTTCCCTGTGCTAGGGGCTGGGAATACAGCCCCGAGAGGAGATGAAATCAGAGAGATGGACTTTCAGTGGAAAATGGTAGTCAGTAAATACAAGTTAAGTTATAGTTTCGAATATGGAGTTAATCACCAGATGTAGTTGCAGAGTGTGTCACAGAGAAGCACAGGTGCTGAGAGCATGGGAGAGCAGGAGTTGGGGTGGGTTGGGAAGGAGGTCAGTCTGTTTTCTGGGGCAGGAAGGTCTCAGGGAGACTAGGGGAGGGGGAGGGAAGAAGAGGTAACTGCCAAGCCAGAGATGGCAGGACTATGGGAGCTCAACAATTTGAAGATTCAGTGTGACTATTCTAAAGAGGAAGGGCTGAGAGGAGGCCAGGAGTTAGGCGGGACCAGTTTGAGAGTGTGTGTATGGTGGTGGGGTGTCCTAGGCATGAACGCATTTCACCCTTGACCCCAACACTTCTCCACCCCTTTTTGGAAGTGAAAGTGAGCTGAGGGAGTCTCAACAATCCACCAGTCAACTTCTCCCTTAGTCCTCTGAAGATCCTATACTCTGGATTCCTTTAGACTGAGGAAACAGCTCCTGGACGCCATGGGCTATCCCTCTCCCTTGGGTTTCAGTGGTACAACCTTTAGGCCTATAAGCCATTTTTAGGGTTCTATTGGCTTAAAAAATATAGTATATGATTTTAGTAAAATATACCTTCTTTAGTGTATAACTATACATTTAAAAAAATGCATATAGCAAAACTTCAGAGAATAAAAAGACATTGGTTGTCAAGGATTGGAGGTGGGGAGAAGGATGAATATGTGGACCACAGAGACTTTTTAGAACAGTGAGAATACTTTATATAATACTATAATGGTAGATACTTGTCATTTGTCCAGACCTGTAGAATATGTAACACCAAGAGTGAGCCATGATATAAAGTCTGGACTTGGGGTTATTATGATGCATCATAATGCCTTTGAGGTTCATCCATGCTTTGGTGGGTGTTAGTCTGTTGAAAGTCAGTAGTAGTGTTCCATTGCATGGATGAACTGCAGTCATTTGCCCGTTCACCTGTTGAAGTTGTCCAGTCACTATCACAGTGGATACCCCTTTCACAGGGATCTTGCCTGAATGACTATGGGGGCTACTTGACCCTCCTGCTTGCACCTATGGCAGTCAGCTGTGATACACATTGATCCACAGCAGCCAGCATTATCTTTATCAAACACAAGTCGAGTCTTGCTGTCCCCGTGCTCCAAACTTTAAATATGCCACTGCCCTTGGGATAAAGATCTTTGAAATTCTCACAACAGCCTTTAAAATTTGGGCCTCATCTGTCCCACCACTCCTCTTTTCCCTTTTTTTAGCCATTTGGAACTAATTCCAGGTCCCAGAAGAGACCATTGCTCTCTCTTGCCTCTGCTCTTTGCAAGCTTTCCTCCTTCAGACTGGAACATTCTCCTTTCATGTCTCCTCATTTCCCTACTTGCAAATTTTTACTTGTCCCTTGAGTATCAGCTTAACTGTCACATGGGGGCTCAGTGGTAAAGAATTTGCCTGCCAGTGCAAGAGACATGGGTTTGATCTTTGGGTCTGGAAGCTCCCCTGAAGAAGGAAGAGGCCAGGAGTTAGGCAGGGCCAGTTTGAGAGTGTATGTGGTGGTGGTGGGGTGTCCTAGGCATGAATGAATTTCACTCTCCTCCTTGCGTGGAAAATCCCATGGACAAAGGAGCCTGGTGGGCTACAGTCCACAGAGTCACAAGAGAGTC
Source organism: Neotragus moschatus (assembly GCA_006410615.1). Taxonomy (NCBI): domain Eukaryota; kingdom Metazoa; phylum Chordata; class Mammalia; order Artiodactyla; family Bovidae; genus Neotragus; species Neotragus moschatus. The sequence goes on from SJYA01002813.1 coordinate 503,787, forward strand.
AGACACAGCTTAGCAACCAAACGACAACAACAGATATCTTCATTGATCCCACAGAATGAGGCAGGTACTCTTTGCTAGGTGCCACAATAGCTCTATACTTAGTCATAATATCACAGTGTCTTGTAGTTCCCTGTTTATTTCTGGGTCTTCTCACCGTAGACATGAAGTTCTTTGAAGATAGCTGTTTGTTCACTGCTATGTCCCAATGCCTCAATGGGTGTCCAGTGCTTGAAAACATTATCATTCCAGTTTGGGAAGTCAGAACCCTGAAGCCTAGAATGTCCAAATAAATCGCTTTATGTTGCTCAGTGAATTGGGAGAATTGCATCTTCTCACAGGCCTGCGTATGATGTCATGTGTGATACAACTCCTGCATGTAGGAAGCCTCTCCAGTTTCTGTATCACAGAATGTCTTACTGCTGGAAGTTCTTTTTTCCCGTTTCAATCTTAATTGAAACCTTGTAGTGCCCTTAGAAATAGAATCCCAGTTTCTCTCACGAACATGTTCCTGCATCTCACCTAGAGTGTTGGAGACTGAACTCTGCTTAATCAGCTTGACGTCAGAAGGGTGCTCAGTCTCATGCTGAGTCCACCTTGGCACTGTCTGGATTTGGGAGAAGGTCCTGTTTGTGTGTCTAAGCATGAGGTTTTTTGCTTCTCTTCTGTCTCTGTCTCATATCTCCTCTGATACGATGTTGGTGAGTTGACTGCTAGGCTAGGAGTCCCATAGCAGTTTACCTATCTCTGTAAATCATCTCTGTAGACAGCCATCATGTAGTAGACACTCAACAGTAATCTGTTAGATGAAAGATTGAATCAGTAACAAAAGAGTGGATGAATGCCTCAGCTTTTACAGAGATTTCATCTCTTTGGAGAGTAAACACTTTGTTGCCAGGTGACATGATGCTTCCTGGTGGCCTGTGTTTGTGAGGCCTTCTTGCTGTTCCTGGACTCCCCTGTCTCCTTTGCACCTCACAGCCTGCATTGTTGTTCTCTCCAGCTGCTACTTCACAGCATTCACATCTCTGCTCAGATGTCACCTTCTCCAAGAAGTCTTCCTAAGCACCTCTCTGACATAACTTTGTTCTAACCCCCATTGTTTTCTGTTCCCTGTTGTAATTTATTTTTTCCCCTTGTAGGACTTTGTACTTATCACTGTCTGAAGTTACTGGGCTTTAGGAATATTTGTTGATTTGTTTACTAATTTTGTCCCCTAATGTGCATAAGCTCTATGGGGGCAGGAAGCTTGTCTGGCTTCCTTACCAGGTCTGTGGAGATACCTGGCAAACAAATATTAGCTTAATACAGAATAAATTAAATAGATACATACATGTATATATGTGTGTGTATGTATGTATGTGTATATATATATATATATGTATAAACTCAGACATATCAGTAAATAAGATACTGTGCATTATCTTATGACTGGCTGATCTTTACTGAGACTTATTCTGTGGGAGGTGGTGCAAAGAAGAATGTAAATAGTGTGTAGTCAGACCAGTGTGCAATAAATGCTTACAGAAGAGTTGTTCTTGAACGTGCTATGTCACTATATATTAAAAATTAAAGTGGTGGCTAGGTGATTGTGGTTAAAAAAAAATACAGTGTTTAGAATCTGATAATCTTGAGTTCAGGTATTTTTTTTCTGTTTAGTAGATGTGTAATTGTTTCCTCATCTGTAAAATAGGGATTATTGTCACCAAACCATCGGGTCATCATAAGGATTCAGTTGACAAGGATAGCACCTGGCATGGGAGACCTCCCTGTGGACGTGTGGCTTCCTTCTTGCTCCCTTCCTTCTTACAAAAAGAAGACTGAGGTAGAGTTAGGCCAAGGGCTTCCCTGGTGGCTCAGATGGTAAACAATCTTCCTGCTAATGAGGAAGACACAGATTCAATCGCTGGATCAAAAAAAATCTGCTGGAGAAGGGAAAGGCAACACATTTGAGTATTCTTGTCTGGAGAATCCTATGGACAGAGGAGTCTGGTGGGCCACAGTCCATAGAGTCGCAAAAAGTTGGACAGGACTGAGTAACATTTTTACTTTTTCAGAGTTAGGCCAAACACTGAAGGAACTTGAGGCTTAATATTTAGACCAAGATAAGCAGATCATGAACAGATTTGACTTGCTTATTTGAATATAGTTCTGTGTGGTTTTTTTTGGTGGTTCTTATTTGTTTTAAAGAAAACCACCAGGGTGGCACATGTGGGGGACTGAGTAGAGGTCTACCCCATTTCTACTGCTGGGTTATTGTGTTGCTTCGCCACTGCATCTAGCTCTCTGCAGCGTAGAAGCTGCTGCTTTTTTGTGGGCACACTTCTACATCTGCAACTGATTGAGTTTGCAGATGGGCCTATACAGAAATAATTAGCCACTTGCCCCTTATTTTGAGGTGCAAGTGGCCCCTCTTGCCAGCAATTACTGAGTCATGGAAAAGAGGAAGCTTTAAGGGAGAGAGCCTGTGGAAATTTAAGTATGAGGGCAAGTTTTTTTTTTTTTTGTAGCTATCTTTTTCTTTCAAAAAAGCACTTGTAAGTATGTAAAAGTCACCTTAGAACAGACCCACCCTTAACTCCATGTACCTATCCCAGAGTAGAATGCTTCAAATATTTCCCATTTCTCTTCGCCTTAATTTTATTCTAAGTATTTATTTGAATGTGCCATGTGCTTTAATTGCTATGTTTGGTTTCACAGTTGGTTCACACTACACATTAGCTAATTATTGGTAAACTATCTGGCTTATAAGCTCTGATCCATTTTCCTTTGGAAACTGGCAGCAGCCCCATGCATTTTATTATACTTTTGTGGAGAATTTTGCAGTGATCTGCAATGTTGCACCTTTGAATAAATCTAGATTTGAATCACTAAACCCTATTGTTTCCTCTCATTAAGGGCATCATCCAGTGGTATTAGGGGACCAGAGGAGTTTGTTAATAAAGGATAGCAGTTGTTGATGGCCATCTAGAAACATCAATCCATGAGATTCAGAAATTATGTGGGGAAGCTGCCTTGGACAATAAAAGAACAAAACACATTCTAGATCTTAATAGGAAACAAAAGTGTATAAACAAAAGCAGACTGCTTCTTTAAATATCCAATTTCAGAACAAGACTATCCTCCTAGGCAAGTTTAAGGAACTCTGGATCTAATTGGGAAAAGAAGTGGTTGACATTTTCTTTAGTGTCAGACTAGCAGATGAGGTTGAATTTTTGACACTTTGCAGAAGACAGACCCCTTTCCATTAGCCAGATAAATCTGGGTCCTGAGTCATTATTTTATTTTGTAAATTCTACATGTGCTGTAATCAGACCTCTCCCATGCAGATGGTTACTGCTGAAAAAGATGATGTTAAACTTTGAAGGGAATAAAATGAATGGCCTGCTTAACCATTTCTGCTCATGTATCCAACCCCAGGGCTTAACTCACAGGCCTGCAGGTTTGCTATGCATATCTTTCGGTGTTTCTTTTCTCCAAATACATTTAAGATCATCCCATGTTCTTTTACCAGGAACTTGAGGGGCCGAGAATATACAGAATCTGTTTCACTTATACTGAAGTTCTTTCTGCTAGAGTTTACCAGATCCCGTGGATTTTGCGGGTGCTTGTTATATCTTCATCTTTTAGTTGTATCTTCACCCTCCAATGGGTACTAAATAAAGACAAATTGTGGTTAAGATTTGTGACTTCACATGTTTAGAGTCTTTCAGGGAGATTGGATCATCACAGGACCTTGCTATTTCACAGAAGATGCGCCTATCGAATGCAGAAACCACTAATGTGATTCTGTTCATGAGAAGGAAGGTGCAAGGGAAAAGGAGCCCTCTCCCTCAGTCTCTGCCTGGATACATATTTTGGAGATGCTTTTTGAATTCTCAGACCTCTGAAAAATAATGGCTATTATGAGAGACAAGGGAGAAAAATGTCCATTTTTCTTGAAGATGATGATGATTGAGGGAGAAATGGGTAGTCACTATTCTTTCTGGATTCACTTTGATAAAAAAGGTTTCCTTTTCAGTGGTTCTGAAACTTTGGTCCATGGGCTGTTAGATCAAACACACCTGTTCAGTTCAGTTCAGTTCAGTTCAGTCGCTCAGTGGTGTCCGACTCTTTGCGACCCCATGAATTGCAGCATGCCAGGCCTCCCTGTCCATCATCAACTCCCGGAGTTCACCCAAACCCATGTCCATTGAGTCGGTGATGCCATCCAGCCATCTCATCCTCTGTCAGCCCCTTCTTCTCCTGCCCCCAATCCCTCCAGCATCAGAGTCTTTTCCAATGAGTCAACTCTTTGCATGAGGTGGCCAAAGTATTGGAGTTTCATCTTTAGGATCAGTCCTTCCAATGAACACCCAGGACTGATCTCCTTTAGAATAGACTGGTTGGATCTCCTTGCAGTCCAAGGGACTCTCAAGAGTCTTCTCCAACATCACAGTTCAAAAGCATCAATTCTTCAGTGCTAAGCTTTCTTTACAGTCCAACTCTCACATCCATACATATGGATGTGAGAGTTGGACNAGTTTCATCTTTAGGATCAGTCCTTCCAATGAACACCCAGGACTGATCTCCTTTAGAATAGACTGGTTGGATCTCCTTGCAGTCCAAGGGACTCTCAAGAGTCTTCTCCAACATCACAGTTCAAAAGCATCAATTCTTCAGTGCTAAGCTTTCTTTACAGTCCAACTCTCACATCCATACATGACCACTGGAGAAACCATAGCCTTTAGCACTTGTTAAATATACAAATTATCAAACCTCTCCCTGGACCCAATGAATCAGCACGTCTGGTCCTTGGACCCAGAATCTGCTTCATCAGGTACCTAGATGACTGCTGTATGTGGTCAAGCTGGAAGTCACACTTGTTTTGGATAGTTTTTATATTTTAATAATTGATTATACCTTTTTTGCAGATGTGTGATTCATCACATCACAGTGAGTGATAGGAATAGATTATCCCTTTGGGACCCCTGACAGCGTTTAGTTGTTGAAATCATTTGGATGCTAGTATCTCAGGGGTTGCTGAATTATATTCTTGTGGGCCCACCCACCCCTTTGTTCAAATGAAGAACATAACTTGTTGTGTCCCAAAAATTTGTGAGGAGGGATTTGGCCTTAACCTCATGAAAACTCTTCATTTCCAGAGATTCTTTCATGCTTACTTTCAAAATATTTGAGATAAATTTCAAAAATGCTCAGAATTACTATATAACATTTATGAAGCTCAGACACAGCACTGTGACTTTAGTCAGAATGACGTGTAAACTTATGTGTCCCTAAAGAAATCCATCTGAAGTGAAGGGGAGCTGGGACACAGGTAGGTTCTATCTTTGAGGTCCTACCAGAGTCACTTAGGACTGGTCTCTGAAAGGTTTAGGCTGGGGCAAGTCTTGCCAAGAATAGATAAAGTACATTGTTTCAAAAGTCAAATGTAAAAATTAATGGGAAAAAGTCTACTAATTTACAGGATGATCTTTTAATAGATCATTCTGCTCATGTATTTATTTGATGAACTGTTACTTTTTATACTTATTGTTTATAAGATGAAAATAAAAAGTAATTCTGCAAATCTTGCCTTTAATACTTGTATATAATGGTACTTTTTTTTAAAAAAAAAAGATAACCTATTTAATCTCTATTTCACAAAGTTTTTATTCTGACAAAGAATTTTTATATACTGTTGGGTTATTTTGCAAATTATATTGATAGTGAAATTCATACATACTGAACTTCAGTAATGTGAATTTTTCTAATCTAGCACAAATACATTCTATAGCCACAAGAGGTATTTCTCTGGTGGTTTCTATTTCCAGCACATGTTACCGTGTTTTTGAAATGGAACATTTGCTGTAGGGGACAGAACATTTAGCATGAAGGATACTAACCAATAACAAAATAAATTGTCTGCAAATAATGATGTAGGGTGCTTTGACATAATGTTTCTATTTTTCTGTCTAGTGGTTCATCTCCCTGTCCTTCCTTTGGGTTCGTATTTTTTTTGGGGAAAAAGAATTTGTTTATTTAGGAAGTAGATGCAAAAGTCCAAAAATGAGCCATGTCCTAATCCCTCTTCCCTCCCCGCCGCCTTCCCCCAGTGGCTCTTATAACAACATGGTAGGGGAACTTTGTGAAATGCTGTCTCTTCATAGGAGGAAATTTCCTGCAGTGTGAGTATTTTATCCTATTAAGTCTTTCTTAAAGAGCACAGATAATACTTTAAGTGGGAAAATAGTTTCTTGAGTACTAGAGTATTGTTGTTTCCCTCCTAAATGCATACATGTTTTAATCTCAAATTCAGTTTCTTCTATTACTTCATTTTTTAACTCAAAAGAAATAAATTTTATTTTTATTTCCTCCATGGTTTTCAAATGTTTAGCTCATAAAATTAAATAATCTCTTAAAAAAGCAAAAGACCCTAAGCCAAATTTAGAGTTCAAAACAAGCACTATAAATAAAATAATTTTTTAAATATAAAAAGCTTCTTAAACTCCCAGGAAGACAGTTAAAATTGTTAAAAAGAAAGAAAGGCATCAACTTGAAGTAATTTAAATGATACAGTTTTATGGCTGTCTTAGAATGACCTTGAGAAAATATTTCCCCAAACGAATTCTCTCTTAAATAATTCTTTTAGACAGTGTCTTGAAGAACAAACTCTCTTGAAGTGAATTGTGTTCTTTGATGCGGCTATTTTCCTGCAAATTCCAGAGGACAGAATCTTTGGTTTTAACTTAAGATAATGAAAGTGATTTTCCTTTGAGAATCAGGTTTTAGGCCAAATTGTAAAGCCTGTCTGCAGGTGAGATTTAATTTAATCCTTTGAGTACTTAAGAAGCATTCCTGAGACAGTGGCCAAAAAAGTGACAAGATTAGCACTTTGCTTATTGACAGTGAGTAGACAAGAAAAGACTTTTATCCTAAAGAGTTTAATGATTTTTTTCAGTGAACTTAATGGCAATTTTTAATTACTCCAATATACATTTTTCATATCGTCAAAGATTAGATGATACACTTAAAATTTAAAGTTAGTTGCAATTGAATTGCAGCCTGGAATTAAGTAGCAACAAAGTAGGCATAAAAGGCAGGTAGTATCTTGCTAACTAAATTTCAAGTTTAGAATAGAGTGAAAAATGAATGTGCCAATATTAAAAGAAAATACATAAATAAAAATCTTCAGGTCAGTTGTATCTTTTTCTCAGAATCAGAATCATCTATATGATTCTGAGATTTTAAAGGTTTTACAAGTTGCTTTTTTCTATTTGCTCATTATTTCATTTTTAATTTCTCTTTTCCTTGTGTGTTTTTTGTGTTCCAATTAGCAAATTATTTTTTTCTGATATCCAATACTATTAGAATAAATAACGAATTCCATGAAAATTAAAGGTATATGCATTATTGGAACTTGATACAAAATTTATATGAAGTGTTTAGCTATGACTTACAGATAAAAACAGTGTCATATAAATTTCAAAATTATTTCCTGTTCCATGTGTGTACAAATGTACTTTTATTGCATATATTGATTCCCTTATATACGTTTTTCTTTGAGGGAGTATCAAATACAAAAAAATGCATTATTTTACATTCTAAATTAGATGGATTTTCAGTTTTTTATGTGGAAAACAAAAGTAAAATCTTCTATCATGACATTCAGCAGAAATGAATTTACATGATATTAGGAAACTTTCATATTTAGGAGGCTTCAGATCAAACGACCCTGCCATCCTCTCAAATAAGTTTAGCTGTGGTTAACAAACCATGAAGATGTAGCTTACAACGATTGTTTATTAATATTTTTGCATCATGAGTATTTCTAGGAGCTCTTTCAGATCTTGCCTGTCATTTTCACGTTGGATGTTTTCAGGATGCTTCATCTTAGAACAATTTGGGGATGTTTTAAATTTGCTGCCTATTTATTTTGTGTCTAAAGGAAAATTGTACAAAATTCCATACGATTTGGGAACATGCTGTCTTGGTTAGTTTGGATCACATTTTAAAATTAGTTTTAAGAGAAAGGAAATCATATAAATGCTCTGGAATTCAGATAAGCACCAAGCATGGGAAGCAGACACTTGTATTTTAGAGCTTATCCATTGGGTCAGACTGCTGATGATAAAAGAACACTCTAGACTTTTCATTTCTGATTATGTGCTTTGCAGAACTATTTTCTCTTCTGCTTTCCCCCTGTCCATTTGAATTTTGATTCTGGTAGAACTTGCTGAGTGCAGTGTCTCAGATATTCCACAGGGTGTCATGATGTGGTTATTTGTTCTCAGAAACACTGATGTGGGAGGTATTTTGAGCCAAGGCTTATCTTGTATTTAAAAGGACTGGTTCATTTTAGTTATAGTCAAGGAATATTTACTGAATACATACTGTGTGCCAGCCCCATTATAGGAAACGTAGGTATTAGTGGTATCATGCTAGTCCTTTTTTTCACTTTGTGTTAGGCATTTTTGCTGAGGGAATATTTACCCACACGGGGAGTTTCTTTGACCTTATTTGCCATGTATCTCCATGCCACTTGGGAGTAAATCTCAAGTGGAGTCAGATTTGAAAACTACTCAACTCTCCAGTTAGACCCTGATTCCTTCCCTTCTACCATCTGGTGGGAATAGATCCCTAGGTGTGCTGATATAGAAAGGGGACTGAGAGCTCCTGTTCTAAAATGTTCTTGCATAGCTCTGGGGAATCTGAAGCATGGCAGGGACCTCTGGAGTCAGTAAATCTGAGTGTGAATTATCCTTTCACCACTAGCTGTTTGGTCACCTTAAAGAAGTTACTTTGATTCTTTTCATTTTAAGTCAGCAATAGGACTTTGAAGAGCAAGTGAAACAATCCATTTCTAAAAAAGTATTTAGTAACTTCCAGTTCTGGGATAAGATGGCGTAAGCTCATTTATCCCCGTTTATTCTCTCTAAATACAACTTAATTTAGATCGTCTGGAAATGATTCAACAGACAATCATAGAAGGATTCTGTAAGGTAGAAAAGGAGGAGGAGGACTGGCTATGGGCCTCTGGAATTGAAGTACACCTCAGTGAGTTCCCTGGGTTTTCTTGTTATTCCTTATATATCCCTGAATGGGGATGGCTGCTGCTGCTAAGTCGCTTCAGTCGTGTCCGACTCTGTGCGACCCCATAGACGGCAGCCCATCGGGCTCCCCTGTCCCTGAGATTCTCCAGGCAAGAACACTGGAGTGGGTTGCCATGTCCTTCTCCAATGCATGAAAGTGAAAAGTGAAAGTGAAGTCGCTCAGTTGTGTCCGACTCTTAGCGACCCCATGGACTGCAGCCCACCAGGCTCCTCCTCCATGGGATTTTCCAGGCAGGAGTACTGGAGAGAGGTGCCATTGCCTTCTCTGAATGGGGCTGGAGAGCCCTGCAATTCTGAACTGCCAACAGAAATAGAGAAGAGAAGGAAGGGGAGAAGGAAAAGAGAGACAGAGACACAGTGGGAGAGACAGGAATGAGAGTGGGAGGAAGAGAGGAAGGGAATGGCTGCTTTCCCTTTGGGAAAGGGGAAACTCAGCTGGGACTCAGCCGTGTCCAGTCTGCCCACACAACATTGCTTGCAGAGCTCTGATGAGCCAGTCCATCCTCTATCTCACTCCTGCCAGCAATGGCAGGCCCACGTGTGCCATAGCAGCTCTATCAGCAGAACTCGGGCAGGCTAACCCATGCCCAGCTCCACATCTCTAGCATCATGCTGCTCTGTCCCTGCCTCTGCTCTGGCAGTGAAGTTGGCAAGTCAGGAAGACCAGCCAGATCCCACATGCTAAACTGACTTAGGGTGACTTCCTGTTAAAATTGAAGATACAGATAGGAAAACTAAATAAACATTTTAAGATATATTCAAAATATCCAGGATACAATGAAAAATTTCTTATTATACTAAGAACCAGAAAAAAAAATCGCATCATGAGAGAAGAGAAGTAATGCCAACATCAGGATGAATCAAATACTGAAATTATGTGATAGAAATTTTAAAGCAGTTACCATTAAAACTGATTAAACAAGTACTGAATCCTTCCAGTGAGGTTGTGTACTTTTTGAAAACCTCACTGAAAGGATTCATTAGTAGAGTAGAAACACCAAAAGGAGGAAGTGAAATTAAGGGCAAATCAGTTGAACTCAGTCTGAATAATATAGAGACTGTAGACTGGAAAATAAATGAACACAGCTAAGGGAACTCTCGTGCAAAGCAAATATCTTAACATACTGCTGGAGTACCAGTAAGACAGAAGAAAGAATACAGACCTGAAAAGGTATTTGAAGAAATGGTAGCTGAAATTTCCCAAATTTGGTAGAAGATATAAACCTACAGATTCAGGAAGATGAGTGAATCCAAAATAGTATAAAGCCAAAGAAGTGTATACCAAGACACATCATAATTAAACCTCTAAAAACTAAAGACAAAGGAAAAAACATCTTAAAGCAACCAGAGAGAAATCACTCAATATTTATAGGAAAACAAATACCAATTAAAATGATGGAAGATTTCTCATCTCAAACCATGGAATCCAAGAAGACTTGGCACATTTTTCAAGTGCAAAAAGGAAATAATTCAGCCACAAATTATCTTATCTGATGAACCTATCCTTCAAGAATGAATATGGAAATAAAGACATTTTCATGTAAAGGAATACAAGATTATTTGTCATTAGCACATNATTTATAGGAAAACAAATACCAATTAAAATGATGGAAGATTTCTCATCTCAAACCATGGAATCCAAGAAGACTTGGCACATTTTTCAAGTGCAAAAAGGAAATAATTCAGCCACAAATTATCTTATCTGATGAACCTATCCTTCAAGAATGAATATGGAAATAAAGACATTTTCATGTAAAGGAATACAAGATTATTTGTCATTAGCACATTTTCTTTTTTTAATTGAAGCATAGCGGATTTACAGTGTTGTGTTAATTACTGCTGTAGAGCAAAGTGATTGAGTTATACATGTACATTTTTTATTATAAGTATTTTCCTTCATGGTTTATCACAGAATATTGAGTATAGTTCGTTTTATACAGTAGGACCTCATTGTTTACCTATTCAATGTAATAATCGTGTGCATCTACTAACCCCACCCTCCATTCCTCACTCCATTCCTCCACTTTTGTCCTGAACCCCACTCCCAAACCCCCACTTGGCAACCACCAGCCTGTTCTCTATGTCTGTGAGTCGGTTTCTGTTTCATAGATAGGTTCATTTGTATTGTNGATTGGGGGCAAGAGGAGAAGGGGACGACAGAGGATGAGATGACTGGATGGCATCACTGACTCGATGGGCGTGAGTCTGAATGAACTCCAGGTTTGGTGATGGACAGAGAGGCCTGGTGTGCTGCAATTCATGGGGTCGAAAGAGTCGGACATGACTGAGCGATTGAACTGAACAGATGATTCTATTAATACTTGTTTTTTTTTCAAAAGGCAGTATTTATATACTTAAAAAAAATTTTTTTTATGGCTATCCTGTGCAGCATGTGGGATCTTAGTTTCCCCACCAGGGATCAAACTCTCTTCCCTTGTGTTGAAAGCTCGAAGTCTTAGCCATTGGCAGGGAAGTCTTGGTCATATGCTTTTATGTGCATGGGAAATTTCTGGAATGATATGTCAGAAACAGTTACTGGAGGTTATATCTACGAAGAAGAACAAAGAGTGATGTTGGGGGGTTGAGGAATTACTATACAGTTTCTTCTCTTCCTTACAGTTTAACTGTGACTGTCCTACCATTAGCATTATTCTTTTTATGTTGTTCAGTCACTAACTTACACCTGACTCTTTTGCTACCCCATGGACTAGCCTGCCAGATTCCTCTGTCCATGAAGTATTCCAGGCAAGAACACTGGAGTTGGTTGCCATTTCCTTCTCCAGGGGATCTTCCCAACCCAAGGACTGAACCTGTGTCTCCTGCATTGGCAGGNTTATTCCTTTTATGTTGTTCAGTCACTAACTTACACCTGACTCTTTTGCTACCCCATGGACTAGCCTGCCAGATTCCTCTGTCCATGAAGTATTCCAGGCAAGAACACTGGAGTTGGTTGCCATTTCCTTCTCCAGGGGATCTTCCCAACCCAAGGACTGAACCTGTGTCTCCTGCATTGGCAGGCAGGTTCTTTCCCACTGAGTCACCTGAGAAGCTCGATTATTTTTTTGAAACCTTATTAAAGATATCATGTTGGCTATTGGTTTAATATTTATAACAAATTTTCTTAAAATTAGTTGTTGTTTTAATCAGGTGTAGGCGTTAGATTTTTATCATCTATTGAGATAAGATTTTGTCTTATATGGCCTAAATGTATGATTTATTTCAAATATTTTCCTATTACTAAAATATTCTAGCATTTCTAGGATAAAATCTACCTGATCATATTAAAAATTACTTGTTTCATTTAAAATAACTTGCTGATATTTCTGAGGGAATTCTGGCATTTGATTTCTTACATGGGTTTATGTATATATATTTATTTTAATTAATCTATTTTTTATTGAAGGATAATTGCTTTATAGAATTTTGTTGTTTTCTGTCAAACATCAACATGAATCAACCATAGGTATACATATATCCCCTCCCTATTGAACCTCTTTCCCATCTCCCTTCCCATCTCACCCCTCTAGATTGATACAGAGCTCCTGTTTGAGTTTCCTAAGATATACAGCAAATTTCCATTGGCTATCTCTTTTACATATTGAAATGTAAGTTTCCATTTACTCTTTCCATACATCTTACCCTCTCTTCCCCTGTCCCCATGTCCATTAGTCTGTTCTCTATGTCTGTTTCTCCATGTTGCCCTGTAAATAAATTCTTTACTACCATTTTTCTAGATTCCTATATATGTGTTAGGATACAGTATTTATTTATTTTTCTCTTTCTGACTCACTTCACTTTGTATAATAGGTTTTAGGTTCATCTGCCTCATTTGAACTGACTCAAATGTGTTCCCTTTTATGGCTGAGTAAATATACACAATATTCCACTGTGTATATGTACCACAGCTTCTTTATCCATTCATCTGTCAATGGACATCTAGGTTGCTTCCATGTTCTAGCTATTGTAAATAGTGCTTCAATGAACAATGGGATACATGTGTCTTTTTCAATTTTGGTTTCCTCGGGGTATATGCCTAGGAGTGGGATTGCTGAGTCATATGGTGGTTTTATTCCTAGCTTTTTAAGGAATATCCATACCATCTTCATAGTGGCTATATCAATTTACATTCCCACCAACAGTACAAGAGTGTTCTCTTTTCTCCACTCCCTTTCCAGCATTTATTATTTGTAGACTTTTTAATGATGGCCATTCTGACTGGTGTGAGGTGATATCTCATTGTAGTTTTGATTTGCATTTCTCTAATAATGAGTGATGTTGAGTGTCTTTTCACATGTTTGTTAGCCATCTGTATGTCTTCTTTGGAGAAATGTCTATTTAGGTCTTTTCCCACTTTTTGATTGGGTTGTTTATTTTTCTGGTATTGAGTTGTATGAGCTGCTTGTATATTTTGGAAATAAAGCCTTTGTCAATTGTTTCATTTGCTATTATTTTCTTCTATTCTGAGGGTTGTCTTTTCGTCTTGCTTATAGTTTCTTTTGCTGTGCAAAAACTTCTAAGTTTAATCAGGTCCCATTTGTTTACTTTTGTTTTTGTTTCTGTTACTCTAGGAGGTGGGTCATAGAGGATCTTGCTTTGATTTATGTTGAGTGCTCTATGTTTTCCTCTAAGAGTTTTATAGTTTCTGGTCTTACATTTATTCAAGTCTTTAACCCATTTTGAATTTATCTTTGTGTATGGTGTTCGGAAGTGTTCTAATTTCATTCTTTTACATGTAGCTGTCCAGTTTTCCCAGAACCATTTATTGAAGAGGCTGTCTTTGCCCCATTGTATATTCTTGCCTCCTTTGTCAAAAATAAGGTACCCATAGGTGCATGGTTTTTCTTCTGGGCTTTCTGTCTTGTTCCATTGGTCCGTATTTCTGTTTTGTGCCAGTACCATACTGTCTTGATGACTGTAGCTTTGTAGTATAACCTGAAGTCAGGAAGCTTCATTCCTCTAACTCCATTCTTCTCTCTTAAGACTGCTTTGGCTATATGGGCTCTTTTGTGTTTCCATATTAACTGTGAAAGTTTTTGTTCTAGTTCTGTGAAAAATGCCATTGGTAATTTGATAGGGATCAGATTGAATCTGTAGATTGCATTTGGTAGTATAGTCATTTTCACAATATTGATTCTTCCTTCCCAGGAACATGGAATGTCTCTCTGTTTATGTCATCTTTGATTTCTTTCTTTAGTGTCCAATAATTTTCTCTGTATAGTTCTTTTGTCTCCTTATGTAAGTTTATTCCTAAATAGTTCATTCTTTTTGTTGCCATGGTGATTGGGATTGATTCCTTAATGCCTCTTTCTGATTTTTCATTGTTAGTATATAGAAATGCAAGTGATTTCTGTGTGTATATATACCACATTTTCTTTATCCATTTGTCTGTCAGTGGACATTTAGGTTGTTTCCATGCCTTGGCTATTGCAAATATTGCTACTATGAACATAGGGGTACGTGTATTATTTTGAATATTAGTTTTGTCCACCAGAAAAGGGATTGTGAATCATATCGTAATTTTAATTTTAGTTTTCTGAGGAAACTCCGTACTGTTTTCCAGCTTACCTTCCCACCAACAGACTAGCACTGCTGCTGCTAAGTCGCTTCAGTCATGTCCGACTCTGCAACCCCATAGACGGCAGCCCACCAGGCTCTCCTGTCCCTAGGATTCTCCAGGCAAGAACACTGGAGTAGGTTGCCATTTCCTTCTCCAGTGCATGAAAGGGAAAGTGAAAGTGAAAGAAAGAGTAAAGGAAGCTCTCTAAAAAGAAAGGAAATGGTAATAGAAGAAGGCCTAGAACTTCAGAAAAGAGGGAAGAACAGTGGAATGGAAAAAAAAAATAGGACTGAGTATAATAGACTGTCATCTCCTTTAAGTTTTTAGAATCTTATTTGGTTGAAACAAAAATCGTAACAATATCTGTCGTGGTGCTCAGTGTATATAGAGGAAATAATGAGACAACTATATTAAAAATGGAGAAAGCAATTCAGTATTTCACTTGAAGTGGTAAAACATTTATACAGACATACCGAATATATAACTTGTACTACATATGGCATTTTCTAAGAAAATATGCAAAACTGTATGCTCAAATATAATATAAATAACTGAAGATGAAATCCTAAAATAGTTAAAGTAACTCTTCAGGAAAGCAAAACAGAGGAATGAGAAACTGAGGCAATGAACAGAAAACAAATGTTAAGATAGCAGAGGTCTTAAGGTATCAATAATTACATAAATAGCCAAAATATACCAATTAAAATACAGAGATTGCCAAAGTGGATTAAGCAACAACAAAAAATATGATACAACTGTATACTATCTATAAGAAATTCACTTCAAACACAATGAAAGGGGTATATTGAAAGTAAAAGAGTGGAAAAAATATCATATTAAGGTTAATTTTTAAAAAGTAAGAATGGCTATTTTAATATCAGAAAAAGTAGATTTAAGAGCTAAGAAAATCACTAGGGACAACAGCTGACATATAATAATAAAAGAAGTAACCCACCAAATTGACAACAAATCTGTGTATACACCAAATAAAAGAATTTCAAACTCAATGAAATAAAATCAGACAGAACTGAAAGGAGAAATAGACAAATTCACAATAATAGTTGAGGACTTCATCACCTCACTGTCAACAATTGATGGAACTAAATACAGAAATTTAGAAAAGATGTAGAAGAACTGAACAACTCTATCAACTAACAAGAGCTATTTAACATATATAGTACACTCTACAACTGCAGACTGTTCATTCTTTTTGAGTATGCATGTAACCTTCACCAAGATAGACCATACTCAGAGTTGTAAAACATACCTGAACATGTTTGAAAGAATTTAATTCATAAAGTATGCTCTATGACAATATTGGAGTAAAACTAGAATTCAGTAATAGAGAAGAGAATCTACAAATCATAGTTCACAGATGCTAAATAGATAGCAATCAATGATCCAAAAGTGAAGTCTCAGAGGAAAAATACACATAAAACGGAATGAAAATAAAAATAAAGTTTATCAGAATTTGTGGACTATAGCTAATGCAGTGCTGAGAGGGAAGTTTATACCACTAATATTTAAACTAGAAAACAGAAAAGGTAGCAAATGAATATTCCAAGTTCCTATCCTTGTAAGCCAGAGAAAGAAGAACAAACTAAACCCAAACAACTATAAGTAAGGCAATATTAGAGAAGAAATAAATAAAATTCAAAATAGAAACTGAAGAGAAAATCAAAATTAAAAGCTGTTTCTTTGGGAAGGAAATTAATAAAATTGATAAAGATAAAAGAGAAAGGAATAAATCAACAAGATCAGAAATGAAATTAGATATCACTATGGATTCTGGAATCATTAAAAAGTTGAGAGGAAAGTTATAACTTCATATTCAAAAATTGGATAGCTTAGAGAAAGTGGCCCATTTCCTCAAAAACTGCAAACTACCAAACTCAACCATGATGAAATGAATAACATGAATAATCTTAAATTGATTGAATCTGTAACTTAAAAGCTCTTGAAAAAGAAATTTCTATACTCATAATAGTATGGAAATACTATTTCACTGGAGATTTTTACTGAATAGTTAAAAGAATTAACACTAATTTTACTTAATCTCTTGCTGAAAAGGGAGTATTTTCCAGCTCATTTATGAGACCAGTATTACTTTGATACCCCAAACTGAAAAAGTAATTAAAAAAAGAAAAGAAAAAAGCAAATAAAACCCTCCAAAACAAAACTGAAGGCCACTGTCTCACAGGTATGTTGTCTTGTATCCTGAGACTACTGAACAAACAAAAATTTATTACATTTCTGTATGCTAACTATGAATAATGTGGAAGCCAAAATTAAAAAACAATACCTTTTTAATAACTCTAAAGAAAATGAAATACTTAAATATGAACTTCCCAAAACATGTACAGGTTCTACATGCTGAAATGAAATGTTAATGAAAAATATCAAAGAAGATTTAAACAAATGAGATAGTCACTGACTCATGGTTTGGAAGACTCAAAATAATAAAGGTGTCAATTCTCCCAAAACTGAGCTTTAGGTTTAATGAAATTCCTATGAAGTTACCATCAAGGGTTTTTATTGACATAGACAAGTTTATTATAAAAATTTTATGGAGAAGCACAAGTGCTAGATTAAGTAAAACATTCTTTGTAAAGAGGAATAAGGTAGGAAATACCACTCTACTGGTGTTAACTCTTACAATATAAGTATAGTAATCACGACAGTGTTGTATTATTGGAGACACAAGAGACAATAAATTGATGGAAGAATGGAGAACCCAGAAATATACCCTCACAGATATGCCTAAACTGATACTGTGTAGAGGTACGAAAACATTGCAGTGGAGGAAGGACAGCCTTTAAAAAAAAAAAAAAATTGTGGGATCAATTGCACATCCATAGACAATAAAAATAAACATCAACCTAAAGCTCACAGTTTATATAAAATTTACTTAAAGTAGACCACAGACTTAAATGTCAAACATAAAACTATAAATCTATGAGAAAAGCTATAGGATAAAATTGTAAGAATCTAGGGCTAGGTAATAAGTTCATAGAATTGACATAAAAGGCATGAACTATATAAAAAGAAAAGATGATAAAGTAGATTTTCTGTTATGTGAAAGGTCTTGTTAAGGGGATAAAAAGACAAGCTACAGAGTGGGAGAAAATAAATGTAGGCCATATATCTGATAAGGGATTTTCATCTAGAATATATAAAGAACTCAAAAGTCAACAGTAGAACCAAAACCAATCCAATTAGAAAATGGGCAAAAGACATAAGCAGACTTTTACTGAAGACTACAGGTAGCAAATAAGCAGATGAAAAGGTGTTTAAAATCATTAACTATTAGGCAATGAAGAGTAAAACTGCAGCACATTATTGCTCTATATCAGAATTACTAAAATAAAAAATAATATCAACAGCAAAAGTTGGAGGAAATGTGGAGAAACAAGATCATTCATACAGTTGCTGGTGGGACTGTGAAATGGTTCAGCTACTCTGGAAAACAGTTTGTCTGTTTCTTATACAGTTAAATTAAAATTCTCATGTGACCCAGCAGTTGTACCCAGACAGCATTTATCCCAGTGAAATGAAACCTTACGTTCATAGAAAAAACTAGTACATGAATGTTCATAGTTGCCTATTTGTAATAGCTAAAAACTGGAAACCACCCAATGTCCTTCGATAGGTGAATGGTTGAACAAACTGATGTATCCTTACCGTGGAATACTACTTCTCAATAAAAGGAATAAATTATTGGTAGACAGAACAACTTGGCTGGATCCTCAGAGAATCATACTGAGTGGGAAAAGCCAATGTACTTGATGACTACGCTTAGGTAGCGTTTGTAAAATGACAAAATTATGGAAATGGAGAATAGATTTGTGATTGCCAGTTGTTAGGGACAAGAACAAATGCAAGAGGTAAGTAATTGCAATTATAAACATGCAATCTTTGTGGTATTAGAATTTTTCTGTCACTTGACTTTGGTGGTGATCATGATAAAATTACATAGATCTAAGCACACACACACACATGAGTGAGCACACATAAAACTGGTGACATCTGAAGTGGATTATATCAATGTCAGTTTCCTGGTTGTAATATTGTACAATAGTTAGAAAGCTGGACAAAGAATGTAAGGGACCTCTTCATATTATTTTTTATAACTTCATGGAAACCTCAATCATCTTATTATTAAATGTCGAAAAGAAAAAAGCATTTAGGCATTTAGAATAGTGCCTGACCAGTATCATCATCAATATATATATTTTTATTATTATCATTATCATGACATTGCTTGTTGTTGTTCAGTTACTAAGCCATGTCTGACTCTTTGAGACCCCATGGACTGCAGCACGCCAGGCTCTCTTGTCCTTCACTATCTGTTGGAGTTTGCTCAGATTCATGTCCATTGAGTTGATGATGCTATCTAACCATCCCATCCTTTGCTACTCCCTTCTTCTCCTGCCCTCAATCTTTCTCAGTATCAGGGTCTTTTCCAATGAGTCAGCTCTTTGCATCAGGTGACCAAAGCACTGAAGCTTCAGCATCAGTCCTTCCAATGAATATTCAGGCTTACTTTCCTTTAGGATGGACTGGTTTGATATCCTCACTATCCACAGGATTCTCAAGAGTCTTCTCCAGCACCCCAGTTTGAAAGCATCAGTTCTTCGCATTCAGTGTTCTTTATGGCCCAACTCTCATATCTGTACATGATTTCTAGAGAACCTGTAGCTTTGACTATATGGACCTTTGTTGCCAAAGTGATGTCCCTGCTTTTTAATATTCTGTCTAGGTTGGTCATAGCTTTTCTTCCAGGGAGCAAGCATCTTTTAATTTCATGGGTTCAGTGATTTTGGAGCCCAGCAAAATAAAATCTGTCACTGCTTCTACTTTCCCCCCCTCTATTTGCCATGAAGGGATGGCATTGGATGCCATGATCTTAGTTTTTTAAATGTTGACTTTCAAGCAAGGTTTATCATTCTCCTCTTTCACTCTTAAGAGATTTTTAGTTTCTCTTCACTTTCTGCCTTTAGAGTGGTGTCATCTTCATATCTGAAGTTGTTAATATTTCTGCCTTCAATCTTGATTGTAGCTTGTGATTCATCTAGCCTGGTATTTCTTATGATGTACTCTGCATGCAAGTTAAAATAAGCAGGCTGACAGTATAGAGCCCTTGTCATAGTCCTTTTCTAATTTTGAACTTGTTCCATTGTTCCACTTTTTGGTTTTAACTGTTGCTTCTAGAGCTGTATACAGGTTTCCCTGGAGACAGGTAAGTTGATCTGGTACTCCCATCTCTTTAAGACTTTTCCACCATTTGTTGTGATCCACACAGTCAGAGGCTCTAGCATATTCAGTGAAGCAGACATAAATATTTTTTTCTGAAATTACCTTGCCTTCTCCATAATCCAACGAATGCTGGCAGTTTGATCTCTGGTTCCTCTGCCTTTTCTAAACCCAGCTGGTATATCTGGAATTTCTCGGTTCAAGTACCGTTGAATCCTTGCTTGAAGGATTTTAAGCATAACCTCACTAGCATGTGAAATGAGTGCAATTGTACTGTAGTTTGAAGATTCTTTAGCTTTGCTTTGGAATGAAAACTGACCTTTCCAGTCCTGTGGCCACTACTGAGTTTTCCAAATTTCTTGTCATATTGAGTACAGCACTTTAACAGCATTGTCTTTTAGGATTTTAAATAGCTCAGCTAGAGTTCCATAACCTCCACTAAGTTTGTTCCTATTGATGCTTCCTAAGGCCCACTTGACTTCATACTCCAGAATGTCTGGCTCTAGATGAGTGATCACACCATCGTGGTTATCTGAGTCATTAAGAAATTCTTGGTACAGTTCTGTGTATTCTTGCCATCTGTTCTTAATCTCTTCTGCTTTCTGTCCTTGATCATGTGCATGACTGCATGAAATGTTCCCTTGATACTGCTAGTTTTCTTGAAGAGATCTCTAGTCTTTCCCATTCTGTTGTTTTCCTCTATATCTTTGCATTGTTCACTTAAGAAGGCTTTCTTATCTCCTTGCTATTCTTTGGAACTCTGCATTCAGAAGGGTATATGTTTCCTTTTCTCTTTTGCCTTTCAATTCTCTTCTTTTCTCAGAAATTTGTAAAACCGTGTTAGACAACCACTTTGCCTTCTTGCATTTCTTTTTCTCTGGGATGATTTTGATCACTGCCTCCTGTAAAATGTTAGAATCCCTTGAGTCTATTCATCACTTCACTGTATAATTATAAAGTATTTGATTTAGGTTATACCTGAAAGGCTTAGTGGTTTTCCCTATGTTTTTCAATTTAAGCCTGAATTTTGCAATGTTGAGCTCATGACTTGAGCCACAGTCAGCTCCTGGTCTTGTTTTTACTGATTGTATAGAGCTTCTCCATCTTTGGCTACAAAGGACATAATCAGTTCAGTCAGTTCAATGGCTCAATCCTGTCCGACTCTTTGTGATCCCATGGACTGCAGCACACCAGGCCTCCTTGTCCAGCACCAACTCTTGGAGCTTGTTCAAACTCATGTCCATCGCGTTGGTGATGCCATCCAACCATTTCATCCTCTGTCATTCCATTCTCTTCCCGCTTTCAATCTTTTCCAGCATCAGGGTCTTTTCCAGTGAGTCAGTTCTTTGCATCAAGTGGCCAAAGTAATGGAGTTTCAGCTTCAGTATCAGTCCTTTCAATGAATATTCAGAACTGATCTCCTTTAGGATTGACTGGTTGGATCTTCTTGCAGTCTAAGGGACTCTCAAGAGTCTTCTCCAACACCACAGTTCAAAAGCATCGATTCTTCAGTGCTCAGCTTTCTTTATAGTCCAACTCTCACATCCATACATGACTACTGGAAAAACCATAGCTTTGATTAGATGGACCTTTGTTGGCAAAGTAATGTCTCTGCTTTTTAATATGTTGTCTAGGTTGGTAATAACTTTTCTTCCATGAAGCAAGCGTCTTTTAATTTTATGGTGGCAGTCACCATCTGCAGTGATTTTGGAGCCCCCCGAAATAACATTGTTTCCATTGTTTCCCCATCTATTGCCATGAAGTAATGGAACTGGATGCCATAATCTTAGTTTTCTGAATGTTGAGTTTTAAGCCAACTTTTTTACTCTCCTCTTTCATATTTGCTCTGACTAGAATGTTCTCTTAACAAAACTCTGTTAGCCTTTACCCTGATTCATTTTGTGCTCCAAGACCGAACTTGCCTGTTATTCCTGGTATCTCTTGACTTCCTGCTTTTGCATTCCAGTCCCCTGTGATGCAATGATATCTTTTTTGGTATTAATTCTAGAAGGTCTTATAGGTGTTTATAGCACTGGTCAACTTAAGATTCTTTGGCATCCATGTTTGAGGCATAGACTTGGATTACTGTGATACTGAATAGTTTGCCTTGGAAACACAGTGCTACATAGGTTAGAAATTTCAGTGTGGCTTTTAGACTGAGGACAGACTTCTGTAGCTGATAGCTCTGTCTGAACAACGACTTCATGAACAGATTCCCTTAGTCTTCATCCGGACCCTAATGCTGACAGTGATGTTGCTCAGAAGTAGAGACAGGTTTAGCATATAGGTTCTTGAAATAATGCTGTTGCATCCAGTATCTAACTAGCTTTTTTATAAAATGAAATTTTATTTTAATTTAAACTTTTTGGCCTTATAAAAATAACTGTATCAGAAATACCAAATTAAAATTTCACAAATTCCAATGTTTTGTTTTCTGCATAATTTAAGAGACCATTGCATTTACAAGAACTGTTTATGTTTTTAGGCACACTATGTATAAAGATATAATTTTGTGACAGTGACAACTGTAAGGGTTGGGACAAAAGAGTAAAAATGCTCTCCTTTTGTATGTTATTGAAGTTAGGCTGGTATAAATTCAAATTAAGTGTAGTAACTTTGGATAGTAAATGTAATTCCCATGGTAACTACAAAGAAAATTTTTATAGAATGTACTCAAAAAAAAAGAATGTGACCATTTCACTGCAAGAAACAACTAAGCACAAAAGAAGGCAATCATGCAGGAAATGAGGGACAAAAATGTTTTAAAGTATATAAGCTATACAGGAAACAAATAGCAAAATGACAGAATATGTCCTTTTTCAGTAATTACTTCAATTACTAATAGATTAAACTTTTCAATGGAAAATAGAGATTGACAGAATAGATTAAGGGTGAAAAAGAAAAAAGCATGATCCAAGTATATGCTGTCTACAAAAGCTTTGCTTTAGACCCCAAAACACAAATAGGGGTGGAAAAATATGTTTCATCCAAATAGTAATTGAGAGAGAGCCAGGGTAGTTAATATTAATATCAATCAAAATAGACTTTAAATTCAAATAGAAACAGAGAAAGGCATTATGAATTAATAAAAGTTTTAATACAACAAGAAGATATGACAATTATATTTATGTACCTAATGACAGACCATCATTATATATAAGGCAGTTTCACAATAATAGTTGGAGACTTCAATATTCCACTCTCAATAATAGAACAACTAGAGAGAATATAAGGAGGGAAATAGAGGACTTAACACAATAAACCAATGAGATCTAACAAGTCATGTTCAGAATACTCAACAATACCACATACATTGTTTTCAGATGCATGAAGGACATTTTTCAGGATAGAACATTTGTTGGGCTGTAAATTAAATCTCAGTGGATTTAAAAAGATAGATAATATCATGCAAAGTGATTTTTTTCTACTATAGGAGAAGTTAGATATCAGTAACAGAAGGAAAACTTAAAAAGTCACAAATATGTGAAAATTAAATAACACACTCAAGCAGCCAGTGGATCAAAACAGAGATCAGAAGGGAAATTAGAAAATAACTTGAGTGAATGAAAATAAAAACACAACATACCAAAACTTATGAGATGCAGTGAAAGCAATATTAAGAGTAAAAAATATAGCTATAAATGCTTGCATTAAAAAAAAAAAGCCTCAAATCAACAACTTAACCTTACAGCTTAAGAAACTTAAAAAGAAAAACTAAATTCAAAGCTAGCATAAGGAAGAAGCTGGTTTTAGAAAAGGCAGAGGAACCAGAGATCAAATTACCAACGTCCGCTGGATCATGGAAAAAGCAAGAGAGTTCCACAAAAACATCTATTTCTGCTTTATTGACTATGCCAAAGCCTTTGACTGTGTGTATCACAATAAACTGTGGAAAATTCTGAAAGAGATGGAAATACCAGACCACCTGCCCTGCCTCTTGAGAAATCTGTATGCAGGCCAGGAAGCAACAGTTAGAACTGGACATGGAACAACAGACTGGTTCCAGATAGGAAAAGGAGTATGTCAAGGCTGTATATTGTCACCCTGCTTATTTAACTTCTATGCAGAGTACATCATGAGAAATGCTGGCTGGAAGAAGCACAAGCTGGAATCAAGATTGCTCGGAGAAATATCAATAACCTCAGATATGCAGATGACACCACGCTTATGGCAGAAAGTGAAGAGGAACTAAAAAGCTTCTTGATGAAAGTGAAAGAGGAGAGTGAAAAGTTGGCTTAAAGCTCAACATTCAGAAAACGAAGATCATGGCATCTGGTCCCATCACTTCATGGGAAATAGATGGGGAAACAGTGGATACAGTGTCAGACTTTATTTTTGGGGGCTCCAAAATCACTGCAGATGGTGACTGCAGCCATGAAATTAAAAGACACTTACTCCTTGGAAGGAAAGTTATGACCAACCTAGACAGTATATTCAAAAGCAGAGACAATACTTTGCCAACAAAGATCTGTCTAGTCAAGGCTATGGTTTTCCCAGTGGTTATGTATGGATGTGAGAGTTGTTCAGTGAAGAAAGCTGAGCACCGATGAATTGATGCTTTTGAACTGTGGTGTTGGAAAAGACTCTTGAAAGTCCCTTGGACTGCAAGGAGATCCAACCAGTCCATTCTAAAGGAGATCAGTACTGGGTGTTCTTTGGAAGGAATGATGCTAAAGCTGAAACTAGTATTTTGGCCACCTCATGAGAAGAGTTGACTCATTGGAAAAGACCCTGATGCAGGAGAAGGGGACGACCGAGGATGAGATGGCTGGATGGCATCACCAACTTGATGGACGTGAGTTTGATTGAACTCCGGGAATTGGTGATGGACAGGGAGGCCTGGCGAGCTGCAATTCATGGGGTCACAGAGTTGGACATGACTGAGCGACTGAACTGACCTGAAATGAAAGACTACAAAAATGATAGAGAAAATCAATGGAAAAAAATTTGTTTCTTTGAAAAGCTCAAAATTTGACAAAGCTTTAACTAGATGGATTAAGGAAAAGAAAAAGAAAAATTTAATTACTAAGATGAGAAAGTAGAGATATTCCTCCCAATTCTACAGAAACATAAAGGATTATAAGGGTTTATAAGTAATTACTATAAATAATTGTATGTTAACAAATTGATCACCTAGATGAAATGATGGACCTGATGGCTTCACTAGTGAAGCTAGATTTGTGCTGTAAGTCTCAGTTTCTGGTATTCTGCAGCTGGGGCAACAGGTTCTGCACCAGGCCAGTTGCATCAAAACTCTGGGCTCTGTTCTGGATTATTTTCTCCAACCCTGGTTCTCCAGTATTCCTGGCAGTTTGTTTATGCTTAAACCAGCCTGAGATGTTCTTATTGATTGAGCTAAAAGGTATCGACTGATACCTTAGATGTGGATAACAGAAATTATAGTGATATGTGATATGGAGAAAAGAAAATGTTTTTTAGTAACTAATTTCACAACTCTATAAAGAAACAGCCAAAAAAATACCTTTGTGTAATATCTGAAAGCATAAAGATTCTTCAGCATATTTAAGGTACTCTGACTATATATAGAGCTTCTTCATGCTTTTGATACCTTCTTTGTAGGATCTAAGAGCTGAAGGGACTCAGCTATCACCTGGTCTGGTCTATTCCTTTCACACAAGACATTCTCTTTAGGGTTCCTTCCTTCCTTCTTTTATTCATTCAGTAAGTAAATACACAGTATTGCCAGCACAGTTGGGTGCTATGTCCAGAAATACAGAGTGAGCATGACAGAATTCTTAACAGAACTCACAGTCACATTGTAAAGAGAAAAGTAAAGAGGCAATTTGAAAAGTGTGTGAAAAGTAGGGGACTTAGTCTGGGCCAGAGTGGGTGTTATGAAAAGAAGGCTTTCTGGAGGAGTTAAGGAATATGTTGATAGCTAAATGTTTGAGGAGAACTTGGTTAAAAAAAAAAAATAGGATGAGAAGAATCTCTCAAGCAGAAGAAATAAAGGCAAAGATGGAGAGGCTATGAAGAAGCCTGGTGCTGGGAGGTCGTGGGAGAGGTTAGGCAAAGCTGGGGGCTGGTGGAAGACCAGTGAGCCTTCCCATGAGGGGCCTCTTCTATGATGTCAGACAGTTTGGGCTTTATCTGGAAGCAATGAGGGAACCGTTGAAGAGTTCTAAGGAAAAAAGTCAGTCAGTGAGATCTGCATTGTAGGAAGGTGAAGTGCTGAAATTTGGAGACCAAATGGGAGGGGGAGCAAATGTGGAGTCAAGAAGGATGCTGCTGTTCAGTCAGTGACATCTCCCACTGGGGACCACATTTATGTGAAAACTCACCAAAATACTCCCTCTGGGCAGTGACCCTCCTTGAACTTGGCAGACCTGAGTTTTCAGTAGTCAGCTTGAAGCCATTACAATTAGGGCTGCCCGGTGACCCCCAGGGCCTGAGCTCTCCCTGACCCAAGCCTCCTTTCCAATGGTCTGCTCTGGGAGGTACAGGTACCACTGAAGCAAGGCTGTCTCCTTCTGAGTTGTCCAGCTCTGATAAAAAGGTGGCTTAATTCAAAGGCAAGGACAGCCCTGTGCTCAGGTCCATCTCTTATTTTATCAAGACACAGTGACCAATGAGTTGACTATGTTGCTTAGGTGGATTCCATTTTTTGCAGCATGTGTAATTTCTCAAAAAATCCTCACTTTCCATCCCCAGATCTCCCCATCCTAATCCTGCTTTTCTATTTGCTTATTTTCCACTGCCTGCTATTTGAACCTATATAACCTCACCCTTTGAAGAAAAATTTATGCTGTTTTTTGGTAAATGTTTGTTGTTAATGATTTATGAACATAAGAAAGCTGCAAAATATTTTTTGAAAGATATAGAATTTTACATTTATCCCCAGTTTCCTAATTTTAAGAATTGAGTCCTCCTTTCTTAGAATAACAAAGAAATAAAGAGTTGGCCATGACTTAGCGACTGAACACTAAAAACAAAAATTTCCCCCTACAATGAATCCTTTTGTAATAAAAAATACAAACTTATTGTTCAAAATATATTCAAAGAATCATTCTGATATTTTGTAGTTGATCTTAAATATATTTTTTTCTGTTATATTCAAGAAAACCAAGCTGACAGATGTAGGAAAGTATAAAAAAGAATTACAAAATCAAATATACCAAATACTATTTTAATGAATTACATATATATTTCTATATTGAATTTTTTCCTTTTTACATACAAACATAATATGATTTTACATTCTACTCTTTTTCCTCTTCAATCCTTTTCTACTTAGTTACCAATAGCATGCAAATATGATTTTAAATAGTAGCATAATGGTTTAAATTTTTATATATAAATATAAACTGAAAATGACCCATAAACTCTCCATCCAGATAATGTTGATCGGCATTAAAAATGAATAAAACTTATATGGTTAGAAAGTTCAAGCAAAACACTATAGAAACATAAGAAAATGAGAAACAAAAGCTCACTTCCACCTTTTTGCACCCTAGACCCTTTCCCTAAACACAGTTAAAATTTCTTGTCATTTTTTTTCCAGAAAAAAAAGTACTTTACAGTAGCATATATGTATCTATTTATAGTTTTATTTCTTACTTACACTATAGGCTATATCCCCCACCCTGGTCTGTACTTTGTCTTTATTAAGAATCATTCTTGGTGATCTTTGTGCAACATTTTTAAAGTGGTGCATCCCTTGCTCTGCGAATATCTCCAGTTCCAGATCTGTTTTTCAGTCTTGTCTGTGAAATAACTGGCTCTTCTGCTGAGTTCTTAGATGTGAGATCCATAGCTGTGTCACTCCTGTGTCTCCAGGTCTCACCAGCCCACATTTCTCCAGCTCTTATCTCCTACCTGCATACTCCTCGGACCACTGACCTTCCATATCCTTAATCTCCCCACCAACTGAGAAGGCCCCAGAGAGTCTCACACAGGTGTACAGCAGTCTTCTTCAGCCTCTATTTGCAGTACCTGAAGCCCTTTGAAATCAGTGGTGCTGTTGCCCCAAGACTGATGCCCTGAGAGAAAGTCTCTCCTTTATCCAGGGCACTGTCTCCCACTCTCTTCCAGGCTGGAGAACTTAATCAGTTTGCTAGAAGCTGCCATAGATTTGCACACATATGTGGACACAGATGTGGATGTGAGTGTACTCAAAATAATAACACTCGGTCTCTCACAAGAGTTAGTCCTCTCAGCTGCTGACTTCTATAGAGCGACTGTCATTCTGACATGTAACCACCCATGTTTTTGCTCACTCATATATTTGTTTATGGTGTCCTGTAATCACATGAACACTTGTCTGGAATGGAGGAAGCCTTTGTTTTGACGGCAGATGATTATACCTTTTGAGTTCCTGTGTTTTCCACGGAGGGACAGCAAATTCTCACAGTGCTAGATGAATAGGAACACAGTGCACTTGGATGAAGTAAAAGGTTAGTTATTTCTCTAAACCAGGATGTTTGTCTCAAGGCAGAAAAACACTTTAAAAAAGTACATTGACAAAAAGGGGAAGAAGAAGAATGAAGAGAAAAGGAATGAATAAAAAAAGGAAGGAGCAAAGAAAAGTGGGAAGAGTGGAAGGAGGAAAAATCCATCTCCATTAGTCCACATCCATTTTAGCCACTGGAAAAATTATTCACACCTATCCTCAGATTGAGGGTCAGCAGGGTCATTATCTTTGCATTCAGAGCTTTTATGATGCTGCTATTGCCGCCACCTTTGCTGCCACTCTGCCTCCTCCTCATTATTGCTTCTACTCTGGTCATTATTTGTGTTGCCATTCCAGATTCATGCTACATGACTCAAGTAATCCTAAAATTTATTTGAGTTGCACATTGTGAAACATGCATTTGGAATGATTTCCTGAGAAAGCCTGCGTGCAGAATACAAATATTTTGAATGGACTTATCTTAGAGTTGTACTGCTTTTTTTCCTTGTCATTTTAAAACCCTTAATATGAATAAATTGTTTGTACAGTGGGACTTTTTTTTTTTAATCCTTAGATAAGAAATACATGGTTTGAAAGCAAAGAATAAAAACATGAATGATAATGTATGCAATGCCCAGGAGAAAGTCCTTGCTGTTGCTCCTGGGCAGGCGTTATAATCGGCTATTTGGTGTGTTTATTTCAGGCTGCAGATAGTGGATAAAAGTGGCTGGTTGGTTGCCAGCACATGACTTACTTGCCAAATGGAGTGTTTAGTACTTGTTACATTTGATTTATATCACAAGTTCTTCCCATTAACAGTCTACTGGTGATAACCTACTTGGCTTTTCATGTGGTTACTTTGAAACAGCCACTTGACAGCATTTGGCATATCACACAAAGTCTAATGCTGAATAAAGGAGTGAGTGAATGACTACATAGGTTCTGCCATACACTGATAGGGTGCTCGGTGCTCACCCAGTATGTGTCTGTTCATTCAATGAACTCTACATATACGTTTCTCTGATTCACTGCACCGAGATTAGGTTTATGGACTCAAGACTTAAAGGGCTAGTGAAAGGGATAGAAATAGAACTAATAGTGCTTATGTGTCTGAAGGGCTTGCATTTGGATGGAGGGAGATATTCTGCTCATCTCTATTGCTGTTTAAACACAAAGTTGAATTACATGGAAGAAGGTCTCGTCAAAATGGCCTTGATTCTAAATAAAAGTGTAACCTCTAATAACCTCTAATACCAACAAGTTCCATAATCTTGAGGTGTTTTTTTTTGTTTGTTTTTTTCCCTCATAGATCCACTGTACTGGATATGTAATAAATTGTATATTAAATATGGTGATTTTTACTTCCAGATTGAAAACTTACAAGAACAGCTTAGGGATAAAGACAAGCAATTGACCAATCTGAAAGACAGAGTGAAGTCCTTGCAGACTGATTCCAGTAACACAGACACGGCACTGGCGACACTCGAGGAGGCTTTGTCAGAGAAGGTGAGCTTGGACTAAACATTAGCTGTGGTATGGTTTAGGGAAATGTGGTTGGGAGGAAATGGTCAAAATGCATTTCAATGTGCTTGTTTTTCTCCATGTACTCACACCAACCTAGTACCAGCTGGGCCTTCCCTTCCCATGCAATCTTCAGCAGTAGACTCAGCATGCTGAAGCCATTGGCATCTTTTTGAAATACATACTTGATCACGTCACCCTTGGCCTTGCTTAAAAACCTCCACTACCTTGCCATTGTTTTTAGGATGATGGAAACTGAAATCTTTAACCCTTAGGTCCATTGTTTTTAGGATGATGGAAACTGAAATCTCTAACCCCTTAGGGTCCATCCCATCATGTTCTCTGGCTCTCAGCTGACTAGCCACTTCTCTGCCTGCCTCCTTTACTTTCTTCCCTCCTTCCATACATCTTTCCTTCCTCCTTTTCCGTCCTTATCCCCATTTCTCTTCTCTCATACTTTGNCTCTTTTTCCTCTTCAATCCTTTTCTACTTAGTTACCAATAGCATGCAAATATGATTTTAAATAGTAGCATAATGGTTTAAATTTTTATATATAAATATAAACTGAAAATGACCCATAAACTCTCCATCCAGATAATGTTGATCGGCATTAAAAATGAATAAAACTTATATGGTTAGAAAGTTCAAGCAAAACACTATAGAAACATAAGAAAATGAGAAACAAAAGCTCACTTCCACCTTTTTGCACCCTAGACCCTTTCCCTAAACACAGTTAAAATTTCTTGTCATTTTTTTTCCAGAAAAAAAAGTACTTTACAGTAGCATATATGTATCTATTTATAGTTTTATTTCTTACTTACACTATAGGCTATATCCCCCACCCTGGTCTGTACTTTGTCTTTATTAAGAATCATTCTTGGTGATCTTTGTGCAACATTTTTAAAGTGGTGCATCCCTTGCTCTGCGAATATCTCCAGTTCCAGATCTGTTTTTCAGTCTTGTCTGTGAAATAACTGGCTCTTCTGCTGAGTTCTTAGATGTGAGATCCATAGCTGTGTCACTCCTGTGTCTCCAGGTCTCACCAGCCCACATTTCTCCAGCTCTTATCTCCTACCTGCATACTCCTCGGACCACTGACCTTCCATATCCTTAATCTCCCCACCAACTGAGAAGGCCCCAGAGAGTCTCACACAGGTGTACAGCAGTCTTCTTCAGCCTCTATTTGCAGTACCTGAAGCCCTTTGAAATCAGTGGTGCTGTTGCCCCAAGACTGATGCCCTGAGAGAAAGTCTCTCCTTTATCCAGGGCACTGTCTCCCACTCTCTTCCAGGCTGGAGAACTTAATCAGTTTGCTAGAAGCTGCCATAGATTTGCACACATATGTGGACACAGATGTGGATGTGAGTGTACTCAAAATAATAACACTCGGTCTCTCACAAGAGTTAGTCCTCTCAGCTGCTGACTTCTATAGAGCGACTGTCATTCTGACATGTAACCACCCATGTTTTTGCTCACTCATATATTTGTTTATGGTGTCCTGTAATCACATGAACACTTGTCTGGAATGGAGGAAGCCTTTGTTTTGACGGCAGATGATTATACCTTTTGAGTTCCTGTGTTTTCCACGGAGGGACAGCAAATTCTCACAGTGCTAGATGAATAGGAACACAGTGCACTTGGATGAAGTAAAAGGTTAGTTATTTCTCTAAACCAGGATGTTTGTCTCAAGGCAGAAAAACACTTTAAAAAAGTACATTGACAAAAAGGGGAAGAAGAAGAATGAAGAGAAAAGGAATGAATAAAAAAAGGAAGGAGCAAAGAAAAGTGGGAAGAGTGGAAGGAGGAAAAATCCATCTCCATTAGTCCACATCCATTTTAGCCACTGGAAAAATTATTCACACCTATCCTCAGATTGAGGGTCAGCAGGGTCATTATCTTTGCATTCAGAGCTTTTATGATGCTGCTATTGCCGCCACCTTTGCTGCCACTCTGCCTCCTCCTCATTATTGCTTCTACTCTGGTCATTATTTGTGTTGCCATTCCAGATTCATGCTACATGACTCAAGTAATCCTAAAATTTATTTGAGTTGCACATTGTGAAACATGCATTTGGAATGATTTCCTGAGAAAGCCTGCGTGCAGAATACAAATATTTTGAATGGACTTATCTTAGAGTTGTACTGCTTTTTTTCCTTGTCATTTTAAAACCCTTAATATGAATAAATTGTTTGTACAGTGGGACTTTTTTTTTTAATCCTTAGATAAGAAATACATGGTTTGAAAGCAAAGAATAAAAACATGAATGATAATGTATGCAATGCCCAGGAGAAAGTCCTTGCTGTTGCTCCTGGGCAGGCGTTATAATCGGCTATTTGGTGTGTTTATTTCAGGCTGCAGATAGTGGATAAAAGTGGCTGGTTGGTTGCCAGCACATGACTTACTTGCCAAATGGAGTGTTTAGTACTTGTTACATTTGATTTATATCACAAGTTCTTCCCATTAACAGTCTACTGGTGATAACCTACTTGGCTTTTCATGTGGTTACTTTGAAACAGCCACTTGACAGCATTTGGCATATCACACAAAGTCTAATGCTGAATAAAGGAGTGAGTGAATGACTACATAGGTTCTGCCATACACTGATAGGGTGCTCGGTGCTCACCCAGTATGTGTCTGTTCATTCAATGAACTCTACATATACGTTTCTCTGATTCACTGCACCGAGATTAGGTTTATGGACTCAAGACTTAAAGGGCTAGTGAAAGGGATAGAAATAGAACTAATAGTGCTTATGTGTCTGAAGGGCTTGCATTTGGATGGAGGGAGATATTCTGCTCATCTCTATTGCTGTTTAAACACAAAGTTGAATTACATGGAAGAAGGTCTCGTCAAAATGGCCTTGATTCTAAATAAAAGTGTAACCTCTAATAACCTCTAATACCAACAAGTTCCATAATCTTGAGGTGTTTTTTTTTGTTTGTTTTTTTCCCTCATAGATCCACTGTACTGGATATGTAATAAATTGTATATTAAATATGGTGATTTTTACTTCCAGATTGAAAACTTACAAGAACAGCTTAGGGATAAAGACAAGCAATTGACCAATCTGAAAGACAGAGTGAAGTCCTTGCAGACTGATTCCAGTAACACAGACACGGCACTGGCGACACTCGAGGAGGCTTTGTCAGAGAAGGTGAGCTTGGACTAAACATTAGCTGTGGTATGGTTTAGGGAAATGTGGTTGGGAGGAAATGGTCAAAATGCATTTCAATGTGCTTGTTTTTCTCCATGTACTCACACCAACCTAGTACCAGCTGGGCCTTCCCTTCCCATGCAATCTTCAGCAGTAGACTCAGCATGCTGAAGCCATTGGCATCTTTTTGAAATACATACTTGATCACGTCACCCTTGGCCTTGCTTAAAAACCTCCACTACCTTGCCATTGTTTTTAGGATGATGGAAACTGAAATCTTTAACCCTTAGGTCCATTGTTTTTAGGATGATGGAAACTGAAATCTCTAACCCCTTAGGGTCCATCCCATCATGTTCTCTGGCTCTCAGCTGACTAGCCACTTCTCTGCCTGCCTCCTTTACTTTCTTCCCTCCTTCCATACATCTTTCCTTCCTCCTTTTCCGTCCTTATCCCCATTTCTCTTCTCTCATACTTTGTGCTCTAACCATGCTGGCCTTCTAGATTCTTAAGTGCACCATTGTTTCCTCCTGCCTCAGACTCTTTGCACATGTTACTGTTGAGCCCAGAATGTTCTTTACTTCCTGCAGATTTAATTCCTTTTCTTCTGAGAGCTGAGAAGCTGTATTGCACAGAGTCAAGACTGTGGATATTGTAGCCAGACTCGTAGGTTTCAAATATTAGATTTGACAGTTAATACTTTGGATAAATTACTTAACCTCTCGCTTTCTCAGTTTCTTCATTTGTAAAAGAGGATAATAATACTACCTACTTTAGTGGATTACGTTGAGGAGAAAATGCATTAATATATGGAAAGTGTTTAGGATAATAGGTATTTATTAAGTTATAACTGTTATTATTATTATTATCAATCATTTCCTTGGGGAAGCCTCCTAGGTAAAATCCTTTATTATGTTTTCGTGAATACCATGAATTTCCCAGAGCTCTTGTGGCAATCTTAATTGTTCATTTTTTGTGATTAATTGGTTTTCTCTGCTAGACTCCAAGCCCAAGCATGCATGTATATGTATGTTACTTGTGTGTGTTGGCTCACCTTCCCCCAGCGCCTAGTGCACTATCTTTGGGTGTTGATGGAGTGAGCCACCACTGTATGACAGACACTTCTGTGGGCACCAGGGATCCAGCAGAGAAAAGAAGTGGTGAAAATCCTGGCTCTCATGGAGGATTCTAATGGGACTGAGGAGACATAGAAAATAAATAAGTAAAACATGCGAGATTTCAGGGGGTAATACTTTCTATAGAAGAAAGCAAGGAGAGGGTTTAGGGAATGCTAGGGTGGAATGACCAGGTCAGGTCTTATTAAGAAGGGTGCATATAAGGGAAGACCTGAGGAAAGTGAGGGATGAGCCATGAGCACTTCTGGAGGGAGAATGTACTGGAGGGAATCAAGAGCAGGGGGGAGCAGTGGTGGAGAGGGAGTATTCCTTGAAGGGCCTTGTGAGAAAGGATGAAAAACTTTGACTTTCACTCTGAAGCGGGTAGGAAGCCATTTGGAAGTCTTAGTTCTGACTGATATTTAAAAGGATTACTTTGACCAAAAGAATGAAGAAAATCTATTAGGCAAGGAGGTCATTCTGATGTTTACTGATTCCTAAAATGATTTCTAGTCCATTTCATTTTACCCAAGTTAGTTCATTCATTCTCTGGGCATTTTTGTACTCCTACCCACAGAGGGTGTGTAGTGTGCTGGGCTGGGCACCAGTAGGCCTTGGAGTTGAATTTGCATGTTATATCCCCCATCACTTCCTAAGTGTCAAAGAATCAGTACCCAAGAGCAGATGAGGTAAAGTTTGCAAGGATTCTGAAGAAAGATAGCTTGTTTTTGGTTGGACGTATCATGAATCTATACAGTCTTTAAGTAGGTCCATGTTATTGACAATTGTTTTCAAACTCTGAAGCAAAGAAATCTTAAGTTTTGAACTATGTAAGTAGACACCATTATGCTGTTTTTCTATGTCTTTCTCATCATTTCTTGTTCTGTAGCACTTTGTAGGATTTCCCACAAATGCAAGAGGTAATGGGGTCTTTTTGTTGTTTGTTTTGTTTTGGATTTCACACTGTAATAACAGCATTGTTTCCTACTATTTTCCCTGTTATCATAAACCTTGAGGTAATGAGATCTAGTAGATAGTGGCCTAGGAGCCAGTCTCAGCTCTGCCACTAACTGGGTGACCTTGACAAATAACTTTCACTCCCTGTGCCTCAAATTGCCCATTTGTAGTATGGGGGAATTAGATTAAATAGCCCATTGATTCCAGAAATCGGTGAATCTTAAAAAAGTTGTATTTGACGTCTACATCAGAATCACCAGGAGATGTATGTCAAAAGTATAATTATTAGGCCCCATGTATACCTCCTGAATCGGAGCCTCGAGTAGAGCCGAGAAGTCTGCACTTCCTCACACTCTCTAGGTGACTGTGATGTACACTCTAGTCTAAGAATCACTGCTATATGCTAAAAATATAGAACGCAAAAAAGCAGCCAGATTTCAATGGCTATATAGTCTTAATGTTCCTATTAAAATTGTGAGATTATAACTTTAAATTATAAAAGATGAGATTTTATTTGGAAAAATAAGAGTAATTTTCAGGGAAAAATATTTTTTTTACAATTTTTAAGAATTTAGTATCAAAACTTTCTAGTAGTAATTTTATTTATAAAATTTGTGTGGAAGAATGTTGTTTCAAAAACTATGAATGATTATGTATCCTTTCTGCAGTCTTTCAGTGACATGATGTCAGTCCATTTGTACCCTTGATTTCTTTCTCCAAATATACAGAAATAAACTTACACCATATTCTTTTCCATATCATGTATTCTTGGCAGGATTTTACCCTTTTTCTCCCTACTGAGATTTGATTTATTCTAGTTTAAGTCCCCAAACAATTCTTGTATCTGAAACTACTCCTTTTACTTAAACGCACTTCCTCTGAGATTTAAGGGAGGCCAAGGAAGGAAATCTGGGGGTCTATGGGAGTCTGCCCCTCCCGAACTGTCCCCACTACTTGATAATTGCATCACATGGGGCAAATCTGTTCTCCTCTCAGTACCTTATCTTCAAAATGCACATTTAAACTAGCTGACCTGTGAATTCCACTATCTTTTGGAATTACCTTGACAATAATTATTCAGTTTGCTGATCCACAGTCTCAGGGATATAAAATCTGTACTGAACTGTACATGAGGAGTTGAGAACTTAGATGCCATGTAGGGTCAGGCAGGGAGCAAAAATGAGGGAAGTGGGTTTGGTGTTAAGCAGTTGGGACTGCTGGTGACTATGACAAGCTCATCGTTGACTTACCTCAAAATGTTCAAGTTCAGATTTTAAAATATGATGCTCAAGTTGAACAAAATAGCTCTGTGGGGCAGCTTTGGTCAGTGAGCTATTGGTTTCCAAACCCTACTCACATCTAACTTTTAGCCTTTCACCTGATGAAGAATAAATGCAAACACAGAGGGAATTTTCAAAAGGTGCCAAAAATCAGAACATCGTGTATTTGAAAAACAGACAAGACAACTTGATAGGAATCAGCAAATTTCCCAGTCAGGGGATAAAGAATAGTAGATTGATATCAAACTTCTATATGTATCCAAAATAATCTTGTCATCTAGAGCAGGGGTCCCCAACCTCTGGGATCTAATGCCTGATGATCTGAGGTGAAGCTGATATAATAATAATAGAAATAAAGTGCACAGTAAATGTAATAAGCTTGAATCATCCTGAAACCATTGCCCCCACCCCCGCCTCAGTACGTGGAAAAATTGTCAAAAATGTTGGGGACCACTAATCAAGAAAACTTCTTAAAATATAGTTCCCTGGGTCCCATATCCTAGTGATTCTGATTCTGTGCTCTGCTGTGGGGCCCAGGAATCTGATTTAACAAGGATGACCAATGATTCTGATGCAAATATTTGGAAGGCCATACTTTGAGAATCAGTAAATCCATGCTCTTTCCTTTTAAAGATGGGAACCGGGTTCAGCAAAGTGAAATGACATGCCCAGAAATGCAAACCTGGGACCTGTGCAGCTCTGTTCTTTTCTGGTCCAGTGTCTATTCTGGGCCCTGGGTTCAGTTCAGTTCAGTTCAGTCGCTCAGTCGTGTCCTACTCTTTGTGACCCCATGAATCGCAGCATGCCAGGCCTCCCTGTCCATCACCAACTCCCGGAGTTCACTCAGACTCATGTCCATCGAGTCAGTGATGCCATCCAGCCATCTCATACTCGGTTGTCCCCTTCTTCTCCTGCCCCCAATCCTTCCCCGCATCAGAGTCTTTTCCAATGAGTCAACTCTTTGCATGAGGTGGCCAAAGTACTGGAGCTTCAGCTTTAGCATCATCCCTTCTAAAGAAATCCCAGGGCTGATCTCCTTCAGAATGGACTGGTTGGATCTCCTTGTAGTCCAAGGGACTCGCAAGAGTCTTTTCCAACACCACAGTTCAAAAGCATCGATTCTTCGGCGCTCAGCCTTCTTCACAGTCCACAGGCCCTGGGTAGACATCATTAATCAACTATGACACCAGTTAAGTTCTCAGTGCAGCACTCTGGGAAGCCACTTGTACCCTAGGCTGGCCCTTGGTTGGGACTTAGTTTGCCCACCCTGGGTTATCCCAAGACCGCTCAGCTCATGGGTGATGGAATGGGACTAAACTCAAATGTTCTGGTCTTTGTGTTTGACAGTACAGTCTCTTTCCGTGACTTTTCCCTCACAAGTTCCAGTTTTATCCACATATAAATTAACAGATCCTCTACAACAAGACATGGTGCAAAAAAGAGAATGATTAATTGGAAATTGTAGACTTATAAGAATATTTAATTATTCGCTATCTTTTGGCTGATGAATAGAACCCATTAGGCACTAGTCACCTTTTATTATTATTTCACCCCAGGGAATGTATTATTCCTTTTAATTTCTCAGAACTTATTCAGATATGCAGAGTGTGTTAAAAAAAAAAAAATGCCCCTTAGTGAATTAAGATTGAGTATGACTTAGCTCCAGGACTGACACACAGAAGCTCATGGAGCCCCCAGTATTTATAAAGCCACATGGCAGATAAGCAGTTGAGACAGCCAGATAGCAGAGCTGGAGGCCACTGCCATGCAGTTCCCATCCAGTGATAAAACGCAAGTAGATTAGACCTGTGCACAGCCAGATGGGTGCACAAGGAACACTTGCCAATGCAAATAAGACTAAAACAAGAACACATTGTTGGAATTTCTGCAAGTTAGCTGTTAATCAAGTAGATCATGGCATATTAGGGCCTTTTAACACATGTTTTTGACATCTGGCCCTGCGTAGCTGACGGTTAAATTAGTTTTGTGATTGACAGAGAAATATTTTGTTGTATTGAATCATCAATAACACTTAAAAACATTAAACTGCTTGCTGATTTGCTTTGTCATCAATGCCCAGTCAATAGTACAAGTGCTTAGAGCAGATCAACCTCATTTCCAAGTGACTCTGACAGCTTCTGGATGTTAACATGCATACTTAATTTTATTTCCCTTCTTTTGAAGACAGGATGACCCTTAAATTGAATTCTTGTTCCTTCCCTCAGCCTTTTTAATTGCCTGTTGTATGCCAGGCAATTTGCTCAGGCCTTAGTTAAGAGAATCATAAGATTTGAGTATTGCCCTTTGGAAAGCTAGGCTGAGAGACTGATCATGCAATAAGCCTGTCTAGTGGGAATAAATGCCACGTGTTCTGGCCAGAGTGATTACAGGGATAGTTTCTAAATAATGAGTTGATGTGAGCAGTTTGGTCAGGGCCTCCCTGGTAACTCAGTCAGTAAAGAAGACCCAGGTTTGATCCCTGGGTTGGGAAGATCCCCAGAGGAGGAAATGGCAACTCTCTCCAGTGTTCTTGCCTGGGAAATCCCATGGACAGAGGAGCCTGGTGGGCCACAGTCCTTGAGGTTACATGTGTTGGATAGGATTTAATGACTAAGCCACCACCACATGGTCAGTTTGGGGCTTTAAAAATGTCACTCCAACACTATGGGGTGTAAGTGACAGGATGGAGAGGGTCTGCTCACTGGGTGACCAGTTGTGAGGCTTTGGCAGTAGATGCAGGCCAAAGGCAGTGTGGGCTCAATTGCTGAGATTGTTAAAAGTCCTTGAGAGATTTACTGTGCACTGAGGCCATTTCCATCTTCCATTTATCACATAGTCATCGACTCCCCCATAACACAGATGAGTAAAATAGGATAGTAATGAAATCAAGAAGAAACAAATACAAACAACAAATAGAATCGTTTATGCCATTTCAACCCACACTGTTGTAATAATATATTTCATTTTAAGGTGTTTTTAAATAATTAAAAACAACAGTGGTATTTTCCCCCCTTGAAAGCATTAGACATATATATTATTGTCATTGGGTTAGAACAGTTGCTTCCCTGTGCCGTGCTGTGCTATGCCTAGTCGCTCAGTCGTGTCCAACTCTTTGTGATCCTGTGGACTATAGCCCACCAGGCCCCTCTGTCCATGGGGATTCTCCAGGCAAGAATACTGGAGTGGGTTATCTTTCCCTCCTCCCGGGGATCTTCCCAATCCAGGGATCGAACCCAGGTCTCCCGCATTGTAGGCAGATTCTTTACCATCTCAGCCACCAGGGAAGCCCAAGTACTTACCTGCTGCTGCTGCTGAGTTCCTTCAGTCGTATCCAACTCTGAGTGACCCCAGAGATGGCAGCCCACCAGGCTCTCCCATCCCTGGGATTCTCCAGGCAAGAACACTGGAGTGGGTTGCCATTTCCTTCTCTAATGCATGAAAGTGAAAAGTGAAAGTGAAGTCGCGCAGTCATGTCTGACTCTTCGCAACCCCATGGACTGCAGCCTACCAGGCTCCTCTGTCCATGGGAATTTTCAGGCAAGAGTCCTGGAGTGGGGTGCCATCGCCTTCTCCAAAGTACTTGCCTGGGGGATCTTAAATCATAGGCCAAGTGTTCAAACTAATTTCCCGCTACATTAAACACTGTATTTTTAAAAGCTGTGTATTTTATAATTATAGTTGTCTTATGTATCAGGCTTTGTCTTCTGTATACTTATAAGAATATAAATAACAATATTCTTTTTTTAATTTAATGTTAGTTTTTGGCTGTGCTGTGTCTTCATTGCTGCACATGGGTTTCTCTAGTTGCAGCGAGTGGAGACTACTTTAGTTGCTTCTCACTGTGGTGAGAATGCACATGCTTCTCACTGTGGTGGCTTCTCTTGTTGCAGAGCATGGGTTCTAGGGTGAGTGGGCTTCAGTACATGGTACAGTGGTACATGGGTTTAGCTGCCTCACAGCACATGGGAGCTTCCTGGATCAGGGATCAAACCCGTGTCCCCTGCATTGGCAGGTGGATCCTTAACCACTGGACCACCAGGGAATTTCAGAATATAAAAGACAATATTCTTAAAAATCATTTTTGCACCAAAATTTTTTAACATGACCATCTAGAAGAAAATCCAAATAGGTGTTGTATAATTTGACACAAGTTTCAGAAATCTAACTCAAATTTTACCTGAGCAGACTTTTCTTTAAAAAAAAAAGTTCTTATTTTGATATCAGAAAGATTTCATCTGTTTGGAAAATATATCTACCAGAGTAATGTTTTATTCAGACATAAAATTTAAGGGCAGTCAGGTACTCACAACTCCTCAAATGGCTTGTGTCTGTGGCAGTGTGTTGTCTTGGACATGGCTAAGATTCAGACAGCCCCGGGTGTCTGGGTGGGTCTTCTGTTTCTGAACTGGGTCACTTTGGATGAGTCAACTGGCCTCTCCAAGCCTGGCTTTCCTCCCCACTACTCTGTAACCAGTAGCCCTAGTTCAGATTGTACAGGTGTGATGAGGACTAGGTGAGACGGTATCATAGTGCCTAGCAGTAGTGACCTCTTAGTAAAGAAAACTTCTGTTTGAACTTTGCTCAAATTCTAGCAATGTTTCCTTTTCCTTTTTTTCCTTTTTGAGAGTTGTGAGTTAAGTATTATTTGCAGCAAAATGAGTACTGTAGCCCAGGAGACAGTACCTCAGATATCTCTGAGAAACTCTAGCAATGTTTTTGAGTCTCTACTGATGGCCAAGAAATCGTTGAAAATAACATGGAAGTAAATAAGCACCTCCGGATACACTGGAAAATCACTTACATAATGAATTTAATACTTATTTTGTATCAAGTTCTCACTGTGAGTTCAGCCTTATGTCCTTGAGGGTCTAGGTCCTGCCCCTCTCTGATCCTCTTTCTCACAAAAAGAGTCTTTGGAAATCAAGGAAGGTTATTTGGCATCAGATGGGAAAGCCAAGCAAAGAGAGTTGATTCAAGACTTTGGTTCTGTGTCTTTCCCTTCTTCATACAAGGCTTTGGGTTTTGGTACCTGTACCTCATTCTTCTGGAACTGCTCTTGGAAATCCCTGTTACCACCATGAACTTGAGCACTGAGGTCCATGACAACCCTGTGGTACCAACTTTGATTAACAAGCTGAAAGCTGCGGTTGACTGTCTTTCCCAAATACTGTTATGCACAACCTCCCTTCACAAATGCAATTTTGAATACCTTGTATATGTTGAGTGGAGTACACATAGGGGCACTTCTTCTGAGTATTGCTTCTTATTTCATTCTGTAGCATGCCTTGGCATGCACACTGATAGAGTCTCTCTTTTTTTTTTTTCTCTTTAATTGGGCAATTGCCTCACAGGAAAGAATAATTGAGCGTTTGAAAGAACAAAGGGAGAGAGATGATCGGGAAAGACTAGAAGAGATAGAATCATTCCGAAAAGAAAACAAAGACCTGAAAGAGAAGGTCAATGCTTTACAAGCTGAGCTGACAGAAAAAGAGGTGAGTCTGGAAAAACAAGTGCACCACACGAGAGGTCCCCATCAACCCACATCCATGTAGCTGAGGCAGACTAGAGACTTAGTTTGAGGGACTGTATGAAGACTTGGGGGATCTAGCTACTTTTGCTTTATAAAGCTCTCTGAATTTACAGAGCAGTATTTACTGTGACTCCCTTCATCCGGTGATGCTCTTGTGCATATCTTCTGTACTGTTATAACCACATATAATGTAATTCCTTGAAAGTTTTCTTGCTGTCTTGCCATGTTCATATGGCTTAGAGGATCTCGTGATCTCTTATGTGAGCTAACAAGAACAGCAAAAGCACTGACAATAATAACAATAGCTCCAATGTACTGAGGGNCTCCCTTCATCCGGTGATGCTCTTGTGCATATCTTCTGTACTGTTATAACCACATATAATGTAATTCCTTGAAAGTTTTCTTGCTGTCTTGCCATGTTCATATGGCTTAGAGGATCTCGTGATCTCTTATGTGAGCTAACAAGAACAGCAAAAGCACTGACAATAATAACAATAGCTCCAATGTACTGAGGGCCTGTTAGGTACTAATCCTTGTGTTGGGTGCGTGCATTCATCTACAAGTCTCAAATGAATCAGTCGCCACCCCCAGGTTAGGGGATGTGGTACCATGCTGGGCCCATAGGAAAAGGTTGTGGCTGCTCAGTCTGAAACAGTATTTTAATGCTAGTGCAAACATGAATACAGAATACTAATCTCATCTGCATTTATAATGTCAAACAACCTGCTTTAAAGAAATTTCTTGTGTAGTGGTTATGAAAAGTATCCATATACTGAGGGATACTTATAACCCCTTCAGTGTACTTAGCAGTGCTTTGGTGAAGTATGAGAAGCAGTAATGTACACATTCTTTTCTCCAGTCTCCAAAACCCTGAGATACATGCCATAGTCCACAACTGGACACTTCATTTTATTTGCAGAACATGTTTGTCTCCTTTATGACATGTTTGTTCTTTCACCCTGTTGGATTGTATCCCAGCATAGTTGCTAATTTCCCAGCTCCTGAGCGTCACTTCAGCCCTTGGATTTTGGTAATTTTAAACCTGATGCGAAGTCAAGTGGGCCTTAGGAAGCATAACCATGAACAAATCTAGTGGAGGTGATGGAATTCTAGTTGAGCTATTTCAAATCCTAAAATATGATGCTGTGAAAGTGCTGCACTCAGTATGCCAGCAAATTTGGAGAACTCGGCAGTGGCCATAGGAACAGAAAAGGTCAGTTTTCATTCCAATCCCAAAGAAAGGCTATGCCAAAGAATGNGGACTCATTTGCAAAGACCCTGATGCTGAGAAAGATTGAAGGCAGAAGGAGAATGGGACAACAGAGGATGAGAGTTGGATAGTATTACCAGCTCGATGGACATGAGTTAGAGTAAGTTCCAGGAGCTGGTGATGAACAGGGAAGCCTGGCGTTTTGCAGTCCATAGGGTTGCACAGAGTCAGACATGACTTAGTGACTGAAGTGACCTGATACAGATTAAAATACTGTCTAAATTAGGAGTCCAAGAAGGAAAGAATTGATCAGAAATAGGAATTTAGTGGAAGCTTAGAAGCAAAATTTATGTTTTCTAAAATTTAAGTTCACTAGTTTTTAGAGAAGAGGTTATTTTTTGATAAGATTATCATTCTTTGATATATAAAGAATATAAAATCTGCTGAGTCCATAGTTCCTATAGTTAGTATGAAAGAAAAGGCACTGAAGCTTCTGTCTCATTTATAGTTTTCTTCACGGTTTCCAAATGTTATTCCTGTGTTTGCACCCTAAAAGCAATATATCTATTTATATGTGCTTCTAATTGAAAAGAGATTTTGATGACTTGGTAGAGTGTAAACTTTAAATGAAACTAACTTTGTAAACACTGGTTACATTGTATGAATTTCAGACAGGTACTTCTGCACACATTTATTGTTCCTGTATAATAATGTGCCTGCCACTGGGCTCAGCATGTCAGTCAAGGTTCCATCAGGAAAACANTATTTATATGTGCTTCTAATTGAAAAGAGATTTTGATGACTTGGTAGAGTGTAAACTTTAAATGAAACTAACTTTGTAAACACTGGTTACATTGTATGAATTTCAGACAGGTACTTCTGCACACATTTATTGTTCCTGTATAATAATGTGCCTGCCACTGGGCTCAGCATGTCAGTCAAGGTTCCATCAGGAAAACAGAGCTCCATTAAGAAGTTTAATCATATTAAGAAATTTATTGCAGGTATTAACTTACATCGTTATAGGGGCTGGCTAAGGAAGTCCAAAATTCACACAGAATTGACACAGAAGGCAGGATGGGCTAGAAACTTTCAGACAGAAGCTAATGCTTTAGTCCACAGGAGGTGTTTCTTCTGCCTGAAGGAAACCTAGTTCTGCTTCTAAGACCTTTCAGCTGATAGGATCAGGCCTACCCAGATTATGAAGAATAATATTCTTTACTTAAAGTGAACTCATTGTAGATGTTAGTCACATCTTCAAAATATCTCTACAATAACACTTGGATTGGTGTTTGATTGAGTAACTGGAGACTATGGCCTAGCTAAGTTGACACATAGAGCTATTAATATTACACCTGGCAATTTAAAATTTATAAAGACAAGCAATTTTTATTAGCCAGGAACTTATAATTTAGTTGGGGTGATCATAGTTTTCACCATGACAAAGTATGTGGATTATACTGTGCTTAGTTGCTCAGTCGTGTCTGACTCTTTGTAACCACATCGACTGTAGCCCACCAGGTTCCTCTGTCCAAGGGATTCTCCAGGCAAGAATACTGAAGTGGGTTGCCACGCCCTCCTCCAGGGAATCTTCCCAATCCAGGGATCGAACCCAGGTCTTCCACATTGCAGGTAGATTCTTTACCATCTAAGCCACCAGGATTATAAGGTCCTTTATTATTTCTGTGGAAGTTACATGAAAACACCATTGAAATTGGAGTTGGAAACCTGGGTTTGAGACATATCTCCCATTAATGGCTTGAGAACCTTGCTG
The DNA here is from genome assembly GCA_006410615.1 of Neotragus moschatus. Lineage (NCBI taxonomy): Eukaryota > Metazoa > Chordata > Mammalia > Artiodactyla > Bovidae > Neotragus > Neotragus moschatus. The sequence continues at coordinate 548,634 of SJYA01002813.1, forward strand.
AAGACAAGGCCTCATGTGAGCTTCAGTTTCCTGACCTGAAAAATGAGAATGGCTAAACTGTCACTCAGAGAGTTGTTAGAACTTGGATTGCTTGCTGGATGATTGTGGTGGTATCGTCATTAATATGGTTATTCCAGTGCTCATTATGCAGTAAAGTATTAGACCACATCATTTACTGAGAAACTGCTGTTTGCTTGGTGTCTTCCTAGGCGTTGCAAATGGATATAAAATAAATGCATCATGTCTGGTTTTGGGTGGAACCTGAACATTTTAGTCACGTAGTTAGATGTTGCCAACCATTCCATGTTTGCTGGTAGACATTGTCCTCCTAGGTAGCAAAGTTGTGTACTGTGATATATGCAAGTGTTATTTCTTTACCTTTTGGAATTTGTACTATACAGGGAACCTCTTGGTTTCTGGAACAACTTGGGTAACACCATGTCTAAGTTGGGGGGATTCATTATATTCCTGAATCTGGATTTACAAAAGACTAAGACATAAAATTTGCTTTGAATTTTTAAATAAATTTACCTTTGATTCTATGGGAGATGTTTGAAATAACATTGGTCATTTTTCTACTAAAGAAATGGAATTTGATAAAGACTTACTTGGATTCTTTTTTATACATGATTTGCCCTTTTGGGGGAGAAAAGCATTAAAGTTGGTATTTTCTTTCATATTTTTCTTGGATGCTGCACCACCTGACAGCAGTAAATGTAAATGGAAGGTTCAGGGTGTCTGTTTTGCCATGATGTGTAAAGACTACCTTGGGACTTAGATCATTAGCATAACTTTGAGACATGAAACATGCATTTACTGACCACACCATTTGGTCACATTTGACTCTACTGCAATTAGATCCTGCTCGCTTCTATAAACTGGCCAACTTTAATTTCCTGGCCAGAGTCAACTATTGTTACTTAAGTAAGACTTATTTACCCTGTCTGTCTAATGCACACTTTATTGCTATATATGGAGTCAGTGTGTTAAAATTGAAGACATTGTTAGTAGAAATTACACTGTTTTACTTACTGGTATTCTTTTCCTTTCAGTCTAGTTTAATTGACCTCAAGGAACATGCATCTTCATTAGCCTCAGCAGGGCTGAAAAGGGACTCCAAATTAAAATCTCTAGAAATAGCCATTGAACAAAAGAAAGAAGAATGTAGCAAATTGGAAGCACAGTTAAAAAAGGTAAGTGATATCTAAGGAAAAAACATACTCGTTTTATAATGAATTGATAAAATAGGAAAGGAAGAGACATTTTTCAAAAAACAGAAACCCTTTATCTTTTGTCATCTGCTGATAAAAGGATTAATTAAGCAATCTTTATTCCTAAGAAGTCTGCATCAGATCTGTCTCTGAACATGAAAAGTTATCTTAGATTTCCTGTCTGGGGCAAAAAAAAAAAAAAAAAGCTTGAGAAATAGATGAAAATAGTAGAAGCGAAAAATATTATAAAGATCAGCCATTAGTCTCTGGGCAAATCTCAACCATAAAGAAAGATAAGTGTTTTACAGTAAATGTTTTCAATAAGTCAAAGAATCTAGGAGCCCTGTTATACATTGATAAACTTTTACTACTTTTCAGAAACAGATCAGTTTTGGGGGAGAGGGAACTTTGCAGAAGTTTACCCAACAATGTTAAATTTCTAGAAGTTTGTGAAAATAGTCAAATCCTTGGAAGCAGTATGGATTGACTATTTATACTTGACCAGAAATGGCCTTAATGTTTAAGCAAGTTTATATGTTGAAGAAAACAGTAAAGAAAACAGGGTCTTTGCATTGCAGCATTAACATGTTTTCTCTGAACTGGACATTTTTGTGGAGTACATTTCCAGTCATGCATCCTTCCTTTGACTTTTTCCTTGTGTTGTTTGGTACGTCTGCATTCATTGTTCATGTAAAACTCATAACATTATGAGTTTAAGCATTTTGTTTCCCTTTGACAATTATAAACTTATTCAGAAGAGATGATAAGAATCTAAATAAACCATTTAATAAAATGTGACTATAATTCATAGCACACTGAAATGGGGATTCATTTGCTAAAGTTATAAAAATATATGATATGGATAATAGGGATGTGAAAGCATCATATATTTGTGGAGAAATTATTCTGGATATTTAAAAACTTAATACACTATTTCATATGCATGATGCAGTGTATAACTGAAATGTGATTATTCTGTGTTCACGTCATCATTGAATTTTAGCAAACTGTCATGAGATTCCACACTAATCAAGTCCCCTTAGTAATACAGAAAAAGAAATGTATGGATCAAATCTCTTTACAACAAAAGAGCAAGAAAATCTTTTTATTACAAAGTCTATTTTCTAATCTACTCATCATCTCACTTTTTAAAAGTGAAGTCTATTTAAGCAGAAATCTCAAGCAATAAATAGAGTTTAAATTGCCCCTTTGAGGGTGTTTAAATGGTGATTGACGTGGCTATTTATGCATTGGGTGTATGATATATATTCTTGACACGTAATGAACGTGTTCTGCAATATGTTATACATGCATATGCATATCAAGAAATGAACCTATGAATGGTGCTTTTTATATAGTGAACATGTTGTGATCATAAAGTGGGCTCCAAGGTAACTCTGTGAGAGAATTTTGTTGGCCCCATGTGGTGGTCTTTGAGTCATCTCACCTCACTTGAAGTATGCTAGGTCCTGAAGGAGGACTCCCACTACACCTGGGCGTGAAAACTGCCTTTCATCAACTATGAGGAACTGTTATGGAGTTGAGGGCATTCCACATATTATGTCTTCAGATACATACTTGACCCCCTCCGTTTTAACGTAAGGGATCTGTGGATCTGCAAAGCCTCTTAAAAGTAAGAGGTTCATATATTGATGTGCATATATTGATGTTCATAGTTTCCATGAATATGACTTAGCTAGTTTAACAGGTGAACATCTGTACAATTCAACTTAGTGTCTTTCCATATAATTTTAGTTAAGCGGCAAAGTCAGTGAAAGCATGTGATTTCCTTAGACTTTCAGATAGACACCATATACTGAAATTTGTAGATCAAATCTGATAAACATTTTAGTATTATTCCTGACAACATTTTAGCATTCTGCCACATCACCAGGATTAAAGTAACAGATAAGGTTATCTTGCTGTAAAGGACCTATTTAATTTATGAAAAGATAATTTATTTCTAAGTATATGCATGTCTTACTTATATTATCTCCTACATGCATAGTACAGTGAGATTAAGGTAATTATAAATATTTTTATACCTAGCCTGCAGTAATTATTTTGTTATTTTTGGCCCTATACATCAACTAAATTCAAAAGTTTAAAATACTTTTTCTAGTAGCCTTTAATTTCTGCTAATAAATAATTCCGTAAAAACCTCAAGTACCCATCACCTTAAAAAGAATTGAAGTCTACATGAAATATTTGAAAATATAAGCCAAAAATTTGTGAATATACATATATACACATCATTTAGTCATGGAAAAATAAGCATCTATAAAGGCTTAAGGAGTGTCTGGGCCTCCTTTTAAATAAAAGGGTATGTGACTTGTGAATAAAATATAAAGGGTTACTAAATGAAAGCTGAAAACATAATAGTTTTATTATGCCATAAATAAACCATGAGTTCCCAGTGGAGTTTTGCTCAAGATTTGTGAGCGCTCAGGTATTTTTGCCATAAAATCTATACAACATTGATGATGTGTTTAGCTGAACAGAAACCTTGTCTGCTAGTGACAGTGGAATCCAAATTGTGATTTAAATCTGCAGTTGTCTTATAAACAATTCTAGAAATTGGTAAAGATGAGTTTTTAACAGAAAAGTTTGTGGAGGACATTCATACACATAGTTGCTTTTAACTCTTTACTGTACTATGTCAATTTAAGACATTTCCAAATAGTTTGTGTTGAAAATGGTTATTAAAGGCAGAAAAGGAACTTCTTACACATTCCATCCCACCTCTTAAAAACAGCTCCACACACCTGGTCAGCCAGATTTCAAATTCAAGGCAGCTGCCAAAGTAAGGCCTGTGAGCACTATGGCACTCATAACCTCTATAGAGAACTCTGTCTCATTGTCAGGCAGCAAGGTTATCAGGATGTATTTGTTCCTTCCCCATCTTTCCAGTTTTGTCAATGAACCCCAACTTTATTGTTGGAGTTTCACTTGTAAGGAAATCTTTACTCATATTAGTGAGTATTTAGTGTTCAATATGTAGACATAAATTTATCTTATATGACTAGAAATTAGTTCTGAAGCAATAGAAATTCAGAATGCCATGATTTATGTTATTTAAGTGATTTTCCAATTAATACAATCTTTGAGGAAGGTATTTTTTAAAACCACAATAAAATTATCATTTACTTCATCAAAGTTGAAGAAAAATAAATTCTTGCTCTTCAAAGGAATGTCTTGGCTTAACATTTACAGTGTTTCACCTTCTACCCCTTGACATTGAGTCCTAAATTAATGATGCAGGTATTTAAGATCTATAATTTGAGGATGCTATTTAAAATAATATTTAGTATATTTAATAATATTTAAATCCACAAACATTTATGCCTTTTCCATAAAATAGAAAAGCATTACAGATTCTAAAGGACTTGGAACATAATAGAATAGACACTGAAAACTGTGTTTTTAAGTTATGAACTACTAGTAGGAACTGGTAATAGACAATGGGTAATACTGTATTTTGGTTCCCTTTAATCTTCCTACTGACTTAATTCTTTTCTTTTCCCATTTACTGTTAATCCTGTAATGTCTTGCTTACTGATACTTTGCTATTGCTAACCTGCTGTTTGCTAATCTATATTTTTCTAAAGTTAGACTGAATAGAAAAGTCAAGCTTGTGTTAATATAAAAGAGCTATAAATTCAGTGATAAGATTTAATTAATCTTTTATTATTACCATCTTTGAAGTTCAGGTAATAAATTGCAGGCTTGGCCAAGAGCACTTCTTCTGATTCATTGCTAGAGGCCAGCACTTCATGTATCATCAAAAGTGGACAGCTTTCTTTATTTCATGGGTTATTTAACTTGAGAAAGGGAAAGTAACACAAACCTTAAATTTCTTATTCCAGCTATTCTTTTAAAGGAGCCAAAGTCAACATTTCTATTTCCCTAGAGCCTCTCACTTTCACTGTGGAATGTTTAGAAACTGAAATTTCTTCTTTTTTAACCACCAGTTTGTCTGTGCAAATGCACTGAATTTGTTGAGCTAATGCTGTTTTTCTGGATCTTTCCTTCTTTCCTTGTCTGTGCTTCAATGCCTCCCCAACTTTGCAATGTAGCAAGCTGAGCAGTTGTTCAATCAGATGTACAACCCAGTAAGTCATTTCTAAAAGTTCCCGCTGTAACATATAAAAGCATGAGGATCCATTGATTACATGTCACAGTGTGCCATACTGGGGAAGTTTTGAAATATTTATGAATCTCCTCCCATTTCCGTTCTGTCAAAAGAAACGACCTGTTCAGAGACCATTGCCATTTCTTTTGTCTGTGAAATTTAAAAATTAAGAACTCAAGGAAATATTGCCAGCTCTGGTATTACCTCTGTCTTAACTCTAAGGTGATAGAAAAACTTAGGTCAGCTGCAGATCTAGGCCTATGAAATCTTTCCCACATTCTTCAGAGTTATCTATACCAAAAGGAAAAACGTTTGTAAAATAGCAAACAACTCAATGTATGTTATATTCAAGTGATAGAAGTTAAAATAGGTTTAAATTTTAACGTAGGGATATGCCTTTTGAGATTGCTAAATACCTAACATTAGTATGGGTTTTGCAAGGATTAAAAACATGTTATTTGACAACAATCTAAAATATACTCTCCTAATAACTGTAACAATTTTGATTATAGCTTAATGGTACAAAAACAAAAAACAGGTAACTAGTAAAAAATATGTGTAAAATAGCCCAGATACCACTGCTAGTTTTTTGTTTGTTTGTTTTTGGTCCTAATGACAGGTGTATATCTATATGAAGCAGTTTGTTTCTTTAACTCATTAAAAAGGAGATTTTGTCAACTCACGTGACTTAATAAGAGAAATAATACATAAAAGTGAATGGGATTTGTCATTTGACAGATATGATCTGTGCTATCTTGCACTCTAATTACTTCTTGTTTATAAATTTCCATTGTGGGAAAAAGGAATAGCAGGGATAAAGGAAACAATTTGCCCAAGAACTTTTTGTTAAGTTACTGCTCTTAGTTGTATATAGCATGATACACAAGATGCTTGGGTGTATTTATTCAGATTCATCCTCCACCCTTCATCCTTGGAAACAAATTTTGCTTTAGGAAACAGAATTCTTCAAGCCTCATTGGAGCATCTTTATTAACCTCTGTACGCACATATGATTTTTAGCAGAGAAACAAAAATAATCCAAATTTATTTTCTCTTAATATTTGAGTGGACATGTTAATAAGCAGGCTCAAGTGAGTGGAGATGTGAAGACAAATTAAAACTGGGATGTCTTCATGCTTGAACATTAAGCCTGAAGAAAGTATGTGTTTTCTTTAGATCATTTTAAATAGATGTAAAGTAATCACACTGAAATTGTATCACACTTACTAGTTAAGGACAGGAAAAAAAGTATATCAGGTTTTGGGGTGTATTGAGGGCAAGTGGGGAGGGCTTTGTTGCTGCAGCAGCTCTGATTTACCTAAACTCTGATGAATTCACCATCCATGTCAGGATATGTAGGGCCACAGAAACAGTTCTGTTAACCTGTAGACCATTTCCAGAAATAGTGATGACATGGTACTTCCTGGATTTTGCCTTTCCTCTAACCCAGTGATGGGTCTTTAGGATGCAAAGGCAAACTTTTCAGTCCTTTAGGTGTCCAAGTTAAAGTCATGGACTAATTTTTTCTCCCTGAATTAACTAAGCTAACCCATTGTTTAGACATACTGGGAATATAGCCAATTATTAATATAGCCAGTTAAAATAGGTTATTAGTCTTTTAAAATATTTTACTGAAGTATACAAGATTTACAATGCTGTGTTTATTTCTGCTCTAATAGTAACGTGATTCAGTTATACATACATATTTTCCATTGTCTTTTCAATTATGGTTTATCACAGAATATCGAAGATAATTCCCTGTGTTATACAGGAGGATCTTGTTTATTCATTCTATATGTAATAGTTTGCATCTGCTCATTCCAAACTCACAATCCATCCCTCCCTCCCTCTTTCCCCCTTTCTGGTTTGTAGATAAATTCACTTGTGTCATATTTCATATGCCACATGTAAGTGATATCACATGATATTTGTCCTTCTCTTTCTGATTTATTTCACTTAGTGTGATAATCTCTAGGTCCATCCATGTTGCTGAAAATGGCATTATTTTATTCTTTCTATGGCTGAATAGTAGTCCATTGTATGTTTGTGCTACATCTTCTTTACCCATTCATCTGTGGATGGGCATTTAGGTTGTTTCCATATTTGGCTATTGTAAATAGTGCTGCTGTGAGCGTAGGGGTGCAGGTAGCTTTTTGAGTTATAGTTTTGTCTGAATATCTGGCCAGGAGAGGAATTGCTCGATCATATGACAACTGCTTTTAGCTTTTTGAGAAACCTTTATACTGTTTTCTATAGTGTGCTGCTGCTGCTGCTGCTGCTGCTGCTAAGTTGCGTCAGTCGTGTCCAACTCTGTGCGACCCTATAGACGGCAGCCCACCAGGTTCCCCCGTCCCTAGGATTCTCCAGGCAAGAACACTGGTGTGGGTTGCCATTTCCTTCTCCAATGCATGAAAGTGAAAAGTGAAAGTGAAGTCACTCAGTCGTGTCTGACTCTTAGTGACCCCATGGAGTGCAGCCTACCAGGCTCCTCCATCCATGGGATTTTCCAGGCAAGAGTACTGGAGTGGGGTGCCATTGCCTTCTCCGATTCCATAGTGAATAGTTCAATATTTTAGCTCCTTTTGTCAGCAGATATTCTAAGGGTTCAGTTTGTTTTTTAGACTGATAGGTATGCAACATGATGAATTTTCTATCCTTTATAGAATTTTTTTAAAGTTGTCTTTTTTCCAGTTATAAAAATAAGGTTAGGGCCACAGTGAAGAGTTTGCCAAAATATGGGTGGATATAGCAGAAAATAAAAGTAATAAGACATCTTTCTGCGCAGAAATAATAACTAGGAACATCTGGTTGTTCCCCACCCAGACATCTTTTGATTGACTGTCAGTATTCTTTCCTCTCCTGTCTCCTTTTCTACCTTTTTCCTTCTTTCTTTCCTCTCTCTCCTTTCCCTCCCTTTTCCTTCCATCCTTCCCCTTTTTTCCTTTTTTCTTCCTTTTCTCTTTAGCATCATTCTTTTCTTTTTCTTGTCTAATACTCTTTATTTTCACCAAATTGTCAAAGCTGTTATTGACTTTTATATCCTGTATTTCTTACATATCATCAGAATTTTCTCATATATTCTTCCAAAATACCATTNCTTTGCAAGGAATGATGCTAAAGCTGAAGCTCCAGTACTTTGGCCACCTCATGCTGGGAGGGATTGGGGGCAGGAGGAGAAAGGGACTACAGAGGATGAGATGGCTGGATGGTATCACTGACTCGATGGACGTGAGTCTGAGTGACCTCCGGGAGTTGGTGATGGACAGAGAGGCCTGGCGTGCTGCAATTCATGGGGTAGCAAAGAGTTGGACATGACTGAGCCACTGAACTGACTAAATTGAAGAAACTAATAGATGAAAATATAGAGTTTTCATGACAGACCTACATATACAAGCTAAATTTACAAAATTTCTGAAGAAAGAAGAAAATATCTTTAAGATCTTGTATAGACAAAGATTTTTTAAATGAGACTTCATAAAAATTATAAACTTTCTGCTCTTCAAAGACACAAAAATCTGAAAAGCCACAGACAGGGAGAAAATATTCACACTATGTCTAAGAAAGGACTCTTATTTGAAATATATAAAACTAATGAAACAAAGAAAAATCATCATTTTTTTTAAAAAGGTGAGAAAAAACTTGAACAAATACTCAAAAATATATTAGAATGGCAATTATGTACATGAAAAGATGTTTAACATCGAACAAATGCAAATTAAAACCACAAGATATTTTAAGCCCATTAAAATTGTTAAAATTTAAAACTGACAGCACTAAATGCTAGTGAATGACTGAAAGTTTCATACTTAGCTTAGCTAGTGGGAAGATAAAAAGGTAAATTGGTTGACTGCTGCTGCTGCTGCTAATTCGCTTCAGTTGTGTCCGACTCTGTGCGACCCCATAGACGGCAGCCCACCAGGCTCCCCCATCCCTGGGATTCTCCAGGCAAGAATACTGGAGCGGGTTGCCATTTCCTTCTCCAATGCATGAAAGTGAAAAGTGAGAGTGAAGTCGCTCAGTCATGTCCGACTCTTAGCGACCCCATGGACTGCAGCCCACCAGGCTCCTCCACTCACAGGATTTTCCAGGCAAGAGTACTGGAGTGGGGTGCCATTGCCTTCTAGACCTGCACTTACACTCTAACCTATCTATTCTACTCAAAGTATTTACCTAGGAGAAAAGAAAACAGATGACCACAAGGGACTTGAACAGAAATATTGATAGCAGGTTTATTCATAGTAGCTCCAAACTGGAAATAGCTCTTTAGATTGTCAACATATGAATTGACAAACAAATTGTGACCTGCTTCCCTGGTGGTGCAGAAGTTAAAGTGTCTGCCTGCAATATGAGAGACCTGGGTTCGATCCCTGGGTCGGGAAGATCCCCTGGAGAAAGAAATGTCAACCCACTCCAGTATTCTTGCCTGGCGAATCCCATGGACGGAGGAGCTTGGTGGGTTGCAGTCCACGGGTTGCAAAGAGTTGGACACGACTGAGCAACTTCACTTTCATTTTCATGCAACAATGAAAAAAATAACTTCAGTTATATCTAACAACATGAGTGAATCTCATAGCTAGTATGTTGTGAGGAAGAATCTGGGCACAAAAGAGTATATGCTAGGTGATTCCACTCATATAAAGCTCTAGAATAGGTGAAAGTGATCAATGGCGATAGAAATCCAACCAGCGGTTATCAGACTGTCTGTGTGTGAAACGTGGAATGCTGAGTGGAAAGCGGATTGAAGGAACTTTCTGGATGAAGGAAATGCTAATTCTCTTTATCTAATTGATATATATATGAATGTTTACACATATTAAAATCATCACTGGATGAACACGAGGTGTGTCCATGTCCTTTGTGCAAATTATACTCAATACAATGCTGTAAAATAAGTCACGCTATTTCTCAGTTTAGCAAGTGCATTCTCACACACTGTTTTCCAAATATTTCTAAGCATCACAATTGTTTCTTTAGACAAAACGTTACATAGAATTTCAATATATAAAACAACAAAAGCCAAATTCCTGGAGTTGAAATGAGGAAGGGGTTCTGATCAATGGAAAGTATTAATAACTACAGGTGAGAAACCACTACACATTAGCACACAGGTGACATTTCTGGTCATTGTAATAACTCAGGCAACCAGGTGGGTTGATTGCTCTTCTGATGGTTGATTTCTGTGGATTTTTAGTAGTGGATGGAAATTTAGAGAACTGATCAAGATTATCCTACATTTCTTTTCACTGTCAGGTTTTAGGGAATCATCTACATGAAATTTTAAGGTTTCATTTTTATATGACCATCACTCTCACTTTGCTTAAAAATTCCTCTTTTCCCCAGAGGGGAACGATGAGGGCCACATCAAAAACTTGGATGTTTTTGGCTTTTCCAGTTATCACGGCATAAGGAACCATGAGCAGCAACGTCTCCTGCAGCACGTGCTATGAAGCAGTGGGGAAAGTCCTGCCTGGGAACCAGCATAAGTGCCTGCAGTGTCTGGAGATGGTGGCCCTTCAGGTCAGCATGTAGGCTTATGACTCTCAGAAGGACAAACACTTCCTGGGCACCATCAGGCTTAAGTCCACTCCTTGTCCCAAATTCTCCATGTGTGTCCTGTGGGACCAGCAGCACTGTGAAGAAGCCAAGGCTGTGGATATCCCCCACATGGAACTGAGGAAACTCAACAAGAGTAAGAAACTGGTCAAGAAGCTGGCCAAGAAGTATGATGTCTTTTTGGCTTCCGGGTCTCTGATCAAGCAGATCCCATGAATTCTGGGCCCAGGCCTGAACAAGCCTGGCGAGTTCCCTTCCTTGCTGACCCACAATGAGAACATGGTGGCCAAAGTTGATTAGGTGAAGTCCACCATCAAGCTCCAGATGAAGGTGCTGTGTCTGGCAGTGACTGTTGGCCACCTGACGATGAGAGATGATGAGGTTGTGTACAACATCGTCTTAACTCTCAACTTCCTGGTGTCCTTGCTCAAGAAAAATTGGCAGAACGTCAGGGCCCTGTGCCTTAAGAGCACCTATACTAAAGCATAGCTTAATAAACCATACTCCTCTATCAAAAAAAAAAAGAAAAACTTGGATGTTTCTGGATCAGTTGATGTTGAGGTTTTCATTCTCAACAATGTCCTACTCACACATTTTTGGGTTTCCCATCCTATAGCAGCTGGTTTGATTCATTTATTTATTTTAAAGTTCAATTTGTGATACAGTTATAAGAGACTGTCAGCAAGGGAGAGTCAAATGGAAAGTTTATTTTTTTTTCTCCAAAGGGTAAATGGTGGACAAGTAGGGGATGGCTGGCATGGGGCTTATTGGATTTATTTGGTTTATTTTTTCCTAAAATCCTTCCCTCTAAGAGGACAAAGTTCTTCTTTTCTCTTTAAGTGCAAAGCCCAAAGTGAGAAAAATTTGAAATTTGATTTAATTTTTTTTTATTTGGAACAGACTAAAGAAAACACTGAAGCTGACTGAATTTTCTTTAATTTAAATAGGAGAGAGATTGGAATTCCCATGAGAGGACTGATTGTTGAAATTCATATTTATTTTTTTAAATCTGTCATTGGGGATATGCTGATTTTGAAGGATAAAACAGAGAGTAAGGAGCTCCAGAAATATGTGTGAGACTGGGCCGCGAAAGGATGAGAAAGAACTGAAGCCAGTGATAGCCGATAGCCTCACCAACACAGTGAGACTGGCTCGTGAAGCCACCTGCAAATCCCCTGTCTCAGCTATTGCCCTGTTAGGCTTTATATTTCCTCCATTAGAAATATTTCATGATTTGAGTCTGAGTTATACAAAATGAAAAAGAAACAATAAGACCCCCAAACCAAAAAACAATTAAGGAAAAATTCTTGCAGTTGAAAATGCTTAGCAAACTGGAATAAGCAAAGGAAAGTGATGTCTTTATTGTAGGATTTCCCTGGACCTATAAAATTCTCATGTGCATTTTGAATCTCCAAGAAGAGCTATAGGATTAGCCATGTAAGAAGTCTTAACTTCAAATGAGAGGAAAATTTTACCCATTTACCTCCCATTAACATCTTAGGAGGCTGACTTCGAAATAAAAAAAAAAAAATGTTTTGATGAAAGCATTGAAAAATTACTGTTAAAATGCAAATCATAACAGGGACATGATAATATTTGAAAGCATTGTTAACCAACTTAACTCCTTAGTTTAGTTTATCAAATTAACTGCAAGTGCCTTGTAAAACTCTTGTGGGAAGGAGATTGGACTGAATTAAAGCGTGACAGGGAACAGACGATATCAATAATCTATCCAGAAGGCCAGGAAGACATAGTAGACTGACCAAAATGACAACATTTCTGAATTTTAAATAGTTATCAGCTTCAATCTCTGTAGCATACATCAGTCAAGAACTATATAAGAGAAAAGAGACATTCGATTTATTTAAACACAAAAATCATACACATCAGATTCTAGCATTTCCATATTAATTTAAAACATAAAACAAATAAATGATTGCCAGCAACAAATGGAATGTTTAAAGTTTTCTCTGGATGCAAATTTGTTTTCTGTTGTATGGAGAACTGACATTGAAACTCAAGGTTTAGCTGGTTAATGTTGACACTACCAGTGGCACCAAACCTATTTCCTTTCATTTCCTTTTCATTAAAAAAAAAAAAAATTTTTTTTGATTTTTGGCCGCATCATGAGGCATGTGGGATATTAGTCTCATGCCTCTTGAAGTGGAAGCGTGGAGTCCTAACCACTGGGCCATCACAGAATTCTCTTCTTTCCTTTCTTTATGCTCATTTAAGTGAGATTTCCCTGTCTCTCCTCCAAGTGAATCTACCTGATTGGCTTCTGACCAGTGCAATGTGGGCAGAAGTGATAAACTCTGCCTCTAGTCTTGGTGTACACAGAAAGTCTTGCATGATCCTCATTTTCTGAACCCTCCTATCTGCTAGGTGTGTGCTACCAAGGCAACAAGAAGGCAGAGTCATGTGATTATAGCAACCTGGGTTCCTGAATCACCATCTGGAGGGCAGTCACACAAGCATTCATATTGGATTTTGTATAGGTTAGAATTCAAGTTTTGTTAGGTCACAGATTGCTAGAGTCGGACATGATTGAGCATGCATGTACCCACTGAGATTTTGATGTTGTTTTGGTAGCATATTTCACCTTAATTGCCCTGGCCAGCACAAATTCAGGGAGTAAGGGCATGCTTACTTGTGAAAGCTGAATCTAGAGTAAGTTACTGGTCATAACTCATTCTTTTCATAGCGACTGTACCAACATGTACTTTGTGCTACTCCTGTCTCATCCCATGGAAATTGCTTTAAAATCAGATTATTTAAGATTAGCTTTAAAGTGTTCTAGTTTTTTAATATCTCCCACTGGTATCCTGCTCTTCTCTCCCATCTGCTGCATCGACAGTGACCACCCTGAGCTAAAGTGCTCCAATTCCACCGTGGTGTGTTTGGGGTCATATACAGCATATGTGGCTGTAGAAGTCACTTTCCCCAGCCATGAAGTGTGGAACTGCACCTCAGGGGAGGCAGCCCAAGCCCAGGCAGAGGACTCAACCAGGACCTGCTGACCTAGTAACCTTTCTCGTATTTACACACATTGGCCCTTACCCCAGCACAGCACAGCTGGCTGAAATAGTCCTCAAGACTTTAGGAACTCCTCCCAAGAGAATTTCATGAGAGTATAAGCTAGTCAGAAAACAAAGATGAAATTAATGTAAATCTTGCTTAGGAATTAAATAAATTTTCTGGAACAGGAACTTCAACAAGCATGATAGGAATCACTCTCTAAACAGTCAGAGTGAAGAGGTTAAGGAATATTTGTAATGCAGATTTACATCTGGTGAAAGTCTCATTTGATAAAAATATATGTATTTGTTCGAGTCTAAGTGTGAATGACTCCTTTTAGGGAGTAGATACTGTGGCTCTTACCCAGAGGAACTCATAAATCCATATCCCTTTTTATAGCCAAAGACAAATTTCAATTGACAAGTCAGCTATTTTGAAGTCTGTAAGATGTAATCCTATAAACAGGGATAGATCTAGGTTTTGTGAGTCTGGAAGTATTTAAGATCTTCTTTCAAAAGTGAACACAATTTAGATATGGAGGTAAATATTTATTTTGAGTTGGAAATAAAATCACAGTGAGTTACAGATTTTAAAGCTGACTGTCATAAAAGTCGTGGTGTGATGCCTGTGTACTTAGTCGTGTCTGAGTCTTTGTGACCCTGTGGGCTCTTCTGTCCTTGGAATTTTCCAAGCAAGAATACTGGAGCAGGTTGCTGTTTCCTTCTCCAAGGGATCTTCCTTACCCAGGTATCAAACTCATAACTCGTGTCTCCTGCAGTGGTAGGCAGGTTCTTATCTGGTGAGCCACCAGGTAAGCCCAGAGAAGTCACAAAATCCAGCAACATTATAGGTCTATTAGTAGACTTGCTAACTTACTTCTATAGCACTTTTTCTTACATTTTTAGTTGCATACTCTGGTCATCTTGTTTTGTGATAATGTATGTAATATTTTCTGCTGCTGCTGCTGCTGCTGCTAAGTCACTTCAGTCGTGTCCGACTCTGTGCGACCCCAGAGATGGCAGCCCACCAGGCTCCCCTGTCCCTGGGATTCTCCAAGCAAGAACACTGGAGTGGGTTACCATTTGCTTCTCCAATGCATGAAAGTGAAAAGTGAAAGCAAAGTTGCTCAGTCGTGTCTGACTCTTCGCGACCCCATGGACTGCAGCCCACCAAGCTCCTCCGCCCATGGGATTTTCCAGACAAGAGTACTGGAGTGGGTTGCCACTGCCTTCTCCGAAAGGACTAACCACATGCAAATCAGTACTTTTTAGCAAACAGGATGCTGTGTGCATGTTTTTCTGTCATCTTTCTCCCATTTACATAAACAAGACTGTCAACCACAATCCCTGCTGTCTTCATCCTTTCCTTATACTGTTCCTTGTTTCAGTCACATAATCCAGGACTGGCAGGTCAGGAGAATCATTCTTCAAGAAGATCTGGGTCTAGTCCTTCTGATATCATTTTGTTTCTTATTGCCATCACTGGAACACCCACTTGAACCATTTTGAGATATCTGGCATATCTTGGATCCTTGGCTACAGTTAAGATATTTTCTGGTGTTATTTCACTTTCCTGTGGTCCAGAGTCTTGTGAACTGTTCTGCTGTGATTGCTCTGAACTGGCTTCAGAATGTGTTCCACTTGTGATCCTAGTAACATTTATAAGAGATACTTCAAATGTGACATTATCTAGGCCTGGGATAGAAGATAACTTGCATCTAAAATATTGGGAGTTGTTTCAGTTTTCTGGATTTGAAGAGAAAGGTCTGCTAGTTTCTCCTCACAAACTGTAGAAAAGCGATTGAGGAACTGTGCAGTGTGCACCACAAACTGGTTTAATAAGAAGATAACTCAGTCTCTTTTTTAGCAATTTTAGTATAAATGGTTTAGAAGCTCCTTTGGCCTCACACTTTTTTTATTAGAAATTTTATGTGAATTATTAAGATTATTAAATTTAGGAAAAATTCTCTATCAATATTCCTTTTATATGTGATCTATTATGATTGAAAAAACTTTTTCATAGACTAAGTTCTGGCCCTCTGATTTTGAACCTTGCTTCTTGCCACTGCACACTGTCCACATTTTTCTGGTGCAAGTGTCATATCCTGACATGACCTCTGGCCCTACACCTTTGTATCATGTGCTGGGTAAGTTAACACAGCAGATATTAGGAATATTCCTGAAAGCTGTTTCTGCATTGGGATGACTGGAATAATTTGATTACACATGGAAGTAATGGCAAACCAAACAAATGTATTTCAACAAACCTTAACTACATGTATCTTGTAAGTCAACATCCTTTGAACTACATATTAAAAATACCATGACTAGTATTATCTTTGACTCTAGTGAGCCAGGCTGCCACATTTGATGCTGTGCCTCAGGGGACCCTCTGCTTTTGAGTGCCTTCCTCCAAATCACCCAATTTCTCTCAGGACTAGCTGGGACTGGCAGTGTCAAATGAATGGTCTTTATGGGTCACATGGGTCATCTGTATGGACCTTGGCCCTCCTTTCAATTATTGGGATGCTCTCTGACCTTCTACCTCATGTATGGGGTTGACCAGATGCCCTAATGATCTGTGCGCCTCAGATGTAGAGTGTCTTTGTGGATGAATTACACACATTAGTAAAGGCAGCATTTCCTTCATGAAAACTTGTGATACTGGGCTGCCAAAATAGTGCTAAGAGACTGATTCGAGGTGACTTTCACTCATGTCTGAAGAGTCTGGCACTCTGAGCTGCTGACAGTCCACTCTCAACCCTTAAACTTCAGCTATGGAGGTAGATCTCTATATTGGCTCTCACCAGACCTTGTTATAACTGTCCTAAATATATCTCACATAGGACCTTGACTTTTCTAATATATTTTAATAAAATTGTTCATATAAATAGAGGCCCAACAGAAATAAATTGTCTGGGTCTCTGCATATCCAGTAAAAAGGCATGCAGCGGCCACTCCTGCGCAACCTAACAAAAAAAAAAAAGGCGAAATGTGAAAGAGGGGACATTTGATGGAAAGAGATGACAGTCTAAACTGATTGAGGAAATCATTTTTTTTTGTTAATTTTATAAAAACATGTGGCCATTGAATATCATATGGTGTGTGGAGCCCATGCAAGTGAGGGGCTTGCGGTAGTAAATAATTCTACTTCTGCTAATGGACTTGATTCTGCAAAATGGTGGTATTCTCCTAGACTACTAATGATACCCCATAAAGACAATGAATTTAGAGTTTATTTAAAGCGTAAATAATTTAAAGAACTGTTGCTTTTGCATAATCCTTTCTGCTTCATCCTATTCCAAACCCTGCAGAAAGTGTCTTTTTTCCCCCCACACAACTGACCTTAATAACAAATACAGTGGAATTTGATTAATTCATCTTATATGTCCATAATTAATGTAAAAGGGCCTACACTCTCTCAACTCATTTCTCAGAAAATATCTAATAATGAAGTTCAAATGCAGTTTAATATGACCTAAATTTAAGAAATATAATGGCTGGAGAATTACTTTGAAAAGTTAGAAGTGCTATGCAAATGCAAAGTATCCTCGTTAGTACTACTATCATCAGTGAAGTATCTATAAGCTAACATTCGGTTATTTGCTGCATTACAAAATTTAAAAGTAAAATAGTCTCTTGATATCTATCTCTCGGGGCTCCTTGAGAGACCATATTGGTCTTATTATCTTTAGTGTCTCCTGCACCTAACTGTGTTCTAGTACTTAGTGGGCACTTATAAGTATTTGTTGAATAAATGAATAAATAATTTCCAGTTGTATGTTTAGGTTACTTTCTTTTTTTCAGATTTTATGTTAGAAATTAGCAGTTCTTTAAACACCAAATTTTACTCATACAAAGTATCTTTAAGGATAAATATCCAGAGGTTAAATTTCTAGATCATAGACTTCACACATTTTCTAAAGCTTTTGATATATGTTGCCAAATGGCCTTCCAGGAATGTTTGTTCATTTAACAAGTATTTATTAAGAGCTGATTAGGTCCAGGAACTGTTATAAGTGTTGGGGCTACAATAATAAATAAGACATCCAGTCCCCATTGAGCTTATAGATTAATCAAGAAAAAAGATGATAAAAGGTAACTGAATAAATAAATATATGATATAATTTCAAGTAGTGATGAGAGCTATGAAGAAAAATAGAGACACGAGGCAAATTTCTTGGCAAAATTTGGCAAATTTTTGTTACTGTTTTCAAACGCTCACTTAACTCTTCAGTTTACTGGAGTGACTATGAGAAAGGAGATGAGAAGAGGGAAATGCTGGAGAAAGGGAAAATAATGATAAAGTAAGGGGTTGACATATACTATCTTTAAATTGAGGACTAATTCCTAGGGGACCCAAAACAATTCTAAGGCCAGCCAGTCAACTGGGGGCCTGTGGTCTCAAGCAATAAATGAAATTTTCCCAAGTATTTTTCACAGTTGGGTGCTGTAGGTCAATGACACCTCATGTGGTTATTTTTCAGCTGCCTAAAATATAACTGGACTAGATATACTCAGTCGTGTGGGCCCAGTCAACTCTGAAGTAAGGACTATGATGGTAAGTAGTGAGATTGATAATAGCTTCGACATCAAATATATCACATACTCCACCACTCAGAAGCAACTGACCTGCTAGAATGGTATAATGACCAACTGAATATTTTAATTAAATTTTCAGTGAGGAGATGACACTCTGGGGTTCTATCTCATAGGGTAAAATCAGTGATGAGTATATGGTGCTGTTTGGCCCCAAGTCAAAATGCATGGTTCATAGAATCAAGGATAGAAGCAGAAATGGTTCTTCAATTTTTTTTTTTTTATTTAAGATTCTTGCAGAAGTTTTACTTTTTGTTTCCAGAATGTTTAGGTCTGCAGTCTTGATGGCCTTGGCCCTCAAGGGAGACATCCACAGGGGATATGTTGGTTTCACTGAATTGGAAGGTGAGATTGCTCATTTTAGTGAAAAATGGGGCATCCTATTGGCTGGGGAAATTGATCCCAACTACCAAGGGAAATTGAGTTGCTTCTATATGATGGAGGCAGGGAGTAATAGACTCGAATCCAAAGTCTTGGGCACTTTTAGTCTTTCCATGTTCTCTAGTAAAAGTCAAGGGAAAACCATAGCAACCGAAACAAAAGTGAGACCACTGAGAATCAGGTCCTCTTTAGGAAGGAGGGTCTGGGTCACTCTACCAACCAAAGAACCCCAACCACCTGTGGTTCTGGCTAAGGGCGAAGGAATGGGCAAGGGTAATAAAAGGAGGAAGTAAGGGTAAAGTCAGTGTTTGAAAACAATAACACAAACTTACCAAACTCTCTTTTATTTTTCTTCATAGCTTTCATTATTACCTGAAATCATATATTTATTTGGTTACCTTTTATCATCTATCTTCTTGATTAATTTATAAGATCCATGAAGACTGGATGTCTTATTTTATTACTGTATTGCCAATACCTGTATAATCTTGTGCTCAATTTCAGAAATGAGGATTGTAGTATATCTTCCAGTTTCTCAGGGTGCACACATCAGTTAGGAAGTGTCCTGTCTTCTCTGAGAGAGCCTCTCCTCTTTCAAGCTTCTAACTCCCTCTAATCAACCTCTTCCCTTTTTTCCCAAACCTGGGAGTGGTAGCTGCTTTCTCTCTGGTTTCTTAGTCTTCAAGAATTATTTTAACATCATAATTCATTACATTAAATCATCTTTTGTGAAAAATCTAGTGTGGTTTCTGTTTTCCACATGGGATCCTGACTGTTATATAAGCTGTACATCTCATCCGTGGCCATGTGGTTTGCTTGGCCTCCCATGGGCAGGTATATTTCTCTGTCCATCCATATGATTTGTGTTGGCCAATGGAGTGTGATTATATGTGATCTGTGCCACATCTGGTAAGGCAGATACTTTTAAAATACTACACTTTTAATTTTGAGATGGGTGTAGGTTTATATGCAGTTGTAAGAAATAATGCAGAGTGACCCCATGGCCTTTTTATCATTTTCCCCCAATGGTAACATCTTGCAAAATATCATATAATACACAACCAAGACATTGTCATTGATAAAATCCAGCACTCTTACTCAGATTTCCCTAGTTTGGGGTAGAAACTTTTACAATGATCGTGAGTTTTAGCTATTCTTCCCCTCTGTCATATGAACAAGACGGTGGACCAGATCCACAGATCTGAGCAGAGGCCCAGCTACTCTGTAACCAGCCAGGAACATGCATCCATATGAGCAAGGGAAATCTTTAGTTGTAAGAACTGAGAATTTAAAGTTTGTGTTATCTTAGCCTGACTGCTCAGTAAAGAGAGAGATGAAAGGGGGGGATTTATTCTAGATAGAAGGGTTAGAAATACCTTCATAGCAGAAGGGACATTTGAGCAGGGACCTGCCTGGAGTGAGGATGCCACTCAGGGAAATGGCTGGGGATGATCATTCACACTGAGGTGGCAGCAGGTATGAAACCCCTCCGTGGAATAAGTACACATATCAGAGAAAGAACAGAGCTAGCATGATGGGTGGAGGATGCAATGAGTGAGGATAAGGATGAGCAGAGAGACAGAGGGGCTGATATCATCTAGTCCATGGTCAATTAATGGATTCTATTTTCAATACCCTTTTGATAATAATTTTCAGAGCTTCATATTAACATCATGGATAGTTCTATTAAGGTTGTATTCCTCACACAAAGTTGAAATCTGCCTCTTAGCCACATTTTCCCTTTTACACTATTTCTGTCTTGTTTTTTGTAGAAAGTGCCTTCTCCTGTGACCAGCCTCACATATTGGAGAATGGCAACGGTGTCTTCCCAAGTCTCTTTACTTGAGTTAAACAGTTCTGTTTAGCTAAATTAGGTAACTTTGTGTTTCACATAGTTTTTTTCTAAAGAGAACATTTTAGACTTAATTCTGTTAATTGATTATTCAGATGATTATTTCAGTGATTCATAAGGTGAGAAGATCTAGAATCTTAGAGATACCACATGTACCTGTGGGAGTATATCATTTATGTATGTCTCTCTCATTCACTACATAATTCTGAAGATATATCTCCAAGACTGGTATTTGTCAGTGGTTGCTTGACTGACTTAATATGAATTTCCTATTTAATGAAGGAATGGAAGAGAGAAAAGTGTTATAAGCCAAAGAAGGCTGTCCTCTAACACAATGACCGCTACCCACATGTTAATGTGTATACAAAACACTTGGGGATCTTGTAAAAATTCAGATTCTTAATCAGTAGGTCTATGGCAGGACCCCAGATAGTAGACTTTAGTGGATGCTGCTACTATGTGGACCATTCTTCCGAGCAGCAAGGTTCTAAAGAACTCACCTCAGTAGAGAATTACTCTACCTGCCAAGGCAGGTATAGTCACACCAGTCCATTGGCTGTTTAATATAAGCAGAGCTCTTCAATCATTTCATGGTGTTCCCACATGCCAGCAGAACCATATAGGACACGTCAGAAAAATAATCTTTAAGCCATTTCTAGACTGAGACTTCAAGGACAGAAACTTTAAGAAAGCGATTGGTTCTCAAATTGCTGTTGCTCAATTTCCTGTGTAACTGCACGAGTGTCTCCACGGGACAGTGATATGACTGATGGTAAGAGACCAGTAAACACAGTTATAGAATATAATGTATCTTTAATGGCAAAGGATAAGGAAACAAGCTTGTTACAAAAGCGGGAGACAATAAGATATGTTCCCAGATGAAGGCATTTCAGGTCTCTTAGTCTCCATAGGAAAATAGATCAGCTGTTGATATCACCTGTATGGAGTTAGAGTTCTTGCATGGGTGACAACCTCCCATTTTCCATTGTTGGAGTGCAGGTGTATTCTCATGTACTTTGCTAATGGTATTGAGATAGCCTACCTGTGTGCCAGCTCATGGTACAAACACAACATGAGAAACTTTCTTAGGGTCCTCTGTAAGACCAATCGAACCAAAGATAAGTTTCTCAGGTGTGGCATCTCTTAGCATACTCACACATTAGATCTGCCCAAGGTTCATTCCTGAACTTAACATGAGGAAAAATATGGGTAGATCATAGGATATGGTGAAAAATATCTTCCCCTAAGACAGGAAAAGACAGCAAAGTCAGTGCCTTATGTTTCCCCTTTATTCCCTTATAAACAACCAATATGGCAACTGCTGTAAATTAATCATGCTTTACCAGAAATACTTATTTAGAAATATTTCCTTAGGAATGGTTTTCCTCTGAATGTTAATAAAATTGAATGAATTCATAAGATCATAGATTGGCAGAACTAGAGGTGAACCTAGAGATGTTCTAATTCATAAAGTTTGTGATGAAATCATTATGGCTTATGATTATTCTGAAGAAAGAATATAAAAAGTGGTCTCTCTGTAGGCTTCACCTGTAGCCATTTCTAAGCCAAAGAATATTCAAACTACTGCACAGTTGTACTCATCTCACATGCTAGTAAAGTAATGCTTAAAATTCTCCAAGCCAGGCTCCAGCAATACATGAACCGTGAACTTCCAGATGTTCAAGCTGGTTTTAGAAAAGGCAGAGGAACCAGAGATCAAATTGCCAACATCCGCTGGGTCATGGAAAAAGGAAGAGAGTTCTAGAAAAACATCTATTTCTGTTTTTGACTATGCCAAAGCCTTTGACTGTGTGGATCACAATAAACTGTGGAAAATTCTGAAAGAGATGGGAATACCAGACCACCTGACCTGCCTCTTGAGAAGCCTGTATGTAGGTCAGGAAGCAACAGTTAGGACTGGACATGGAACAATAGACTGGTTCCAAATAGGAAAAGGAGTACGTCAAGGCTGTATATTGTCACCCTGCTTATTTAACTTATATGCAAAGTACATCATGCTGGAATCAAGATTGCTGGGAGAAATATCAATAACCTCAGATANCAGGAAGCAACAGTTAGGACTGGACATGGAACAATAGACTGGTTCCAAATAGGAAAAGGAGTACGTCAAGGCTGTATATTGTCACCCTGCTTATTTAACTTATATGCAAAGTACATCATGCTGGAATCAAGATTGCTGGGAGAAATATCAATAACCTCAGATATGCAGATGACACCACCGTTTTGATAGAAAGTAAAGAACTAAACAACCTCTTGATGAAAGTAAAAGAGGAGAATGAAAAATTTGACTTAAAGCTCAGCATTCAGAAAACTAAGATCATAGCATCCAGTCCCATCACTTCACAGCAAACAGATAGGGAAACAGTGGAAACAGTGGCTGACTTTATTTTTCTGGGCTCCAAAATCACCACAGATGGTGATTGCAGCCATGAAATTAAAAGATGCTTACTCCTTGGAAGGAAAGTTATGACCAACCTAGACAGCATATTAAAAAGCAGAGACATTACTTTACCAACAAAGGTTTGTCTAGTCAAGGCTATGGTTTTTATAGTAGTTATGTATGGATGTGAGAGTTGGACTGTGAAGAAAGCTGAGTGCCGAAGAATTGATGCTTTTGAACTGTGGAGTTGGAGAAGACTCTTGAGAGTTCCTTGGACTGCAAGGAGGTCCAACCAGTCCATCCTAAAGGAGATCAGTCCTGGGTGTTCATTGAGGGACTGATGTTGAAGCTGAAACTAAAATACTTTGGGCACCTGATGTGAACAACTGACTCATTTGAGAAGACCCTGATACTGGAAAGATTGAAGGCAGGAGGAGAAGGGGATGACAGAGGATGAGATGGTTGGATGGCATCACTGACTCAATGGACACGGGTTTTGGTGGACTCTGGGAGTTGGTGATGGACAGGGAGGCCTGGCGTGCTGCGATTCATGAGGTCACAAAGAGTCAGACACAACTGAGCGAATGAACTGAACTGAACTGAACAGAAGCCAACATACTGTAGTAGACTAACTAACT
Source organism: Neotragus moschatus (assembly GCA_006410615.1). NCBI lineage: Eukaryota > Metazoa > Chordata > Mammalia > Artiodactyla > Bovidae > Neotragus > Neotragus moschatus. The sequence goes on from SJYA01002813.1 coordinate 572,418, forward strand.
CTTGAAATGTTTTTCCATACCAGATGACTCTCAGTTTATGTCACTATTTGGTGGTTGTTTCTGGTCTAGAATTGGATATGAGTCCTAAGTTGGCCTGGTTAGCCTGGAATGGAGGATCATATTATAATGAATGTTGAGAGCCAGGTTTTCTGCCTCTTCTCTTTTTCCAAATACAAACTAAGACAACCTATATTCACAGAGGAACCTGTCTTATGGTGAAATCAACAATGAGTATGGCAGAACAGATAGATCAAAAGAACTTAGGTCCTTTGAAATTAAAAACATTGATCATTGATTATACTACCCTTAGCAATCATTCTGCTTCTGAACTTCCAATGTTTTTCTTCATTATTTAAGCCAAGTTGTGGTTAAGTTTTCAGAAACTATAGGGGTTATTGCAAGGCCTCTGGGACTAGACTCGGTTCAGTTTACTAGCTCATGTGTATACGACTCNTTGAAATTAAAAACATTGATCATTGATTATACTACCCTTAGCAATCATTCTGCTTCTGAACTTCCAATGTTTTTCTTCATTATTTAAGCCAAGTTGTGGTTAAGTTTTCAGAAACTATAGGGGTTATTGCAAGGCCTCTGGGACTAGACTCGGTTCAGTTTACTAGCTCATGTGTATACGACTCTTTGCAACCCCATGGACTGCAGCACACCAGGCTTTCCTGTCCATCACCAACTCCTGGAGCTTGCTCAAACTCATGTCCATTGAGTTGGTGATGCTATCCAACCATCTTTCATCCTCTGTCATCCCCTTCTCCTTCTGTCTTCATTCTTTCCCAGCATCAGGGCCTTTTCCAATGAGTCAGTTCTTTGCATCAGGTGGCCAAAATGTTGGAGTTTCAGCTTCAGCATCAGTCCTTCCAATGAATATTCAGGACTCATTTCCTTTAGGATTCACTGGTTGGATCTCCTTGTAGTCCAAGGAACTGTCAAGAGTCTCCTTCAACACCACAGTTCAAAAGCATCAGTTCTTTGGTGCTCAGCTTTCTTTATAGTCCAACACTCCCATGACTACTGGAAAAATCATAGCTTTGACTAGACAGACCTTTGTCAGTAAAGTGATGTCTCTCCATTTTAATATGCTGTCTACATTTGTCATAGCTTTTCTTCCAAGGAGTAAACATCTTTTAATTTCATGGCTGCAGTCATCATCTGTAGTGATTTTGGAGCCCAAGGAAGTAAAGTCTGTCACTGTTTCCATTGTTTCCCCATCTATATGCCATAACGTGATGGAACCAGATGCCATGATTTCAGTTTTTTGAATGTTGAGTTTCAAGCCAGCTTTTTCACTCTCCTCTTTCATTTTCATCAAGAGGTTCTTCAGTTTCTGAAAAGAGGCTCTTCTCTTTCTGCCATAAGCATGGTGTCATTTGCATATCTGAGGTTATTGGTAGTCCTCCCAGAAATCTTGATTCCAGCTTGTGCCTCATCCAGTCTGGCATTTCTCATGATGTACTTTGCATATAAGTTGAAAAGGCAAGGTGACAGTGTACATCTGGACATACTCCTTTCCCAATCTGGAACCAGTCTGTGTTCCATGTATAGTTCTAACTGTTGCTTCTTGACCTGGATACGGGTTTCTCAGGAGGCACTTAAGGTGGTCTGGTATTCCCATCTGTTGAAGAATTTTCCACAGTTTGTTGTGGTCCGCACAGTCAAAGGCTTTAGCATAGCAAATGAAGCAGAAGTAGATATTTCTAGATGGGACTAGACTGCCTGGGTCTGAATCCTGACTCTGTAACCATACGGTCATGTAGTCTTGGGGAAGTTACTTCGAAACCTCATGCCTAAGTTTTCTTGTTTATAAGATGGAGGTGTAAACAGTACCCAGTGTCCTAAGGTTACTCTGAGATTAGCTGAGTTAATGCATGTAAAGTACTTGGAACAGGGCCTGGCTAATGCATAAACTAAAAAATTATTTATTGTTAACACTATTACTGCTATTACTACTAATATTTGCTGATAACAATCTAAAGCATTTCATCTATTTACTCATTCATTGGTTAAATATATATTGAGTGACCACAGTATCCACAGTTTTGGATCGAGCTGAGATTTGGATGCATGTTTATGGCCGCAAGGTCAGCTTTTAAACGCCCTTCCTGCCCTTCTTCCTCTCTCCCTTCCATCCTTTCTTCTCCTCCTTCTCATTTTCTCCCTCTTCTTCCTCTTCCCCTTCCTCTTCCTCCTTGTCTTCTTTTCCCTTTTCTCTCTCTCATTCTCTGTTCCTTCACTTTGGGATTATGAGGTTGAAATAACTTTTTTTTGACAATCAATATATGAAAACATTGTAGGAAATTTATGGCTTATTTTAGCTTTTGTTCATTTTCCAGAAATGTCTTTTTTTTTGTTTTTCTGGGCCAGATAGTGTTTTTCTAGTCTGGATTCATAAAGACTTAGCTCATGTGCGTGTGTTGTTCTGTGTGCTAAACTACTTCAGTTGTGCCCTACTCCTTGTGACCCTATGCACCGTAACCTGCCAGGCTCCTCTGTTCATGGGGTTCTTCAGGCAAGAATACTGGAGCGGGTTGCTGTGCCCTCCTCCAGGGATATTCTCAACTCAGGGATCAAACTGGAGTCTCCTCCATCTCCTGCATTGGCAGGTGGGTTCTTTACCACTAGCGCCAGCTAGGAAGCCCTTAGCTAATGTGATTCACTCTCAAATTGATCATTTGAAAATGCATTACTTACCATCTAGAACACTTTGGATATGAAATTAGTAGATAAGACTTCAAGAATGAAAATGCAGACAGCCTGGGCCCAGAGAACCTGAAAAGGAACAGCACAGGGAATTTTGCCTTTTGTGCTGATTTAATGTGTTACAAATGAAGATGAGGCCACTGTCTTCTCTTCTCAGTCTGTTGGTAGGTGTTCTTACTTCAAAATGTATTAGTGCATCCTAATAGAGTCCCCCCAAGCATGGTGGTTTTGTGGATCTGTGGCATCATCAAAGTATTTACTCTGGGGGTCTAGTGACTGACTCTCTTAGATGAAGCAGAGAAACTCCATGAAGAGGGGCTCCTAGAATTTTGGACATAAAACTCATTCCTCCAGGAAATTAAAACATTTTAACAGAAGTGGTGCTAGGTAGCTTACCTTCAGTTCCTATCAGATGCCATGCCAAATTTCCCTAGATTTAGAGAAAATAATATGAGTTTGTAAAGAAACTTCCTCTGGATTCCCATAGCAAATGTGAAAAGTCATTCTTGGACTGAGATCTTTTGGCTGTAGGTGTGTTTCTTTTTAAGGACTGTGGCGAAGCCATATGAGTCCAGCATACATGGCTTATACACCCTCTGCCTCCGTGAATAAGCTGTTTGAACTAAATTTTCTCATACTGTAGCAGTACGAAAATGTTATTTTGAGTGTGGGAAAGTATTGAGTTGGAATCTGGAAGTCACGAATTCCTAAATTCAGTATTGTTCATTATTCCTAGATGTCTGCTTATAGATACTAAAGTAACCATGGCAAAGGTAGGTGCTGCAGTGTTTGAATTTCTCCTTTATTTCTTGTGGTGCTGAAGCAATGGGAACAACTATTGGGAGTCTAAATGAGATACTATATGTCACAGTGGCTTGTACTGTGGAACTTGGACTCAATAGTAAGAATCAACAAATCCTCACTTTTTAATTTTCATTTATCATGGAATTTCCTGTCTTGGAATATAAATCCAATATAAAATTACAACTCAGATGCAATTTTCTTGCATTTCATGCCAGAGAAATCTTCTCAATGAAAATTCCTTTTTCTCTTTTGTCCTTGCTGGGGAACACATGTTATTGTTGTTCAGTCGCTGAGTTATGCCTGACTCTTTGCAAACCTGTGGACTATATCCTACCAGCTTCTTCAGTCCATGGGATTCTCCCAGAAAGAATACTGGAATGGGTTGCCATTTCCTTCAGCAGGAGATCTTCCTGGACCAGAGATCACATCCGCATCTCCTACATTGGCAGGTGGATTCTTTACCACTGAGCCACCAGGGAAGCCCATAAATTCTAAATTTCTCACCTTACATAAAAATGATTGAAGTTGACTTCTGGGCTTCACAGGTGGCACTAGTGGTAAAGAACCTGCCTGCCAAGAAACATGAGATCGGTACTTGGGTTGGGAAGATCCCCTGGAGAAGGGGAGCAGGCAAAGGCCCCCCACTACAGTATTCTTGCCTGGAAAATCCCATGGATGGAGGGGCCTGGTAGGCTGCAGTCCATGGGGTCACTAAGTGTCGGACACAACTGAGTGACTTTCCTTTCACTTTTCACTTTCATGCATTGGAGAAGGAAATGACAACCCACCCCAGTGTTCTTGCCTGGAGAATCCCAGAGATGGGGTCGCACAGAGTCAAACATGACTGAAGCACCTTAGTAGCAGCAGCAGCCTGGAGAAGGAAACGGAACTGACTCCAATATTCTTGCCTGGAGAATCCCAAGGACAGAGGAAACTGGCAGGCTACAGTCCTTAGGGTCGCAGAGTTGGACATGGCTGAAGTGACTTAGCATGCTTGCACCCATAAAAATGAAGTTGACCTCCAGGAAAACATATAACTGTTGTGGTTCTTTACTCCCTGATATTTTTTGGAAGCACAGATAATGTTTAGAAGTACTAATAATTTTTTCTGCTGATGTTTCTTTGCCTGTGAATAACTTGAAGACTTTAAAAATGGCTTGGAGGAATCAGGGAACAAGGCTGCAACTGATTAAATAATTCAGTTGAGAGGAGACCAAGTTTAGTATCTTTTATTCACATTCTGGAGATGAAAGAAAATATAAAATAATATTTTATGTGACTAGTGCTTCCTATTTCTCCCTCATTGTGCTAAGCTTATAATATATAATATTTCATTCATGCTTCAAATGACTAAATGAGTTTTACTATTATTAACTCTCATTACTACCATTGTTATTAACATTTTAGAGATGAGGGAATTGAGATCTTGTGAGACTATGTGACTCACCCAGCTCTCACAGCTAATAAATGCTAGAGCCAGAATTTCCAAAACCTATGATATTCTTAAGCAGTATGACCTATTGCTCCCCATTGCAGACACAATTGGTAATTTCTCTACCCAGTGTAAAAACCACTGAGGAAATCCACACATATAGCACTTTTTCCTTTGTTATATTCCTTGAGGCTTATTATTATTATTTTTCAGTAACTTAAACAAACAAAAAAAAGGGATCTTCAGTACACCTGTCTCCAATGAGGATGTGAAAAATTAATAACGTTTACATTACTAGGTCTATCTGTTTTGAAATTTTCAGTCTGCCTAATAAATGTTTTGGAGATATACTTGGTCTCATCCTGTTGAAAGTAACTCTAAGTCAAGTCAGTGTTTCAATCATATAATCAGCACATTTTATCCGCAGATAAAACAAATGGTTAAAACACAGCTGAAGCTGAAGCTCTAAAACTTTGGCTACCTGATGCAAAGAGCCGACTAGTTGGAAAAGACTGATGTTGAGAAAGATTGAGGGCAAGAGGAGAGGAGGAAGACAGAGGGTGAGATGGCTGGATGGCATCACTGATTCAATGGTAAACTCCAGGAGATGGTGAAGGTCAGGGAAGCTGGGAATGCTGCAGTTCATTGGTTTGCAAAGAGTCAGACACATCTTAGAGATTGGACAATAACAAAGCATAGCAGAGAAGAGTTGAAATGGAGCTGAGGAGAGGAGTTATATCTTTGAATTTGTTACAGGAATGTATATTATGTAGGGGGGTGTAAGAAAGCATTACATAATGATGAAAAAGAAAAAAATTTAAATCAGAACTGAGTTTATATCATAACTACTACTGACTCACAGGGATGTGGGCATGTACCCTAACTTCCTTAAGTCTTCCTGTCTCTGTTTAGAAAGAAAATAACTGGTAATAATGAGATTGGATTATTCTGAGTGCTAGAGAAGATGCCAGCGGCATGGTGGCTGAGACTGGGCGATTGGGCTGAATCAATAATGTTGAACTCTGTACGTTGGCCTTTTTATACTGTCATGGGGACAAAAATGATAGCTATTCTTCTTGAAAGACCATTTCTAATCACTGGATTAACTTTGTTTATTTCTGTACTGAGATAAATGAAATACAAAATCGGTAAAAGACGGCCTTGGTTGTTATTGTTGTTCAGTCACTTAGTCACATCTGACTCTTTGTGACCTCATGGACTGCAGCGTACCTGGCTTCTCTGTCTTATATTATCTCCCAGAATTTGCTCAAACTCACGCCCATTGAGTCAGTGATACCATCCAACCGTCTTGTCCTCTGTCTCCCCTCCTTCTGCCATCAGGCTTTCCCAGCATCAGGATATTTTACAATCAGGCAGCTCCTTGCATCAGGAGGCCAAAGTATTGGAGCATCGACTTCAGCATGAGTCCTTCCAAAGAATATTCGGGGTTGATTTCTTTCAGGATTGATTGGTTTGATCTCCTTGCTGTCCAAGGGACTCTCAAGAGTTATCTCCAGCACCACAGTTTGAAAGAATCAATTCGTTAGCACTCAGACTTCTTTATGGTCCAACTCTCACATCCAAACATGACTGCTAGGAAAACCATAGATTTGACTAGATGGACCTTTGTTGGCAAAGTGATGTCTGTGCTTTATAATGAACTGTCTAGTTTTTTCATAGCTTTTCTTCCAAGGAGCAAGTATCTTTAATTTCACGGCTGCAATCACCATCTGCAGTGATTTTGAACCTTAAGAAAATGCAGTCTCCACTGTTTCCATTTTTTTCCCACTTATTTGCCATGAAGAGATGGGACTGGATGCCATGATCTTCAGTTCAATTCCATTGCTCAGTCGTGTCCAACTCTTTGCAACCCCATGGACTGCAGCATGCCAAGCTTTCCTGACCATCACCAACTCCCAGAGCTTGCTCAAATTCATGCTGGAGTCAGTGATGCCATCCAACCATCTCATCCTCCTCTGTCATCCCTTTCTCCTCCTGCCTTCATTCTTCCCCAGTATCAGGGTCTTTTCCAAAGAGTCAGTTCTTTGCATCAAGTGGCCCAAGTATTGGAGTTTCAGCTTCAGCATCAGTTCTTCCAAAGAATATTCAAGTTGATTTCCTTTAGGATGGACTGGTTGGATCTCCTTGCAGTCTCAAGAGAAGACTCTTGAGAGTCTTCTCCAACACCACAGTTAAAAAGCAAATTCTTTGGTGCTCAGCTTTCTTTATAGTCCAACTCTCACATCCATACATGACAACTGGAAAAATAATAGCTTTGACTAGACGGACTTCTGTTGGCAAAGTAATGTCTCTGCTTTTTAATATGCTGTCTAGGTTGGTCATTGCTTTTCTTCCAAGGAGCAAGCATCTTTTAATTTCATGGCTGCAGTCTCCATCTGCAGTGATTTTGGAGCCCCCCAAAATAAAGTCTCTCATTTTCCATTGTTTTCCCATCTATTTCCCATGAAGTGATGGAGCCAGATGACATGATTTTAGTTTTCTGAATGCTGAGTTTTAAGCCCACTTTTTCACTCTCCTTTTTCACTTTCATCAGGAGGTTTTTTGGTTCTTCACTTTCTGCCATAAGGGTGGTGTCATCTGCATATCTGAGGTTATTGATATTTCTCCTGGCAATCTTGATTCCAGTTTGTGCTTCATCCAGACTGGCATTTCGTACGAGGTACTCTGCATATAAGTTAAATAAGCAGGGTGATCATATACAACCTTGACATATTCTTTCCCGATTTGGAACCAGTCTGTTGTTCTATGTTTGGTTCTAACTGTTGTTTCTTGATCTGCATACAGGTTTCTCAAGAGGCAGGTCAGGTGGTCTCATATTTCCATCTCTTTCAGAATTTTCCACAGTTTATTGTGATCCACACAGTCAAAGGCTTTGGTGTAGTCAATAAAGCAGAAATAGATGCTTTGTGGGACTCTCTTCGTTTTTCGATGATCCATCAGATGTTGGCAATTTGATCTCTGGTTCCTCTGCCTTTTCTAAATCCAGCTTGAACATCTTGAAATTCATGGTTCACGTACTTTTGAAACCTGGCTTGGAGGATTCGGAGCATTTCTTTGCTAGCATGTGAGATGAGTGCAATTGTACCATAGTTTGAACATTCTTTGGGATTGTCTTTCTTTGGGATTGGAATGAAAACTGACGTTTTCCATTTCTTGGGCCACTGCTGAGTTTTCCAAATTTGCTGGCATATTGAGTGCAGCACTTTCAGAACATCATCTTTTAGGATTTGAAATAGATCAACTGGAATTCCATTACTTCACTATGTTTGTAGTGATGCTTCCTAAGGCCCACTTGACTTCACATTCCATGATATCTGACTCTAGGTGATTGACCACAACATCATGATTATCTGGGCTGTGAAGATCCTTTCTGTATAGTTCTTCTGTGTATTCTTGCCACCTCTTCTTAATACCTTCTGTTTCTGTTAGGTCAGTACAATTTCTGTCCTTTATTGTGCCCATCTTTGCATGGAATGTTCCCTTGGTATCTCTAATTTTCTTGAAGAGATCNTGTGGCCACTGCTGAGTTTTCCAAATTTGCTGGCATATTGAGTGCAGCACTGTCACAGCATCATCTTTTGGGATTTGAATAGCTCAACTGGAATTCCATCACCTCCTCTAGCTTTGTTCTTAGTGAATGCTTTATGACTTCACATTCCAGGATGTCTGGCTCTGTGTGAGTGATCACACCATTGTGATTATCTTGGTCGTGAAGATCTTTTTTGTCCAGTCCTTCTGTGTATTCTTGCGANGGATTTGAATAGCTCAACTGGAATTCCATCACCTCCTCTAGCTTTGTTCTTAGTGAATGCTTTATGACTTCACATTCCAGGATGTCTGGCTCTGTGTGAGTGATCACACCATTGTGATTATCTTGGTCGTGAAGATCTTTTTTGTCCAGTCCTTCTGTGTATTCTTGCGACTTCTTAATATCTTCTGCTTCTGTTAGGTCCATACCATTTCTGTCCTTTATCGAGCCCATCTTTGCATGAAATGTTCCCTTGGTATCTCTAATTTTCTTGAAGAGATCTCTAGTCTTTCCCATTCTGTTGTTTTCCTCTATTTCTGTGCAACTGTAGGGACTATCAAATAGTGAGAATTCATATTTATCAGGGCTTATATGTTACATAAGGGTTCACAAGAAAAGATCATTTTTCCAATACAAGGGAAAATTTTTTATGTTAATATTCAGTGAGTTCTTCATCATTTTTATGTCATTGTAAGACTATGTAAAATCAAGAACATGATGGCCTCAATTATAAATGCTTTCACAGTCCATACGTAGATACAGTGGCTTCTTTTTATGATTTTTTTTATAGTCAGTAGCTGAAAATTATTTGATTCACACATACACTAGCTCATCTGACACAATGTAAAGTTACAGCTATTTAAGAGAGAATTTGGAGAATACATGTAGCATGTACTAACACACATATACACACAAACACAGGTGCCTCACATTTAATCTAGGTTTTCAATACCTAGAGAACTCAAATTATATTCAAAATAACACTTGAAATGAGAGTTTTATATCAGACCATCCAGATTATTACTCATTTTTCTATGTTAATTTTAAGAAATTCCTTAGTTAAAAGGTATTATATTAATAATTATATATTTGTGTGAAAGGTCTTAAAAAGTATTAAGCATAAATTGGTTCTTTTTATTTTGCACAAGGGTAACTTAAGAAAATTATTTTGAACTTTTATTTATGTTTGATATAAATATCTAATTTGTTTCATCTATGATAAGAATTTTCATTTTGGAACAGTTGCTATAATATGCAAAATTTGAATATTCTAGATGTAGTTAGCTGGAATTGTGCAAGGGAGAAGGCAATGGCACCCCATTCCAGTACTCTTGCCTGGAAAATCCCATGGACGGAGGAGCCTGGTGGGCCACAGTCCATGGGGTCGTTAAGAGTCAAACACGACTGAGCGACTTCACTTTCACTTTTCACTTTCATGCATTGGAGAAGGAAATGGCAACCCACTCCAGTGTTCTTGCCTGGAGAATCCCAGGGATGGGGGAGCCTGGTGGGCTGCCGTCTATGGGGTCGCACAGAGTCGGACATGACTGAAGTGACTTAGCAGCAATTTCCTTTAGCACTATGTTTCCTAAGCACGTAATTTCCTAAGCACAAAGATACATCATTATTAGTTTCCAGATGTATTTTATTACTCAGCTATTATATTTGGTATTAATTATATTTAAAATAAAATTTAAATTTTACAATATTTTAGATTTCTATAATCACCCTAAAGACTCTGTTCTAAAAAATATTTTGTTCATAACTCAAAATTATGCAGCAATTGGAACTTCCTGTAGAAGACTGAAATAAAATATAATGTTTAGAGTAGTTTATATACCTTGCTCTTCTGTTAATATATGAAGGTGTTGTTAATAGACATTAAACTCCCAAAGATCTGTAATAGAGAATCATATTTTTACAGTGCATAAATTTAACAAATTATTGCTAAAGCAATAAGCAGCATGAAAGAAGAGTCCTCAGATTCATTAGTTAGTGTTTCGCTTATACTTCATAGTCATGACTAATCATTTGTTGGAGGAAAATGATTTTTGATTAAAATTTTTACGGCCCATCTCAAAGAGAGAAAGTTATTTCACGTTATCATTGACTATCCCCTGCCTAGTTTCACAGTAGGCTTCCAGACTAAAGTTAATACTTTCCTTTCTAGGCACTTGGAATGATGAACTAACATTTTATTGAAAATAATCAGTGGCTAACTTTCACAAGAGTAGTGTTAATAAACTTGTGTTTTGTCATATTGGTACTATCAATACTGGTATCATTTTAGGCATGTTTGCTTTAATTTTGATTTGGATATAGTATTAATCTGAAATTTTGCCTTATTTCCTGAAATAGTTGTAAATTCTTTCATTAAAATAACCGCTAGGTATTGTTATATACTCCTTCTCCTGAATCATGACCAAATTTCTCTTTTGTGCTTGATTTAGACTTTCAAAACCAGTTCGTATCAAAATACCAAGCTTGCCCACATCTGTGAGGCTCCAAACTTTGTTTTGATTGTTCCCATTTGTGACAGATTTCCTTACATATGGAAATGGAAGAAACATAATTGGGGGACCCTCAAGTTTTACTTACCTAATTTGTAATACAGACATTTTTGAAATGTTCTTTTCTCAATTTTCTGTTTCTATAAAATGCTTGAAAGTTGCCCTAAAAGTTACCGGAGATATTTTGAAGCAGAACCAGATAGCTGGATTTGCTTTTTAAACTGACCTGTTTAATTGGAAAAAGGTAAATCTCTGATTAGGAAAAAAAAAAAAAATGCTCCCCAGTATTCCTTTGGTTTTAATGACAGTTGTATGTCTTTGAAAGTGATAATGTGCTTAATTGTATTTATGATAATATGTTCTGAAACCATTAAAAGAAAATCCATAGCAATGTGCATTTTTTAAGAGCTAGATTCCTGACTAGTGAATGAAGCTGTGTCTTAGATGAAAGGAATTGACAATTGCTTCCTGATCTTTGGGGGGAACTAATTTAAAACCAACAGATTCATAAGAAGAAGTACTTACTGTGTATTTTCATTCTAAGCCTTGAATGGGTCAGAATGCCATGGTAGGAATTTGTCCAGGTAATGATTTATTCAAATGTATTATGTTTTTGCAGTGCCTAAAGTGCATTAGGCCCAAGTATCTTACCTACAGACCCCCATCAGAAGCTTCCTGTCCAGATTTAAAAATCCATGTTTTAATTTGAAAAGGCAGGACTACTGCCTAAATGCAAAGAAAATGCTTCCTCCTCTCTTTTTAAAGAGGAGGCTCTGGCCTTATAATTTTGGACAAGCATTGACTTTATAAATTCAGTTTCCTCATGTTTTTCTTTAATCCCCTCCCTCCCCCGCCATGTATATATATCATAGTATAAGATACTCATGCTATACTAGTTAACACTTTCAGCCCATCCTCTGCAAAGTTGTGATTTGTGCTGAGTACAGATGGTTAAACTCTATGGAAGACTTCTGCTTCCACTGCTTAGGTTGGATCAGGACTGCCAGTCATGTGAATCTGTCTTCTCTTGGGTCTTCACAAGGACCCTGGTGATTACCCCAAACCAGCTGTCACTCTTTGGTCTCTATATGACTCTTACAGCTTTCTGTTGACTTAAATATTTAAAAAATCACATCTATCTACAACTTTATTTAATAACCTTGTCAAGAATTCTAGCACCCATGTCAAATGTGCTTTGACATAATCTCTTTTGCCCAGAAATCAGTAGATATTGATATGGAGATAAATAGATGTATTTAATTCAAAAGTGTTCTTCAGATTGTCTGTTCCTTTTCAAAGAAAGAATCATTAGCACCTACAAATTCCTAACAGACAGCAGGCCAGCTGTAAACTTGGCTGTGGTCTTTATTTTAATAACATGACCTAAATGTGGTATCACATGACATCAACAAGAGAGATTTAGGATTGTTTTTTCCTAGGTCATCTTTATCTTGAAATGTTCCACAAGTCCCTTAACCACACTCACTTGCTAGGTTTAAAGACTAGCAATCTGTCTAATTTCACCCCATGCTGAAAACTTGCTTGGGTTTATCATCTTCTCTTCAAGCAGCTAAATTAAGGAATGTGTTCATATACCTATCACAAACACACTGCTTTTTCTGAAAACTTAGTAGGGAGGCTTCTCTAAGGTGCATGTAGTACCTTGTCTATGAAAAATTAAACAAACATCAACTTAGCTGTATAGCAAGCCCCACTGATGGGATACATATTATGAAATAATAATCACAATAAACTCCAAATGAACAATACAAATGACAAATGTTTGTCATTTTCTCATTTTCATTGTCCTTAGACAGGTTTATTCATTTGTCCATAGTCATAAGACACAAAGCCAGATTTAGAATCTAGGTCTTACAACTAGAAATCCTGTACCCCTCTATTGAAACTCATGATAATAATTATCTTAGGAATAAAAACAACCAAAATAAACCACAGCAACTAACTGCAAGTTTTTTGTGAATCTTCAAATCTGAGTTATGAAAGGAATTTTCACTCATCAGAAATAAGCTATTAAAACATTTATTCATTTATTTCGAGTGCCCGTAGCTGATCATTACTTAGTTCATTCTTTTTTTGAATGTCACTGGTCGAGTAGTGTGAAAAAACTGCTATGGAAAGGTTTTTAGCTGCCATAGAGTAATGGTATCAGAGTCTAAAGGAGAAGAGAATTAACATAAAATGATTGTTTTCTTTCTCTTATAATCTAAAAACTGTGCATTTTAAATGCTTTTCTGTTACGAGTAATGAGTTGATTAATAGTATCACAAATAGAAGTAGTTATATGAAGTATTTTGTTTTAAAAACGAGTTTCTACATTTTTGATAAGAGATGAACAGATTTTGAAATTCATCTTAATTGAAAATAAAATTATTAGATGAATAAACTCCTAAAGGCATGTTAGCTCAGGATTCTCTTTCAAATTACTTTAATTATAATGAAAAAACTCACTAGTTCTATTGTATTCTATTATAATGAAACTCGATGTACATACTACATAATTAAAAATTAATGTTTTCTGAGAAGTGTGGATAAAAAGCTACCTGATACTGTGTTGAATTGATATATTTTTTCTAAGTTCTTTTGCATAGTTGAGTTTGTGAATAAGTAAGTCTTAGACTAAAGAACATGAAAGCAAATTATTCCCCATCTATCCTCATGCTTAAATAATATGTTACATGCAAAAATATCCTTAAAATAATTATTTTTTCATAAATAAGAAACTTATTTTTCTTTATACTAATTTTTGAATTTTTCTACTAAATCATTGCAAAGACTGTCAACCTTCTAACAGTACTATTAGTCTTAATTTTTCTAACCATGCATGATTCATTTGACCCCACAGTAGTTGTAGCTTGCTTGCCTTGTTTTTTCCCTGAAAATTTTTTTTAAAAGTCTATAAAAATCCAATGGACATCAGTTTTACCTGGAAGACAGCAGGACAATTTAAGTCCTAACAAATTGTTAACATTTTATTATTTCACACATGGATTTTGGAGATATATACAAATATGACCTCTCTGAACTTTCTGTGTTGAATGTGCACTGTTGTTAAACTACTTGTTTTTTCCCTGCCTGCTCTTTGAAGAAGTCAATTAGGAATAATGGGAAACAAGGGGTAGGCAAAACATCGCAGTGCAGTGTTATTTTCATCTGTGGGAATATTTCAGCCAAAAGTTTAAAAAGAAAAGAGCCATAACACACTGTCACACACACACAAAACCACAAATACTTTGGCTGCAAATTATTCTGCAGTATTGTTACTGTGTTGTTGCCTGTGTCTGTTCTCGTGTGTAAAGCTGCCCTCCACCATTACCCCTCATGCATGTGTTTGCGGATTCTTGTCTGTGTGCTTGTTCATGAACTAGCTCATCCTCCTCCCGGTTCAGGTTAATTTAATCAAAAGAACAAGAATGTATGGGTATGACTGTTAGCTGGAAAGGCCTTCTGCATTTTCAAGCCTTTCTTTCTTTCTACATCTTCTGCTGAAATTTCTCAGTGGAATGAAATGTTCAATGATCAGTCATCTAGTCTCTTATGTGTTATCTGGCTTTACACATGCCCTTGATGATTCTTGGAGAAATAATTTAATATTGCTTTATCTCAATTTCTCTGTATTGGAAAAGGAAGCTGTTGGCATGAATCACTTGCTTGACTGTGAGGAGTTGAACTGTCTTAGTTCCTTGCCAAAACACCAGAAATAAGCATATTACTGTCTCTATCTCCACTGAGCCCCCATTTCTTGTAAGGGAAAAAGAAAGCAAAAAGTAGCATCATTTAATGAATCAAAATAACAACAGTAAAATAAACCCACCTTAAAAAAAATCAAGATTTTTAAAAAATAGCTGAAATTTGTGATTTTTCTATTTCGCTTTTTAACTGACAGTATACCCATAATTCTTGATAGTTTTTTTTTCCCCCAAAGTTAATTTCTGGGCCATTGGTGACTGTACTGTCTACTATTCTAAATTGTTATCTTAACTACATTCTTTAAAAATATAATGTTGAAGGCTCATAATATTGAAGATGACTCCAGGATGAACCCAGAATTTGCAGACCGGATAAAACAGCTTGACAAAGAGGCGTCTTACTACCGTGATGAGTGTGGCAAGGCCCAAGCAGAAGTTGACCGGTTGCTGGAGATACTCAAGGAGGTGGAGAATGAAAAGAATGACAAGGACAAGAAAATTGCAGAACTTGAGAGGTAAACATTGCAGTCATGTTGTAAATTGTCAACAATGAGTGAACATTAGTTGCTTAGTTGTCCATCTCAGGGTGCGGTAAATTTGGAATGTACATTCATATTTCAAGGAAGAAACAGATACTTATGAGGAACATGGCCTGTAGGGATGATGTTGTGTTTCTGTGAGATACTCAGAAGTTGGTTGGGTTATCTTTTGAGTGTTTATATACTTCTTCAGTGTTTGCAAAAATAATGATCAACTTTCTTGAGTGATATCCATAATCTAGCCTTTGGGTCAGCAAAGTGTGTAAGAGACTGAAGCTGTGACTACCTGAAACCTCAGTTTTTTTCTTATCAAAAATAAGCATTTGTCATTTAAGTTTGTTTTAAGCATATAATATAGAAGGATAAAGTTGGGAGTTCTTTCAAGACAAGGGAAATGGAAAGGAGCTCATATCCTTTGGATATCTGTTAGCATACCACAGCAAATTCATCTTGGAACTTATCTTTTAAGAGGACCTTATGCCATTTGGTAAATAAATATGTTTAAATAAGGTCTAAGGCAGGCTGAGTTGATAGCAAATTCTGTCTAAAAACAAAGAGGATTATATCAGGGTTCCAGAGTAATTAGATTTTCAGATAAATTATTGTATTTATGTATAGTGTAGATTCTAAAGCTTTCTATCAATGCTTTTTCCTATATTTCATGTAAGGAAAGAATTTCTGAATAATCTTATGTAACTCCATTACTTCTGAGGATTGCTCATTGGTTCAGCAGTAAGGCAGAATTTGTCTTTCCTAGATTCAGTCCATATGGAAGAGATCAGCAGATTTTGAATAAATCAGTGAATGTTTGCCAGCTCTGATCAAGACACTCATGAGGCCCTAAAGGACCTCAAGGCATATACAGAATAGCTCTCTATGACCTTGTATTTAGACAGATTGTGATCTTTAGTGACAGAAAGACCTGGGTTCAGGTTTTGCTTCTGCTTCATGCCATCTGTATGACTTTGAATCTTCTTAGAAGTAAATCTCTAACAACCTATTAAAATGTATCACATTTTGCAGGTACCAAGTCCTGCTGTAAGATGAGGCAGTTATATCCTTATGAACACCTGAATGCTAAAGCGGATTCTCAGTATTATCTCTCTCTGGGTTAAATGTATGGGTTAATTCTTATTAAAATTCCAACATTTTAAAATTTAATGTGTAGTATACCCAAACTCCAAAAAATATTTAATTTAAAAATCTTAGCATTAGTTTGATGGTAATCTGATTTTTGTTCAGTATGACCCATTTTAGAAATTACATCAAGACTTCTTTTCTGGTAAGAGTACAAATTAAAATCCTTAAGGGCTTCATTTGAATTTCAAAGTGCACAAGTATTCATTCTGCCAGCCTACTGATTATTAAAATACTATTAATTTAGATGTATCTACATGTCTATTTTGGAACTATATTTTAGGACCAAATTTTTTTCTCAAAAAGATACTTTGAAATCACAGGGAAGTTATGATCATGTCTTTCTTATTGCTTAGAAAATTGAGACATTGAAAGATTGAATAAAAAATTGGTCCTGTGGTCAGAAAAAGAGAAAAGTGTAATGTAGGTTTCCTGACTCCTAGTCCACTTCTCTGAGAAGTGAGCCATAGAGAAGATGCCCTAGATAATATTACTAATAGTAATTATAATCATAATAGATAATATATATTTTTATGCTCACAGTGTACCAGTTACTGTGCTAGGAAATCTCATTTAATCCTGCCCACAACACAGGAAGTCTCATTGTCATTACTTTATAGATGAGAAAGCATTTTATGGATTAAGTGACTTCCTCAAGGTTGTGGAGTTTATAACAAAGTCAGGATTTGAACCCAGGTCTAACAGATGAGCGACTGAGAAGTTTCATCCAAGAATGGGCCAGAAGGAAGAAGCTAGTCCAGTAGCACAAAACAGTCACATAGCTGGCCGAGAGGCATGGCTGCTGGCCCGTGGAAGGCTGCTTCATCTTTACAAGCTTTCAGGAGAGAAAGTGATGTGCCCCACATTTTGAAGGCATTTTTCTACACTAAACCAGCCCTTCAGAACAGTAATTGAAAATCAGGATCAGCTACTATAAATATTTGCATAAAATAACATAATTGTCTAGTTGGACAAACAGGTCTTACTTAGCTAGACATTATTGCCATTAAATCATCAAGAATATTCACGTTTTTATTTCCTCAATATGGAATGTATTAAAACAACAGTGATTTTACAGGCATTTATCTTTATGTACTTTCTGCACATTTTCTTTATCTCTGCCTTTGCCTCTCCTTAAAGCTGATGCCTCCCAGGCACTGTAATTCATAAAACGTGTGGTGGGACTTGACTCCGTCCCAGTTCTCTGCCTGCCTGTGTCTCGCGTCCAGAAGCAGAGAATAGTCTGGGAAATGTCTGAGCCCAGACCCAGAAGGAGGTGGGGGGGCGGGGGTGGAGATCAAGAGGGGAAATTTCTTGGGAAAAGGAGAGCTCAGCCTTGGCCTGCCTTTCTGACGCATTATCTGCTCAGTTACATGTGTATTCTGACCAAGGCATCTTCCTTGAGTTGTCAGACAGTCCTTTTCCAATTGGGCAGTATCTCTATTTGCTGGCTTAAACTACAAAATTCATACCTCATAATGTTGGGAACTAAAGATTACTTAGCAATGTGACATATATCTCCATTTCAGAGTCATAGAGGAGTGTTTGCAATTAAGTTTGTGATTTTGAAAACCAAGAAATTGAACTTGAAATAAATCTGTGGTCTCTGGTCTGTAATGTGACCTACCAGAGCAAATAGACCTTTTTAAAAAAGCAGCTTGTGTTCTAAAATACTCCAGAATTTCAGTCATGTGCAATGCAAGCTATGGGCTTAAGAATAACTCAAATGACACTGATACTGGCCTACTTCTTTCTCAGAGGGCAATTTGTGTTTGCTTTCTTTTCTGTTAATATTCTAGTTTGTTGGGTTTTTTTTTTAACTTTCTCCATGATAAAACATTCTAAATAGCACATGCCTGGTACTTATATGGATGCATTTACCTCTGAAATTCCACGTGAATGTTTTTTTTCACAGCCATTAAAGATTCTGCTTTTCAAAGTGCATGTTGCTCCAGTGTGGTCCCCATGTGCCCTTCTGTGCATAAACCCTCCGACTTGATGCTGATGGCTCAGTAGGAGTTTCTGCCTTGGACTACAGGCTGCTCAGGGGGCAGTTACACAGTGTAGCTGGGGACTTTGAGTAGTCCCTGAGAGTTGATCCAAATCAGGCCAAAGTCTTCATGTGATCACCAATGATAGGTATCTTGTATGTGCACAATCGAGTAGCTAATTCATCAGAGGCAATGAAATATTTAGTCTTCCTGTGTCATTGCCCATCAAGGTCTCTTAAGTGTTTTATTTAGAGTTTAAATTAATCCTTTAGTGCCTTAGGGGAAAGAGAAAGGGAGAGTCTGTCAAACAAAGCTTGCTGCCATGGGATTTCTGGCATCTCACCATGGGAAAGAATCAGTCAGGCGACCTTTCATGTAATTATCTTAAATATGTTAGGGGCTTTGTCAGTATTTCTCTAGAGGGCAAGGAATGCCCAAATTGAGCCCTCGATCACATCCCTCCCCACTATGAAGAGGAGAATGGGTCTCACAGGAGATTTTTACTCCTAAAACATAACATCAGAATAGAAAACAAGATAGCATTTAATTATCTGAATCAGGACTAATGCTACCAGACATTTGGACAATGAGAAATTATGTTAGATGCCTAAAAATACCTTATCTAAGGTTGAGAAACAGACTGTTATTTTTCCCTCTAAATTTGCTCAATAACATGCTGACATAATTTCTTTGCTGCCTTTCAGAACTCTTTTCACAAAATGTAAACTTAAGCTTTATTTTTTTTTTTAATTATGATAATATGATCTAGAAGTCTCATGGTACATGGAAGAAACTTGATACCAGGTCTATTTGTTTTGATATAAACTCTTCTTTCTAAGTAATTTCCATTAATGTTTGTAAACGCATTTGAAAGAATTTCTTTAAGAAAAAGTGGCAGATGGTTTTATACTAGCCCTAGCCTAGCAGCCTTTTGGGGAAGGTCATGGATATCCCAGATGCCTTTGAGGCAGCAAGGGAAATTAGGGTCCCCTGAAAAAAGCAACTAAATCTTAAATGTTTGCTGGTTATTTTGGTTTAGGATTCCATTCCTTAAAGCTTGGCCAAGGACCTCAGTTTGATATACCCCTGAAAATTTTGAAACAGAAAGATTTGAAACAGCAGCTGGGGCCAACATCACTAGAGTGCCTACAAAGACCGTGGCCTGACTTAACTCTTATATTTGATCAGTTCTACATTTGTTGTCATGAAGCACTCTGCAGGGGAGTTTCAGACACAAAGCATTGGATCAATGCTTTCACCAAGAGTTTAATCTAGAATGTTCTACTTGATTTTTATCATTACAGTCAATGCTGTTTTCCTCTGAAATGTTTTTATTTAAGCTTTCTCCTGAAGATTTGTTTAGCTTTTTTCTTTTTGTGTGAAATGCTTCAAACTATTTCCTCATAGTATGGCACAATGGGGTCCCACTGAGCAGACAGCTAATCAAGTATTTGTTAACCCACTTAATTTTTTTGCAAAGGGTATTTTATAGATTAAGAAAATGAATGCCTTCTATGACTTCTGTGGTAGCCGAAAGAGGATGTAATTTTGCTTTTCTTTTAATTCTTGCTTTGCATAAGAGACTTTATTTTTTGACAGATTAGAAGGCCATGTTATATATTCTACTATAAATTAGTTATCCAGTGTCTGGATATTTGCAATGATGAAGTCTGATCCTCATTTTCACAACTGAAAAAATTGCTCTCAGCTTTGAAAGGTAATCTGTCTTGTCTTGTGAGGCTGATAGGCAGGTGGCACCTCACCTGAAAGTGTCCTCATAGTCTTTGATCTTGTGAGGTGCAGTGCCCTGTGAGCACCTGAAATGTAAATCTTTAAATAGAAAGCCAGATTGCTCAGGTCCATTTGATTTTTAACAGTGAAGGAAAAGTATCTCATAGGATATAGTCTTCCAACTTACTGGTTCTAGTAAAATCTTTCTGATATAAGTGCTTACCACTTTTCTAATACCTTAGTAGTTTCCATTTCAGTTTATTAAATAATAAAATTTTACACACACACAGATAGGAACTTTCTATAAATATTCATCCAGAAAAGGGCAGATTGTGCCATTGGGTTGCTGGAATACACCTCTGGTTCACATCAGTGCTTGAGATTATGTGAATGACAGACTGGTTTCTTACATGTAATATTAGTATAATTGCTTACAGTGTGTGCCAGGCTTTTGGGTGGTAATATCAGATAAAAGTTGCTTTATTGTCCTTCATTTGGTTATGAAACCTGCTAATGTAACTTCTGTTGGCTGTATGTTTAAAACTAATGCGTTTCCTTCCTTTTATTCTCTTTTGCGATCCCTTTTCCTTTCTGCTTATCCTCCAAATTGCCGCTTTCACCCTTGCTCCAATCAGCTTGACTCTCAGGTCAGTACTTTCAGTTTTTCTTCTAACCGCCTTTCTCTCCTAAGCTCAATTTATTGCTTGCACTTGTTTAACAAACACATTTCTGAAATGGTTTTCCTCTGGCACTTTTTTTTTTTTTTCATTTCATCCCATGCCTAAGGAATGTTTACTTTATGAGAAGACTGTATAGGTGGGAAAAGGCAAAGAAGATGATGAAAATAGATCACTATTGGATTATTTGATACTTTCTCTTCCTGGATTATAAAATCAGTGAAAGAAATCGTTATGAAAGCTCCCAAGTGCATTTCTCCTGAGCTGCTCAGAAAATTAGCTACATGATGTTAAACTGTGGAGCAGTGGAAAAATCAAATGCAGGATGCTAAATTTAACCTAGAAGAACAAAAGATTTGCTCATGACGCAGCAACTTAAAAGCTAAATTTAATAGTGCAAACCATTCAGGCTTTTTGCTTAATAAATCACTGTGTTTTGAAAGATTGATAATACTTTTTTAAAGTCACTTTTGAAAACTGTCAGTGTGTTAGTAACATATTGTACACACATGTTATTTCCTGTCATTGTTTTGGTTATAAACTTTTTAACTTCATTTTTATTAGCCATAAGATATACTTTAATTACCTAGGGCACAGCACATGGAGCCAAATGTAAAACTAGATTCATTGTTGACTGTGTGCACCCAAGTATTAAGAAGCGAAGAGGACATTTTGTGTGATAATATATTCCAGGTTTGCTTTCTCTAACATAGGGGGCTCAAGTCAATAATTGCTTCTTCTTTAAGTCCAGCAAAACTTTTCTTTCAATGATACATAGTAATATCCAGTGATTCCTTTATCATTCAATCAATGAATATACCACAAGATGCTCATTGTATGATCTGGGCTACCTGGACTTTAAAAAAAAGATTCAAATTAAGAATCATAAAGCTTGCCTTTGAAAAGAGAAGCTATATTATTTTCTTTCCAGTATTCGGGACATACACTCTTGTATTCTGTCCTCTGCTCATCACCTAAGCCAGTAGTGAATAATTCCAAAACCAGGCCTTCTACCCACACACCATTTCTCCCTACCCACCACCCATTGCCTGCTCCAAACCCAGTGGTGAGGCTCATAGTCCTTGAAACTGAAACCACTGGTCTGCCATTCCCACATACCACACTGGGTGTCCCACAGGAACTGCCTTGAACTTCATCACAGTGAAGGAAGCCCGTTCTTAGTAGTTCCCAAAACAAAGATCTAAACAGAGATTAAAGGCATGGCCCTACATAACTGCTCTCAATGAAAACCTAATGACTGTTAATTCACTTGTTGGTGCCCCTATGTGCAGAAACAGGCATAGTAATGAGAGTAGGGAAGGAGGGCCTTGGCTCCATGGCATCCAAACCCTTCCTCCAAGTTTTGGATTTGCTCATTAAAGAACCTTTAAGCTTTTCTCCTTGCCTATCTTTTTTGTTTTCTTTCCTTTGCCTTCCTTTAGCTACCCCTAATCTGCACCTGTTGATATTTAAACCCTTGAGACCAGGGACCCCTTTCATTCTCACACCTCAGGTTCCCAGCCTTTAGATGCTGTCCATAGGCATTTTACTGTGTCTTTTATGTGCAGGAACTGTATTGTGCAGTATTTAGTTTTCTTTTCCTTTTGTGTAGCGAATGAATATGAACTGAGACTCTCAGGGCTTGGAGAGTTTGTGGGTATTAGGGGTTCTCTGCACAAGGGTGTGCTGATTGGGTTTGATAAAATGTGCAGGCCAACTCGACACTATAGTGGGAGAAATACAGTGGTCAACACAAGATTCCAATCATTTCAATATCATTTAACCTCCTGCCCCAGTGAACACAGTGGAGAAAATAAACAATCACTGTGAACAGTCTATAGTTATATTTTTAGTGTAGGAAGGCTTGGGCAGCCCTGCTTTTCTGGAAACCAGTCTATGGAGTCCTCGAAATTTTCTGAGCTTTGACAAGTTTCCAGAGTTAACTGCTTTTTGTCCAACCTTTTCCAGGTTTATCAGTTAAGACGAAATGTAACAATTGAATACAGGATCTCTGGCCTTGGTGCTTTCTTTATATAGTGCACAGTTGAGATACCACATATTTGTGTTTGTACATATACATATATATGTGTATACATTTATCTTATATATTTTATAAATATCTGATCTTTCTTACTGTAAAAGTATGTAGTCTGCCCTGTGGCTCTTTATCTTCCAATCCAAAGTTTGAAAACATCACTAAGTTTTGGGTCTTGCTATGGACTCTATGAGAAAGTCTCCCTTCCATCTTTTTTTTTTTTTTTTTTTGAAAGTTTAAAAAAAAATTTTATTTCGGAAAGAATGGATACATGTACATGTATGGCTGAGTCCATCTATTTTTTAAAAGTGATCTCATTTCTTTTTCAAACTCTGTGCAGATTCTCATGCTTAAATTCAGGTAGAAGAATGTTAAGTATTCAGTTTGGTAAAATGCAAATGTCATATTCTAAACCTATTTAGGGTCTTGCTCCAGAAAACTCCACTTCTTTCAAGAACCTCTTTACCCACAAACCAGTGGGAAGCTAGAGAGGTTTAGCAAGATCCTGCATTGTACTCAGGGGTGGGTTTATGTGATGTGTGCTCATTTCTAGGAACTATTTGTGAGATTAGCCTGTGACTTACGAGAGCCGAGATTATCTAGGTAAATGTATGCAGCAGTTCACCAAAAAAAGGAAAAGTCCTTAGGGATTCAGTCCAAAATCATTCCACAGAATCAACGAAGTCAAACCAGAAAGTGCAGGCTTCTCCTGGCCTTTCCCAGTCTCCAGTTTGCTGTGGATGCTAGGTCAGCTGCTTTATTGTTTGTGACTCTGTATCCCCTCTTAGAGAGGAAATAGCTGTTTTTGGAGTGGGTTTTCTGAGATTCTCACACACATGTCTGATGGAGGGGCTGTTGGTGAGGGGCCTTGTGCATCTCCCTGACAAGCAGGCTCGAGCTGATGGCTGGCACCTGGCAGCAGGCATGAGCTCATTGTTACAATCTCTTCAAACACTTCTACCAAAATAAACTCTTTGTAATGTTTCCCCAGAGTTGAAAACGGTACTCTCAACTCTTCCTTCTTGCAAAAGATGAAGTTCGCTACTCCTGGACCTCAGAGGCCTGTTGCCCAAAGTAATAATAAAAAATACCTTGCCCAGAGAATCCTGCAGTTTGCTCTTTGCTAGGGTCAGTTCTTGGACCCATTACCTCCACAAAGACAGAATAAATACCTCCTGTGTGCTAGGCAGGGCACTACATGCTGGCCTGGCATTTCAAAGAATACCTGATGAAAAACTGACCAAACTGTTTAAGAAATACTATGTATTACATTCTTCATTTTTATGTTCACAGTGCACCTTGATATTAGTAGCAGGAATAACAGAAATAGCAGCAGCAGTAATAACTGAACACTAACTAAATGCCAGTACTGGTTTAGTCATTTTTGAGTAGTATTTACTCCTCATAACAACTGTCATTTCTTCCATATTAGAGAAAAAGAAACTGAAGTTCATAAAATGTAAATATTATACTAAAGTTAATATAGCTAGTAAGCAATGGTATTGGGGTTCCTCTCCAAAAACTAATCCTTTCAGGTTTACTTAAAAAAAATTTTTTTTTTTGACTACTTCTCCAATTGCATAATAAAGACTGTGAGAGGCCAGTAGGAAGTAAACTTGTGCAACTGTGTTTAATCCATGATTTTCCAAATGCCGTGTTCGTAGGTTATATCCCTTGAGGCATTTTGGGGGGACTGCTGTCTGTTATGCAGCCAGACTTTTCCTTCATCCTGAGATTCATGCCCTCCCTCCCCATCCTCCCCACATTCCCTATCCTGAGCTGGTTCCTTGTGCACAGATCCTGCCCTGGCAGGGCAACCTGAACTCTCATCTCCTCCCCAGGTGCCTCTGGCAGAGGCAGTTTCTCCCTGTCTTGATCTCCTCAGAGCTTTATCAAACCCTTTTCCTTGACCTGTGTCATATCCTAGCTTGAATTAGGGTAGTTAATCATTATACTGTGTCTCCCGGTAGACAGTGGCCTCCTCTGGCACTGCATGAGTCTCCAGCTGCATGTGGCGCTGTGCCACACACTGGAGGTGGCAGTTCATATTCTTGAATGTTGTTGACTGCATGTCTGTTGAAGAAAGGAACTTCCGTTAACTTTTTCTCACTTCTTCTACCCTTTACGTGGTCCTTACAGAGACTTGCTGGTCAGCTTTTTCTGGAGATTGAGTTGACTGCCCTGGATATCATGTCTAGCTTCAGCAGGAAACTCTTAAGAAAAGATGAGTGGTACTGGTTTTCTATCATCAAATAAGATGCTTGAAATTTCAAGAAAAATAAAGACACAAGGAAATGGGGAGGGAAAAGCTCTCTTTCTGAATTTACCTCATTCTCTCCTTTCCTTCATCCCTCCTTCCTTTGTTCACTCTTCCCTCCCTCTATATTGCTTTTCTCCCCCTTCCTCTTTTCCTCCCTACCCCACTCCTTTCTAGACTATTCATTAAAAATCCTTCTCCATGGAAGGGTCTGTGCAAGGGTCTGTGCTGGGTGTCAAGGATATAGCATGATTCCCTTCCCTTACTGAATTCAAAGACCATTACTTCCTATAAGGAAGGATTTGGCCACTAAGAAAAATAGTTTGTGCCATTTATACTAATAACTGGAAAAACTAGGTTTCAGGTGTTTTTAAAAATTCCTTTTCCTGTTGGCATTGAGGAGGTTATCCACAGGTCAGAAAATCATTTCCCTCTTTAAAGCTGCCTTATACTATTGCTGACATTTCTGGTGAAGTGTCAGAAAATTTTATGCCCAAGCAGAACTGGTAGAGAGCCAGAAATCAGTAGATTTTGCTTTGGGTGCAAATATTTTATTGAGGGATAGAAAAAAGTTGTTTTCTCTGATTTACAGCTCTTGCAAACATAAAGTGGGATCTATATTTAGAAATGGTTTTGAACCTTTGAGATGTAGCCAGGGATTGGTTCTTGCACCTTTCTGAACTGGCCTTGGTGGGACTTGCCGTGGCTAATGTTTTGCTGAGCCAGCTCCAATTTGTAGAACTAGGGCTTTAAACTCTGTATTATTTTTACTGTTTAACTTCTGCTTAAGTTCTTTTTGTGGCACTCCATCTGTACCTTCCAGAATAGTGAATAGGATGGGAGGAACGCAATTTGCATTGTAATGTGAATATTTTATAGTGAAGGGTGTTTCCGAGGTTCCTCGAAATGAGTAAAACCATTCTCAACTTGCAAATCTGTTAAAACAATGACAGCAGGAAAATCAAGAGAGAGTCCTGGGTAGGCCTATTAAGTCCTGGCCCTTGAATAAGAGATGTCAAGTTGGTAGAGGTAACGATTCATTTGTATTTTTTCGAAATCTTTTCTTTTCCCTTTTCCTCCCCCTGCTCCTGGCTTTTGGTTGGTGCTACCATATGGATGAATATCAGCAAATAGTAAATCTCTCAAGATCTGTTAGCCTTTTCTGTAAATGTTGAGAAGGGGAAGGAATTTTAGAAAAATGGTTTCTCAGTATTATTATAAATCACTTTCTAGAAAAATAATATCTTGTTTCCTTTATATGGCTTTTCTTATGAAATGTGAATTCTGTCACTTCATTACCCACAATACCAGCTTGAGCTGTAGAGAAACCTATCCACCTAGTGACTGAAGCTTTCTTCCATATTGGGTAAAGGTGCTTGGACTTTTCACACTGTGTAATGTCACATTTATGTGAAGCCTACATTTGGGGGGAACCTGTTTAAAAATGAGTGGGTACTGAGTGTGTTCCTCTGAAGAAACTACTTTGTCATTGATATATCTAACAAAGGCTTTGGAAATTTTCTTTGAAGGTAATTCTGATGATTTCAATATTTGTCGGTCTAAATTTAATTAATACTATATAGTTAAAAATCATTTATAATATTAAAAATATGATAGAATTGTCATCATGCTGTCGCTTCAGTCGTTTCCAGCTCTTTGTAACCCCATGGACTGTGTAGCCTGCCAGGCTTCTCTGTCCATGGGATTCTCCAGGCAAGAATACTGGAGTAGGGTTGCTGTTTCCTTCTCTAGGGAATTTTCTAGATCCAGTGATCGAACCTGTGTCTCTCATGTCTGCTGCATTGGCAGGTGGGTCCTTTAATACTAGAGCCACTCTTTGTTTGTATAATATTAAATAAACATGAAAAGTAGAATAGAATAGTAAGGCAGAAATTGGCTGGTTTTTCTAGGGATGCAACTATTTAATGGAGATGGAAAAAAGTTCTTTTTCCTAAATTACAGCTCCTGCAAAAAGTGGGCTATATAGAACCATTTTCTGTAGAAAAACTTGAGAAACTATAGAGTAGGTGGGGAAAAGGAAACAAATTTCCCATTGAAGAATCTCTTTTTGCTCCGTTTTCAGCCCAGAAACAGTGAGACTTAGGTTTTAACTCCAATTTGCCCATTGATTTTTTTTCTTCCATTTTTTTCTAATTGGTAACATTGTTAATATAAGTATTGTCATTATTGGCATGTACAGCTGAGTATACAATAAGTTATGCTTTATAATAATTTTTTTAAGGAAAGCTGAAAATGTGTGATTCTCACAGCATATTGAAAAACTGTAAGACCCCACACATGACTGGGAAGATGTGATGTGAATATAAGTAACTCTTGAGACATTTTAATGTGGGATAAGGGCAGAACTTCATACAGAGAATTGCTTTCCAAAATTTTATTTGATGTCCTAGAAAATTCTATTTAGAAAGTTTTGAGAATGTAATCACCACCTTTCTCAGATGGGAAAGTGAAGTAAGGAAATAGTCTCTCTCTGGTTTTTGGTATTGGTCAACTGGAATATTCCCATGGCTGGACAGATCTTGACATGATGTGTGAGTTGAAGTGTAAGAGAATGGTTTTAAATTTAACTTCAGAGTCCTCTGCTATTTAATCATATGTCAGTTTGATGGTTCCAAGGACAGCATGATATGTTGCTCACAGATAATTACTGTGGAGAGAATGAGTTGGTATAATAATGACTAGCTGGAGAATCTTCTGATAACCTGTGATGAGTGGGCCTTGGTGAGAAACACTCACTGGGCAATTGGCACATAGGTGTCCTATCACTTTGGTGAGTGTGGGTGCTCTTCTGCTAGTTAAACATGCAAAGTAGGGGCTTTTTAGGGATTCTTGAGCAGATAAAAAAGCACTACTCTTCGATTTTACATGTGTTAGCTATCCCAGACCTGCTATTACTTTATGTTAGCATTTCACTCATAATCCAGGTTATTCAAACTGATATTTGTTGTCAGAATATTACATATAGAAAATTAAATAAGCTCGAACCTAAGAAAACATTGGCATTTCTGTGGAATGCCAGACACAAGTCCTCATGTCTTTAAACTTATCCCCATGTCTGTAAAACGGAGATAGTCGTATTACAGCTCCTCTCATGAGCTTACGGTCAAGATACATGTTCAGTGTGGAGCACAGTCTGGCACAGAGTAGATGTTCATTAAGTGGTGATGGTCGTGGTTGTCAAGGTTATGGATATGTTGAAGGCCATCCTGCTGAGAGTAACAGGGAGTTTGTGCAAGAGAGAAGATGATCCTGCCAAGGCAGCTTCCTTTGTTTACCTAGTTGGAAATAACTGAGTTGCTGGAATAAAGATTGTAGACTTTTTTCTCCCATTAGTCACTGAAAGATTTTGAGGGAAAGGTTAAAAACAGCATCATTCTTCTAAGTACTGAATGCTTTATTCCTGAGAGATATGAACTCGTGAACTAGAAAATGTCATGCTTATTGAAAAGTAATGTATCTATCTATATGTGTGTACACACACACACACACACACACANCCAAATGCCGTGTTCGTAGGTTATATCCCTTGAGGCATTTTGGGGGGACTGCTGTCTGTTATGCAGCCAGACTTTTCCTTCATCCTGAGATTCATGCCCTCCCTCCCCATCCTCCCCACATTCCCTATCCTGAGCTGGTTCCTTGTGCACAGATCCTGCCCTGGCAGGGCAACCTGAACTCTCATCTCCTCCCCAGGTGCCTCTGGCAGAGGCAGTTTCTCCCTGTCTTGATCTCCTCAGAGCTTTATCAAACCCTTTTCCTTGACCTGTGTCATATCCTAGCTTGAATTAGGGTAGTTAATCATTATACTGTGTCTCCCGGTAGACAGTGGCCTCCTCTGGCACTGCATGAGTCTCCAGCTGCATGTGGCGCTGTGCCACACACTGGAGGTGGCAGTTCATATTCTTGAATGTTGTTGACTGCATGTCTGTTGAAGAAAGGAACTTCCGTTAACTTTTTCTCACTTCTTCTACCCTTTACGTGGTCCTTACAGAGACTTGCTGGTCAGCTTTTTCTGGAGATTGAGTTGACTGCCCTGGATATCATGTCTAGCTTCAGCAGGAAACTCTTAAGAAAAGATGAGTGGTACTGGTTTTCTATCATCAAATAAGATGCTTGAAATTTCAAGAAAAATAAAGACACAAGGAAATGGGGAGGGAAAAGCTCTCTTTCTGAATTTACCTCATTCTCTCCTTTCCTTCATCCCTCCTTCCTTTGTTCACTCTTCCCTCCCTCTATATTGCTTTTCTCCCCCTTCCTCTTTTCCTCCCTACCCCACTCCTTTCTAGACTATTCATTAAAAATCCTTCTCCATGGAAGGGTCTGTGCAAGGGTCTGTGCTGGGTGTCAAGGATATAGCATGATTCCCTTCCCTTACTGAATTCAAAGACCATTACTTCCTATAAGGAAGGATTTGGCCACTAAGAAAAATAGTTTGTGCCATTTATACTAATAACTGGAAAAACTAGGTTTCAGGTGTTTTTAAAAATTCCTTTTCCTGTTGGCATTGAGGAGGTTATCCACAGGTCAGAAAATCATTTCCCTCTTTAAAGCTGCCTTATACTATTGCTGACATTTCTGGTGAAGTGTCAGAAAATTTTATGCCCAAGCAGAACTGGTAGAGAGCCAGAAATCAGTAGATTTTGCTTTGGGTGCAAATATTTTATTGAGGGATAGAAAAAAGTTGTTTTCTCTGATTTACAGCTCTTGCAAACATAAAGTGGGATCTATATTTAGAAATGGTTTTGAACCTTTGAGATGTAGCCAGGGATTGGTTCTTGCACCTTTCTGAACTGGCCTTGGTGGGACTTGCCGTGGCTAATGTTTTGCTGAGCCAGCTCCAATTTGTAGAACTAGGGCTTTAAACTCTGTATTATTTTTACTGTTTAACTTCTGCTTAAGTTCTTTTTGTGGCACTCCATCTGTACCTTCCAGAATAGTGAATAGGATGGGAGGAACGCAATTTGCATTGTAATGTGAATATTTTATAGTGAAGGGTGTTTCCGAGGTTCCTCGAAATGAGTAAAACCATTCTCAACTTGCAAATCTGTTAAAACAATGACAGCAGGAAAATCAAGAGAGAGTCCTGGGTAGGCCTATTAAGTCCTGGCCCTTGAATAAGAGATGTCAAGTTGGTAGAGGTAACGATTCATTTGTATTTTTTCGAAATCTTTTCTTTTCCCTTTTCCTCCCCCTGCTCCTGGCTTTTGGTTGGTGCTACCATATGGATGAATATCAGCAAATAGTAAATCTCTCAAGATCTGTTAGCCTTTTCTGTAAATGTTGAGAAGGGGAAGGAATTTTAGAAAAATGGTTTCTCAGTATTATTATAAATCACTTTCTAGAAAAATAATATCTTGTTTCCTTTATATGGCTTTTCTTATGAAATGTGAATTCTGTCACTTCATTACCCACAATACCAGCTTGAGCTGTAGAGAAACCTATCCACCTAGTGACTGAAGCTTTCTTCCATATTGGGTAAAGGTGCTTGGACTTTTCACACTGTGTAATGTCACATTTATGTGAAGCCTACATTTGGGGGGAACCTGTTTAAAAATGAGTGGGTACTGAGTGTGTTCCTCTGAAGAAACTACTTTGTCATTGATATATCTAACAAAGGCTTTGGAAATTTTCTTTGAAGGTAATTCTGATGATTTCAATATTTGTCGGTCTAAATTTAATTAATACTATATAGTTAAAAATCATTTATAATATTAAAAATATGATAGAATTGTCATCATGCTGTCGCTTCAGTCGTTTCCAGCTCTTTGTAACCCCATGGACTGTGTAGCCTGCCAGGCTTCTCTGTCCATGGGATTCTCCAGGCAAGAATACTGGAGTAGGGTTGCTGTTTCCTTCTCTAGGGAATTTTCTAGATCCAGTGATCGAACCTGTGTCTCTCATGTCTGCTGCATTGGCAGGTGGGTCCTTTAATACTAGAGCCACTCTTTGTTTGTATAATATTAAATAAACATGAAAAGTAGAATAGAATAGTAAGGCAGAAATTGGCTGGTTTTTCTAGGGATGCAACTATTTAATGGAGATGGAAAAAAGTTCTTTTTCCTAAATTACAGCTCCTGCAAAAAGTGGGCTATATAGAACCATTTTCTGTAGAAAAACTTGAGAAACTATAGAGTAGGTGGGGAAAAGGAAACAAATTTCCCATTGAAGAATCTCTTTTTGCTCCGTTTTCAGCCCAGAAACAGTGAGACTTAGGTTTTAACTCCAATTTGCCCATTGATTTTTTTTCTTCCATTTTTTTCTAATTGGTAACATTGTTAATATAAGTATTGTCATTATTGGCATGTACAGCTGAGTATACAATAAGTTATGCTTTATAATAATTTTTTTAAGGAAAGCTGAAAATGTGTGATTCTCACAGCATATTGAAAAACTGTAAGACCCCACACATGACTGGGAAGATGTGATGTGAATATAAGTAACTCTTGAGACATTTTAATGTGGGATAAGGGCAGAACTTCATACAGAGAATTGCTTTCCAAAATTTTATTTGATGTCCTAGAAAATTCTATTTAGAAAGTTTTGAGAATGTAATCACCACCTTTCTCAGATGGGAAAGTGAAGTAAGGAAATAGTCTCTCTCTGGTTTTTGGTATTGGTCAACTGGAATATTCCCATGGCTGGACAGATCTTGACATGATGTGTGAGTTGAAGTGTAAGAGAATGGTTTTAAATTTAACTTCAGAGTCCTCTGCTATTTAATCATATGTCAGTTTGATGGTTCCAAGGACAGCATGATATGTTGCTCACAGATAATTACTGTGGAGAGAATGAGTTGGTATAATAATGACTAGCTGGAGAATCTTCTGATAACCTGTGATGAGTGGGCCTTGGTGAGAAACACTCACTGGGCAATTGGCACATAGGTGTCCTATCACTTTGGTGAGTGTGGGTGCTCTTCTGCTAGTTAAACATGCAAAGTAGGGGCTTTTTAGGGATTCTTGAGCAGATAAAAAAGCACTACTCTTCGATTTTACATGTGTTAGCTATCCCAGACCTGCTATTACTTTATGTTAGCATTTCACTCATAATCCAGGTTATTCAAACTGATATTTGTTGTCAGAATATTACATATAGAAAATTAAATAAGCTCGAACCTAAGAAAACATTGGCATTTCTGTGGAATGCCAGACACAAGTCCTCATGTCTTTAAACTTATCCCCATGTCTGTAAAACGGAGATAGTCGTATTACAGCTCCTCTCATGAGCTTACGGTCAAGATACATGTTCAGTGTGGAGCACAGTCTGGCACAGAGTAGATGTTCATTAAGTGGTGATGGTCGTGGTTGTCAAGGTTATGGATATGTTGAAGGCCATCCTGCTGAGAGTAACAGGGAGTTTGTGCAAGAGAGAAGATGATCCTGCCAAGGCAGCTTCCTTTGTTTACCTAGTTGGAAATAACTGAGTTGCTGGAATAAAGATTGTAGACTTTTTTCTCCCATTAGTCACTGAAAGATTTTGAGGGAAAGGTTAAAAACAGCATCATTCTTCTAAGTACTGAATGCTTTATTCCTGAGAGATATGAACTCGTGAACTAGAAAATGTCATGCTTATTGAAAAGTAATGTATCTATCTATATGTGTGTACACACACACACACACACACACACATACATACATATAAGTTAATTGACTCAATGCATGTTTGTCTTACATAAGGTTGTCTTACATTAGATTTTTCCTAAACTAGAAAACTAGATAGCCAGGATTTGGCCAAAACCTTTTTATATCCATGCATAAAAGTACAGATAATTAGTTCAGAGGACAGGCCAAGTACCCAACTGTGTTCCTTCATCCATTTATTTTATTTATTAACTTACGCACTTTCATCAAGTAGTAATTGTATGTCTGCTTTGTTGCAGGTATAACTAAAACAGTTCTTGAAAGTAGCATCTAGAGAGATGGAAGCCAATAGATAGGATTTGTAGTATATTTATGTACATGTCATAATATAACTATTCTGCACATAAATTTCCTTTATTTTAAACAAAATATCTTTACAGATCTTCTCGTATTCATACATAAAAGCTTTCTGTTCCTTTTTACCTCTATATACAGTTCCATTGTACCTGTCTCCTCCTAAAGGACTTATAGATTGTTTCAAGTCTTTCCCTTTCATGCAGACTGCTATGATTAATAACTGAGTAGACTTAATTTCCTATATATGTATATATAGGAATATATCTGTAGGATAAAGGTATAGATGTGAAATTGTAAGGACAGTGCATTTCTAGTTTTGTTACATTTTGCTGGTTGCCTTCTGCAGAGACTAAACCATTTAGTCCTATGAGCAGTATGTAAGATTGTTTTTTTTTCCCCCTTACATTAACTCTGTCTATGCCATGTGGTTTGTAAGCTTTTTGATCTCTGTCAGTATGGAAGGTGAACCATGGTATTTAGGTTTATTTTTCATTTGCTTTTATCTTATTACCTGTGAAGTTGTTCACCTTTAAGTATGTTAATAATTTTTCATATTTGTTTGTTGGCCTTTTTCTTATTTATTTGCAGAAGCTCTTTGTATATTACAAAAATGACTTCTTTGTCTGTAATTTGAATTTTAAATGCTCCCCCAGCTACTTTGTCTTTTTTTTGTTGTTGCTGTTGTTGTTATGCAGAAATGTTAAGAACATTTTGAGATAGTCAAATGTATTCAATATTTTATTTAATGTCTTTTGAATTTTCTGTCATAGTTAAAAAAACGCTTCCACACAGGAGTATATGAACAATTGTCCTGTGAATTCTTTGGTATTTTTATGGGTTGATTTTCTATATTTAGTCTTCAGACCATCTGGAATTTATCTTACTCAAAGGTATAAAGTATGGATATAACTTTATTTCTTTCTAGGTCAAGTGAAGTTTAAATATCACTTCCTCTGTTTGCCTCTAACTGGAGCTAGCCCAGTCCAGGTTAGCTTTGTCTCCTACAGATTCTTGTAACTTCCCAGTAGAACATGAGGCACAGTCTTAATTCTTGTTCAACGTTTGTCTTTTAGTCTAGAGTGGAACTTCCATCTGGAAAAGACCTGTCTTAATTCATACAATGCCTGTAAAATAGTAGACACTTAATAAATATTTATAGAATGAATTAATAATGTGAGTTGTAAAGATCTGAAGTTATGAGGAGGTAGAAATTATGATTAACCAGAAGCTACGGAAAAGGAATGCAGGAAGGAATGTGAGTCACTGAGGCTCATGTAGAGGGGAAACCAAGTCAACAGGGTAGTGGGAGGTTAGCTAACTCTTGCTATACAGGACAATAAAGCAGCCCTGTGTGGAGAGTCACTTGGACCTCAGATGGCTTTCCCATACCCTGCTCTCCTGCTCTGTGAGATCCAGGCAGAATATAATTTTTTTTTCCTTCTTCTTCTTCTTAGGAAGCTTCATTTCTCAGCTTTCCCTTGGTTCAGTGAGACTTACCTACATGATTGAGATGGTTGCAGGATGTAGGGACAAGTGTGGAAACTATGTCAGGAGAAGAACAGAAAATTTTTGTCCAGGCTTGTGTTTGAGATGTTTTTTGATAGCTAGGTAGGCCTGTCCAGTAGGCATGTCAGAATGAAAAATCCGGAACTGGAGAGTTGAGGCATTACCCATGGAAGAGTATGGCAAATTCTATATGAATGTCTTGGGCATTCAGAAGAGTACTGAGTAGGGAAAATTTTTATGAACATGATAGTATTTGTACTGGAACAGAAAAATGGAATAGATTTTATCAGATAAAGAACTAGGTGAGGAGCATGAGCAAAGACAGAAGAGGCGGGCGGTACAGTGCATGAGAATGGGTTTCTATAACTTAGGGTCCAGAGTAGAGGAGGAAGTGAACAATAAGGGTTTCCCTGGACAGGGAAAACCTTGAATGCTTAGCTAAAGGCTTTGAACTTTGTGAGCCTAGGAAGAGCATAGTCAGGCGTATCTTCTAGAATGATTAATTCTGTAACAACTCTGTTCTGGAAGGGTAGGCAGTAGCCCAAGCTAAAAGACACCATAGCAGTGAAACAAGGTGGTGGCCATGGAGGTTAGGAGGCGGTAACAGGTTTGAGAGATGCAAGGTTAATTAATAAAACAAACAAGCAGATAAAACACAAAAGTCAGCACCCTATATAGTTAAACAAGAGCCAACAAGACAGGAAAAACAAGCAGATGAAACCTAGCTACTATCATAGTAGGAAAAAAGTAAAAGTGTGGTGACAGATACTTTGCTCAGGCAGTCTGTGGTTGTACCTGTTGCTGCTATAGCAGCAGAAATAAGAAAAGACTTAGTTGACTACTTATTTGGTGCTAGGCATGGTGCTGTGCATTCTCCAAGATTTATCTAACATTTCTTTTATAGAAACTCCAACAGTAGATGCCATTTGTGAAATTATTAGTCTCATTTGTGAACTGAGGACAGCAGGGCTCAGAGAAGTTAAGTAACTTGCCTTCTATCACACAGCTATTAGTGGAGCCAGGATTGGAACTCAGCTGTTCTGATTCCAGAACCCAGAATCAATCACTGTGTCCTATTTTGCAGTAAGACTTTTTGTGTTAGGATAAATTGGTTTGGCCCAGGAACTCCTGGTACTATAGGGACCACTCTTCAATGTGCTTCTTTGGGGATGAAAAGCTATTTCTGTAATACAAAGGATTCCAAGCATTGATGAAAACCTCTTATAATGGAAGTTGAGAAGTTGTTTGTTTTGGCAGTTCCAGCGGCCTTTTTTGAGCTGCTGGTCTGAGTTTTCACTCTCTCTTGAGCAGGAATGTGGGATTCCTTTTTTTTGAAGTGAGTTTGAGGCGACCTGGTGAGTACACCGCCATAGAGGCAACAGCAGCTTCGTAGTTTGGAGACGGTCATCAGCTCTGGACTGGTTTCAAGAAACATGGACGGCAGAAATGGGGAAGACCTCAGACCATCCATCCTCCTGCCTGCTTAAGACAGTTCCTGGTGGGGAATTCTGGGGAAGCAGCCAAGAGAAAAGATGTATTTCCAGGAGGGGTTTTCTGCCTCTTCCAGGAATCATTCTTGGGACAGTGTTTCATGGCCCCACACAGTAAGATCAGAGAATCCCAGCAGCATAAAAGCTGCGAAGAAACGAAGTCTTTTTTTGTGATATATGATGATGTTCCTTTTGGAAAACAAAGCAGCTCTCTGATAGAGAGATGGCCCTCTCTGCAGCACAATATCTGCGTCTGCCTTGATCTTGTCTCAGACAAGTGGGAGGGTTGGCAGCACATAACAAAGACTAAGAATTCAAACTCGTGAATTAGTTCCCTTGTCCAGGCAGTAATCATTCTATGGAATCACTTCTCCCTCATCATTGTTTTAGGTCAGGGTAGATATCATGCCGTCAAAATGCAAGGCCTTTCTCCTACAGAGTACAAAAATTTTTTTTTTTTTTAACTTTGAAGCTTTAATGTCTTCATCTGTATACCTGGTAGAAAGGATCTGTGTTGGCTTCTCAGTTCTTATAGCTGCTGGGGAGAGGAGTATTTCTTCTCTGTTGTTTGTCAGTTTATTTGGTTTACCTTCTAATCTCTCATAGACTTTTTACTTTTTTCCAGTCTTCTAAAGTGAAGAAGTTTGGGTAGAGTGAATAACATAGCTTTCTTTTCTAAATTTTAAGTGTTATTGACAGATTGTTATTTTATCATATCATCAACAACTAAAAGACCATTAAAAGTATACTAGACTTTTAAAAGACTCTATATTTTTAACATAATTTTGGGGAAAGGTAATTCTCAGTGTCTTTCTTTGAAAACTCTGCTGCCATTCATTCAACACGTTCCATGGGCCAGGGTCTATCACTACACAACAGTGATATGAAATATTTTTTTCATTCCACAACAATGCTGTAAGAAGGAAAGTAACAATTTACCATAGGCAGATGAGTAAACTGTGGCTTAGTGAGGTCCTTTGTAAACTTCTCAAGGTCACTCTAGATTTGAGCCCAGATTATCTCAAGGACAAAGGACATGTGGATACAACCATACATGGATGCTCCCTTATGTGACATAATAAAAACTGTTAAAATGTTTTCATTGTGAAGGCAGTGGGAAACAGGATTGTGTTTTAGAAGGATGCCTACCTTGCGTTTCCAATGCAACCACAATTGTACTCCACCTATCCTTGCATCTACTTGGCATTTAGTCTTGGAATTGGTATAAAGTCTGCCTGTTTTAAGATAAAAACTGTCATGTGTCTAAACCACCACATTTCATTCTCTCATTTCTTCTCTCCATTCTAGGCACTGTTGTCCTCATGGGTCATTTGCAGTAGCCTCCACAAAGTCACAGTCTGTCCCTCCCCTCTACTCTAGATAAAATCAGTGAGGCAGTACCCTCTGCCTAGAAGTGCTTGTTGCCTCCTCACACATTAGACCAAATAGCAGACTGTATGCTTGGCTTCTGAAGTCCTCTACACTCTAATCCTGGGTTGCTTTCAAGTCTTATTTTAAATATTTATTTAAAAGATTTTAAAGCTCAGCATACACACAGAGCCCCTCCACCTCCTCATTTTCTACCTGCTTGCATTACTGATTTTCTCTTATTCCCTATGCTTTCTAGACCTTTCCCATCTTTCTATATTTGCACATACTCTTCCCATTGTTTAAATGCTGGTTTCCTCCTCATTTCATGTGAAACTCCTGCTCATGTTTGAAGTCCCAATTCACATGTCACCCTCTGATTCCTCTTAAAAATCAGTAGTTCCACCTTGTGTTCTGACAGCACTTATTCAATGTTGTAAAAAGCACTTTGTTATTTTCCAGCTACATGTTTTCCCCTTCTACTAAACTTTGAACTGTCTAATGATAAAGACAATTTCCTTTTCATCTTTTTATCCTTTTCTTCTTTTCCTGGCACATGGTTGCTGCTGCTGCTAAGTCACTTCAGTCGTGTCCGACTCTGTGCGACCCCGTAGATGGTGGCGTACCAGGCTCGCCGTCCCTGGGATTCTCCAGGCAAGAACACTGGAGTGGGTTGCCATTTCCTTCTCTAATGCATGAAAGTGAAAAGTGAAAGCAAAGTCGCTCAGTCATGTCTGACTCTCAGCGACTCCATGGACTATAGCCCACCAGGCTCCTCTATCCATGGGATTTTCCAGGCAACAGTACTGGAGTGGGGTGCCATTGCCATTGCTCCATAAATATTTGTTGGATGAATAAATGGGTAAATGGATGGAAGAACTATGGGAGAACAAATAGATTGGCAGTGAAGAAGAACAGGAGCTATTTCAGTGTCTGGATAAAGAAATCAAAGGCGTGAGCTAAGATAGCAGCAGAAAGAATCGAGAGGAGGTAACTGTTTTGATAGACACTTTAAATTAAATGAAAATGGCTTATCATGGTGATCCATTTCATGTGAAGTGTTGGGAAATGAAAGGCTTATTCCTCCTCGACTCCCAATCTTGGATGACTTTGGAGGAGAAACTGCAGAAGAAGTAGGGTGATTTTGGACTTGAGAGAGGGGACAGTTGAGAATTTAGTTCTTAATCTGTTGAGATTCTATGTGAGATATCCATGCAGTGTTGTCGCACGGACATTTGAAAAATTGAGAAACTGATGGATTCTTGCTCCTCCAGTGGATGGGGTTGCAGGTTGTTACTTGGCATTCCCTCTTTCAGCTCACTGTCTCCCTCCACCTCCTTTATCCACACTCCAGTGTATACATTCCTTCCATGGAAAGAAGTCGAAGACATATTGTAAAATATATAAAGTTCTCTGTTGTATTTTCCAAACAGGATACATGTCTGTCTGTGCATTATGCATAAAAAATTTCTGGAAAGATTGGCAAAAGCCCCTGATTACTGAGGTGGTTACTGGGGAGGTGGAGAGGATATATAACTTTTTAAAAAAATAAATTCTTTTGTACTTTTTAACTTTTTAAATACTAGCAGGTATAGTTTTCAAATTAAGATATAATTATTTGTGCACCACAAAATTTTCTCTTTTAAAGTGTATAAATTCAGTGGTTGATATTACATTCACATTTCATGATCATCACCACTGTCCTATTCCAGAACTAAATTTTTGTCACCTCAGAAAGAAACCCATATTCATTAGGAGGCACACTCATTTTCTCAGTTATTTCTTCCCTTCCCATAGCTCCTTGTCTACTTTCTGTCTTTGTGGATTTGCATATTTGAAACATTGTGTATACATGGGGTCATATAATATGTGATATTTTGTAACTCTCTTCTTTTACTTAGCATAATGTGTTTGGAATTCATTCATGTTGTTTGTTTCAGTACTTCATTCCTTTTTATAGCTTAATAACATTCCGTTGTAGGTTTATATCAGTTTTGTTTGTGTATTCATCACCTGATCAACTTTTGGGCTGTTTGTAGTTTTTAGCTATTATGAATATGCTGCTATTGACATTGATGTGCAGGTTGTTGTTTGAATATATGTTTTCATTACTTTTGAGTATATACCTAGGAGTGGAATTGCTGTGTCATATAGTAACTCTGTGCTTAGCTTCTTGAGGAACTGCCAAATTGTTTTTCACAGAGGTTGTCCTAATTTTACATTGCCAGCACCAAAATATAATTGTTCCTATTTCTTCGCCTTCTCACCAACATGTGTTATTGTTTGCCTTTTTGATCATAAGCACCCTGGAATTATGAAGTGTTATCTCATTGTGCTTTTAATTTGCATTTCCCTAATGACTAGAGATACTGAATGTCTTTTTATGAACTTACTATTTGTGTGTCTTCTTTGAAGAAATGTCTGTTCAAATCTTTAGCCCATTTTCAATTGTATTGGTCTTTTTATTGTTGATTTCAAAGAGTTATTTATATATACTGGATACTAGACCCTTATCACGTATAGGTTTTCTTATATTTTTTGTGTACTGGTAATTTTACACTTATATTTACTATGCTCTATTAAAAAGATTGGGCTTCCCTTGTGGCTCAACTGGTAAAGAATCTGCCTGCAATGTGGGAGACCTGGGTTGGGAAGATCCCCTGGAGAAGGGAAAGCTATCCACCCCAGTATTCTGGCCTAGAGAATTCCTTGGACCGTATAATACATGGGGTCACAAAGAGTCAGACATGACTGTGTGACTTTTACTTTATCACTTTATTTAAAAGATTGTCCAGTACACAATAGCTGATATTTTGAAGTAATTAAGTGATATTTTAAATAATAAAATGGCAATTTAAATAATAAATTAGTAGCTTTAAAAATTATGCTCTCTGGGAAAGTAAGTGAATTTATACTATTATAATATGTTGCTTACAGATTACTAGCTGACAGTTTTACCTTGGCACTGCTTTTTCAAGGTTTCCATGAAATAGGATTAGGGACAGTTTACCAAATATTAAGAACTTATTCAAAGTGTAATCTAGACCCAAGACATATATAGCCCTACAAACACACATGTGGTCACTTATGTCAAATAGATGCTTACCCTCTTTTGGTGATGGCTTAGTTACATTTGAAATGGACTTTATCTTGAATATTCAGTTAGCTTTTGTCTATTGATATGACCAAACTTCAATTTTGAGCCCCTTCCAAGCAAATAATTTGCCCATTTAAATGCTCAGGGTATGGCCTCATTTTATAGTGCCATAAAATGAAATTTAAAAAGCCTCTCTAGAGAGCTGTGATTACCATTTTTTCTTTAGTTGTTAGCCAAGCTAATAAATATTCTTAGCAGTTCTGTCATCACATGTCATATAAAACTAGACTTAATGTTAAGATCTAAGAGAGGATCCCTAAGTACTACAGCCTTCTATGCAGCTTGAGAGGAAGAAGTGATCCACCTGATCCATCAAACACTTGGATCTTCAGAAGCAGGGCTTAGCACACCCTCCCGCTGACTCCCGAAGGGTGTAAGAAGGGGCCCTTGAAAAGAGCTTGCTGAGGATAGGCTGGCTGGCTGCTCAGGGAAGTGAAGTTACAACTGCATGGCCCTGGGGTGCTGTATGTTCCCAGCTGTCACTGAGGAAACAGTTGGCTGTGATTGGAGGTAGTCACATAAGCCTCTCTTCCACCATATAAGGCCATCTTCCATCATATATATGTATTTTTTTTTTTCTAATTCCTGACCAATGTCTTTCCAATCTTCCTGCTTCCCTGGTTCCCAGGCATCCCTCCTTGGGTTCTCCAGCACAGGGTCTCTCTTTTCAAAGGTCTCCATTAAAGCCTGGGACCTTTGTCAAATTCTTGACAGCCAGTAATTCATAAAGGAAAAATGAATTACCTGAGTTTTAGCATAGGTATAGGGCAAGAGAGTTGTTTGGAAGTGACTGCTGTAGGCTGTTAAGACAGCTACTTAGCTTTTAGGGCAGGCATGAGAGGGATGAAAAATAATGAGTTAACCTGCTAAGAATTTGGCCATTTTAATCATTAGAGTCTGGGTATACTTTGTCTCCATTTATACGGAGTGGGGAAACAGTTATCTTGATAAGCAGGGATTTATCTCACCCCACCTCTCAGTGGCTGCCTGAACTCAGAGTAGAATGGACTCCTTTATGTAGCAAGGGGAATGGGCATGCTTTGTATGAGTAAGAAAAAGCAAAAAGCTCATTGGTGTTTTTTCAAAGTTCTTATCAGCAAAGAGCATTACCGAGAAATCCAATAGGGTAGTGATGACATTGACTTTTATTCCTACCAGGAATGCACAGATGGCTGGAGTTAGAAGTTATTCATTTTTAGTGCATATCTCTCATTAACGTTAGTGGGAATTATGGCAGACCTACCAAAGGGGAAAAATAGAGGAGAGTCTGCTGTATTGAATAAACGGACATCATTTTTGTGCAAAGGTCGCATACTTTGAATAATTCCTTTCTGTAATTATAACTTCCTGTAGTTAGTTTATTCTATTTTCTGAATTTGTATGTTGTCATTGGTATTTTTAATGACCTGAAGAAAAGCATTTCAGCAAACTGCCCAGGTCTGAGACTTATAATTAGTCATTGCAGCTTGTGGGATCTTCTGTAAATAACTCAATGGAGATGTGTTTCTACATAAAAGTTCCCTTTGATTAATTACCCAGGAAATGCTTCCAGTTCGTAGATATTTGTAAATCTGTATCATAAAATACTCCATTCCTAACAGTTCAGTCAGTGAGAAACTTGTGATTTTTTTTTTTTTAAACCAGCATGTGTTTAGGTGTTGCCAGGACTTTAATCAGTTTCTACCAAACAACAGTATGGAAACTAATTGCCAAGAGCCAGGAAATCTAGTTCCTAGTTATATCACCTCTATATTCAGGACAGAAACAGAAGATTCAAATTAAAATACAGTATTTAAAAATGAAAAGAAAGTTCAAAAAGAAATAAACTCAATTAATTAAAAATGCAAGCAACATAGGACTTGAATTCACCATGGTACAAAATTTTAGTAAAAATTTAATACTTAGCTTTATTTATTATTTTCTAATAGCACATTGCTTTCCTCATGGGGTGAACTTTGGATATGCTGAATTTATAGGATTTCTGGTTTCTTCAATTGGGAAAGAGGAAAATCTTTTTCAGTTCTGATCTCCTCTTTGGATGAAGAATTCTGATTTTATAAGGTGATTTTATAAGTTCAACAAATGGACTTAGTACTAAGAGTCACTGCATAGGGTGAAAAGTGAGATTAAGACCACTTAGCAGAGCAAAACACCTACTTTTGGCAAATGACTTTATTTTTCTTACTTTACCTTGAATCCTAAATGTTTTTATATTCATCTAATTAATATTGAAGATATTTTTTCTCATAACCGTAAAAAAAAATAAATAATCTAACATTACCTATTGGTGTAGAAAAATCAGTTTGTACAGTGTAACTTTAGTTCTTCTGTCTAAATTATCCTATGTGAAAGTGGCTCAGTCATGTCCAACTCTTTGCAACCCCAGGGACTATACAATCCATGGAATTCTCCAGGCCAAAATACTGCATTGGGTAGCTGTTCACTTACTTCTCTAGGGCATCTTCCCAGCCCAGGGGTCAAACCCAGGTCTCCCACATTACAGACGGATTCTTTACCATCTGAGCCACTAGGGAAGCCCTGGTATACTGGAGTCAGTAGCATATCCCTTCTCCAGCGAGTCTTCCTAACCCAGAAATTGAACCAGGGTCTCCTGCATTACAGGTGGATTCTTTACCAGCTGAGCTACCAGGGAATCCTAAATTACACTATAGGTATATTTAATAGTCATTCATCATTATCCCATAAGTGCTTTATAAAACATAGTTAAACTTAAGTTATTCCCCAAACCTTTAGCCATTCACTGGGTAAATGGTTTCCTTGGACACTACATGAAGAAGGTTTCCTCTCGTCTTTCCGTCTTTCTTCATTATCTCAGAAGATTTTAGTCTCTTATAGAAATGCCTGCAATGCAGGAGACCCTGGTTCGATTCCTGGGATAACAATATCTGCATCACAAAGTAGTTTTGAGGATTAAACATGTACATTGTCTAGTCCAGAGAAATACTAAGAAAATGCTTCCTTCTATAGCACACATGCTGCCTTCTATAGCACCCATACTGAGTGTTGGTGGCTGCTCTATAGGTTTTAGATGGGTTTCCCTGATAGCTCATTGGTAAAGAATCCGCCTGCAATGCAGGAGACCCTGGTTTGATTCCTGTATCTGGAAGATCCACTGGAGATGGGACAGGCTACCCACTCCAGCATTCTTGGGCTTCCCTTGTGGCTCAGCTGGTAAAGAATCCACCTACAATATGGGAGACATGGGTTTGATCCCTGGGTTGGGAAGATCTCCTGGAGAAGGAAAGGCTACCCACTCCAGTATTCTGGCCTGGAGAATTCCATGTTCTCTATAGTCCATGGGGTCACAAACAATTGAAAACGACTGAGTGACTTTCACTTTCACTTTAGATGGAAAAATATTCCTAAAAGTTGGGCCACTCTGCCTCGTGGAGCTCCAGACGCATTGCTGTCCAAATGGAAACTAGAAAGGAGATGAAAAGCTAAATGCTCAGGGTCTTCCTACATCCCTCCTAGTAAAGATCCTATGACAACTCTAGTATGGAGGATTGGATCTCTAAAAGAAATAGAAGGGATCAGAGAAGGGGAAGCATTAGAGGGAAGGTTGATGATCCTGATGTCAGGAATCTGCAGGTAGGCTCTGGAGGAGGTCTAAGAGGTCACTGTGTTTCAGGAAACTTCCTGTAGCAGACAGAAGTCTAGGCTGGCTCTTGGTATTCTCTGATTGTCTTGGTTTGAGTAATCACAATCAAGTAGAAGACCTTTTCACAGTGGCAGTTGAGAGAACAGGAGTGCATTGATTCACTGGAAGGATACATGGGATGAAATCTATCCAAATATATACTATGAAGTGGCTGGAAGTGGTCCTACTTATATAACAGAGCCAAGTCCTGCTGCATAAA
Organism: Neotragus moschatus; assembly: GCA_006410615.1. Taxonomy (NCBI): domain Eukaryota; kingdom Metazoa; phylum Chordata; class Mammalia; order Artiodactyla; family Bovidae; genus Neotragus; species Neotragus moschatus. The sequence continues at coordinate 616,860 of SJYA01002813.1, forward strand.
CTCAGAGAGTCAAGAAATGTCACATCTTTATATCTTTATTGCTTTTAAAGCAACTTAAACCCCAGATCTGAGGCACACAACCAATAGGGCAAAAGCAGATGTATGATCCAACTGCCACCTCCAGAAGCCTTCAAACCTCTTGAGGTCTGAACTTTTCACAGTAAAACTGAGATATAACCCAGGACTTCAGATAGGTTCCCTCTTCATGGTGTAAAGTCTTGGGGCATGGTGTTGAGGGTGTGTGGGCCTTCTTTCCAGGAGCTTTGTCCAGCACACAGTACCCTTTAACAGGTGTCACTGAGCAAAGATGTCTGTTCCTATAGTAAGCCAGCCTAGATATATGGAGAACCTAAGCCACTTTACTGCTGTTATTCTTTTCCTAATCATTAAATTTACTATAAGGTGTTTATAGATCCCTTACTGTATGCCAGGCATTCTCCATGCCTTACCTCAATCTTATTTTTCCTTTGAGTGTAGTTTTACTACTCATATACTATTCTGTGGATAAGGACACACGAAAAGTAATTCCCCTGTTGTAGGTCCTTCAGTGAAGAAATGGTTCATCTGCATTTTGAACCCATGCAGTCAGGTGCCAGGTCATTCTGTCCCATTGTCACTTTGGATTTGTCACTAGATAAAGCTACTGGAGCTAAGCCAGGGCCCTCCTGATTCAGCCTGGATGGGCTGTTGGTACTGCTTTTTGTAAAGCGAAAGAAAGGCGTTGTTCTCCTTTCAAGCAGAATCTCCAGGTTGGTTGGGGCTACAGTTTCTTAAGGGGAAAGTGAAGGTCAACCATCTACACCTCCCAAGGAATATGAAGATGCTGAAGTACAGTGGAGGGTGCCTTGCCTTAGTACTCAACATGGAGACATTTCAAGAAGCCCTAACTGAGGAACCCTGGGGACCAGCTTAGTGGCAACCAGACCTAACTGCTTTTATCTCAGCTGGCAATCCCCAATGACAATGAAGGTCTTAGACATGAGTGAGTGTGTGCAAGTCACTGAACTGCTCTGAGCAATAATTTCAGTAATCTCACCTGCTATGCGGGGAAGACAGAGACATGGTTCCTGTTCCTCTTGTTCTTTAATGCTGTATCAGTCATTTCCAACTGATATCTTTTTTTAATTGCATGTTTAAAAATTAGGATGCTTGTAGTAGAGAAGAAAATTTATGTATTTTGTTAGCTATGTCTCTTCTCACTGAACATCCATAGCTTGCAGGTCAAACAAATGCTTATACTAATACTTGATTAGAATGAATCTAAGGCTAAAAGGTGTGTAGGTGAAAAACATTTAAAGAGAAATATTACGTAGTAAGTAACAAAAATCAGTGAGATGATACACTAATGACTGAAGTTTGGGAAACTCTGGTTAACATTATTTCTCAGATTGTGTACCTCAGAGCAATAATTCAGCATTAAGATCTTGGGGGAAAAGTATTTGCATCAAATAAGCCTAATGAACATCCTACTATGCCCCTTTTTGGAGATTCGCAGTTCAGTTCAGTCGTTCACTCATGTCCAACTCTTTACAACCGCATGGACTGTAGCCTTCCAGGCACTCCTACCCATGACCAACTCCTGGAGCTTGCTCAAACACATGTCCACTGAGTTGGTGATGCAATCCAACCATCTCATCCTCTGTTGTCCCCTTCTACTCCCACTTTCAATCTTTCCCAACATCAGGGTCTTTCCCAAAGAGTCACTTCTTCGCATCAGGTGGCCAAAGTATTGGAGTTTCAGCTTTAGCACTAGTCCTTCCAATGACTAATTTCCTTTAGGATAGACTGGTTGGATCTCCTTACAGTCCAAGGTGCTCTCAAGAGTCTTCTCCAACACCACAGTTCAAAAGCATTAGTACTTTGGTGCTCAGCTTTCTTTATAGTCCAACTGTCACATCCATACATGACTATTGGAAAAACCATAGCTTTGACCAGACGGACCTTTATTGGCAAAATAATGTCTGTGCTTTTTAATATGCTTTCTAGGCTAGTAGAGGTGATAGAATTCCAGCTAGGCTATTTCAAATACTAAAAAATGATGCTGTGAAAGTGCTGCACTCAATTTGCCAGCAAATTTGGAAATCTCAGCAGTGGCCACAGGACTGGAAAAGGTCAGTTTTCATTCCAATCCCAAAGAAAGGTGATGCCAAAGAATGTTCAAACTACCAAATAATTGAACTCATCTCACACGTTAGCAAAGTAATGCTCAAAATTTTCCAAGCCAGGCTTCAACCATATATGAACCATGAACTTTGAGATGTTCAAGCTGGATTTANAGAGTCACTTCTTCGCATCAGGTGGCCAAAGTATTGGAGTTTCAGCTTTAGCACTAGTCCTTCCAATGACTAATTTCCTTTAGGATAGACTGGTTGGATCTCCTTACAGTCCAAGGTGCTCTCAAGAGTCTTCTCCAACACCACAGTTCAAAAGCATTAGTACTTTGGTGCTCAGCTTTCTTTATAGTCCAACTGTCACATCCATACATGACTATTGGAAAAACCATAGCTTTGACCAGACGGACCTTTATTGGCAAAATAATGTCTGTGCTTTTTAATATGCTTTCTAGGCTAGTAGAGGTGATAGAATTCCAGCTAGGCTATTTCAAATACTAAAAAATGATGCTGTGAAAGTGCTGCACTCAATTTGCCAGCAAATTTGGAAATCTCAGCAGTGGCCACAGGACTGGAAAAGGTCAGTTTTCATTCCAATCCCAAAGAAAGGTGATGCCAAAGAATGTTCAAACTACCAAATAATTGAACTCATCTCACACGTTAGCAAAGTAATGCTCAAAATTTTCCAAGCCAGGCTTCAACCATATATGAACCATGAACTTTGAGATGTTCAAGCTGGATTTAGAAAAGACAGAGGAACCAGAGATCAAATTGCCAACATCAACTGGATCATCGAAAAAGCAAGAGACTTCCAGAAAAACATCTACTTCTACTTTATTAACTATGCCAAAGCCTTTGACTGTGTGGATGACAATAAACTGTGGAAAATTCTTCAAGAGATGGGAATACCAGACCATCTTTCCTGCCTCCTGAGAAATCTGTATGCAGCTTAAGAAGCAACAGTTAGAACTGGACATGGAACAACAGACTGGTTCCAAATTGGGAAAGGAGTACATCAAGGCTGTATATTTTCATCTTGCTTATTTAACTTATGTGCAAAGTACATCATGTGTAATGCCAGGCTGAATGAAGCCAAAGCTGGAATCAAGATTTCTGGGAGAAATATCAATACCCTCAGATATGCAGATGACAACCACCCTTATGACAGAAAGCAAAAAGGAACTGAAGAGCCTCTTGATGAAAGTGAAAGAAGACTGAAAAAAAGCTGACTTGACTCTTAACATTCAGAAAACAAAGATCATGGCATCTGTTCCCATCACTTCATGGCAAATAAATGGGGAAACAATGCAAACAGTAAGAGACTTAATTTTTTTGGACTCCCAAATCACTGTGGACAGTGACTGCAGCCATGAAATTAACAGATGCTTGCTTCATGGAAGAAAAGCTATGACCAACATAGACAACATATTAAAAAGCAGAGACATTACTTTGCCAACAAAGGTCCGTCTATTCAAAGCTATGGTTTTTTCCAGTGGTCATGTATGGATGTGAGAGTTGGACTATAAAGAAGACTGAGTGCTGAAGGACTGATGTTTTTGAACTGTGATGTTGGAGAAGATTCTCGAGAGTCCCTTGGACTGCAAGGAGATCCAACCAGTCAATCCTAAAAGAGATCAGTTCTGAATATTCATTGGAAGGACTGATATTGAAGCTGAAGCTCCAATACCTTGGCCAACTGATGTGAAGAGCTGACTGATTAGGAAAGACCCTGATGCTGGGAAAGATTGAAGGTGGGAGGAGCAGGGGACGACAGAGGATGAGATGGTTAGATGACATCACTGACGCCATGGACATGAGATTGAGTAAGCTATGGGAATAGGTGTTGGACAGGGAAGCCTGGCATGCTGCAGTCCATAGGGTTGCAGAGTCAGACACGACTGAGTGACTGAACTGAACTGAGGCTAGTCATAGCTTTTCTTCCAGGGAGCAAGCCTCTTTTAATTTCATGGCTACAGTCACCATCTGCAGTGATTTTGTAGCCCAAGAAAATAAAGTCTGGTACTGTTTCTCCATTGATCCCCATCTGTTTGTCATAAGTAATAGGACCAAATGCCATGATCTTCATTTTTTGAATGTTGATTTTAAACCAGCTTTTTCATTCTCCTCTTTCAATTTCATCAAGAGGCTCTTCACTTCCTCTTTCTTCCTGCCATAAATGTGGTGTCATCTGTGTATCTGAGGTTATTGACAGTTTTCGGGGCAATGTTGATTCCAGCTTGTGGTTCATCCAGTCCAGCATTTCTCATGATGTACTCTGCATATAAGTTAAATAAGTAGATTGTCAATATATAGCCTTGATGTACTCCTTTCCCCATTTGGAACCAGTCTGTTGTTTCATGTCCAGTTCTAACTGTTGCTTCTTGAGCTGCATACAGATTTCTCAGGAGGCAGGAAAGATGGTCTGGTATTCCCATCTCTTGAAGAATTTTCCACAGTTTGTTGCCATCACAGTCAAAGGCTTTGGTGTAGTCAATAAAGCAGAAGTAGATGTTTTTCTGGAAGTCTCTTGCTTTTTCAATGATCCAGCTGATGTTGGCAATTTGATCTCTGGTTCCTCTGTCTTTTCTAAATCCTGCTTGAACATCTGGAAGTTCATGGTTCACATACTGTTGAAGCCTGACTTGGTGAATTTTGAACATTACTTGGCTAGCATGTAAGATGAATGGTTGTTTGGTAGTTTGAACATTCTTTGGCATCACCCTTCTTTGGGATTGGCATGAAAACTGACCTTTTCCAGTCCTGTGGCCACTGGTGAGTTTTCCAAATTTGCTGGCATATTGAGTGCAGCACTTTCACAGCATCAGCTTTCAGAATTTGAAATAATTCAGCTGGAATTCCATCACCTCTACTAGCTTTATTCATATGATACTTCCTAAGGCTCACTTNAGGGAGGCCTGGCATGCTGTGATTCATGGGGTGGCAAAGAGTCGGACACGACTGAGCAACTGAACTGAAGGAAGTCTTTCTTGTCTCCTTGCTATTATTTGGTCCTGTGCATTCAGATGGGCATATCCTTCCTTTTCTCCTTTGCCTTTTGCTTCTCTTCTTTTCTCAGCTATTTGTAAGGCCTCCTCAGACAACCTTTTCTCCTTTTTGCATTTCTTTTTCTTTAGTATTGTCTTGATCACTGCCTTCTGTTTGAACCTTGTCCATAGTTCTTCAGGCACTCTGTCTATCAGATCTTATTACTTGTATTCACAGTGCACTTTTTATAATAGTAAAGGCTCTGAAAAGTCCTGCAGCATAAGAAGCTAGTTCATATCTATTTATATCATCAAGGCTTATTGAAGCCTAGCCTTTCTTTTCTTGTTTCTGCTTTTGTTTTGTTAACAGTTGTTAACATCTTCCAGAGTTAGTGCTGCCAGAACACTCTCTGTAAATCACTAAGTGAAGAAAAACATCACCAAGTGAAACTGAAATAGGTGGCTTTACAGTGATGCATTTTGGCCGTGGTTAATTGTGTTGAGGCAGTTGTGTGGGAAGTGGTTTGTTCTGTCTTCTCATACAATTGGAGGGAAGTGACTTGCACTCTCTTTGATGATAATTCTGCCATTTGGATATCCTTCAGTGATTTTCACTTTGTCCACTGCTCACCACTGATTCTGTTTTACTCATTGACACTAGACTAAGAGTTACAAGAGGTTTGAGTTATGAGAAGAGTGGAAAGAACATGCATTTATTTTTCAGGGAGTTGTCATGGGGATAAATACTTGGGAAAGTATAAGGATGCATAAATTTCCATAAACCATTATGGCCGTAAGTTAGGCCTTCCAAATGCCTTAGGTTACGTTGGTGAAAATGTTTTGGAAGAAGTTTGGGAAATGGAAAAAATAAGTCTGTTGGGTAGATACTGAAGTAAGTAGTCCCCAAGAAATATCTGAAATTGGCAGTAAAAAGATTGGGAAACCATTCAAAAGATTAGCACAAACAAAATAAAGATGTAAAAAGTTAAAAAAATTAGCATGCAATTTGAACATTGGTTAATGACCAAATATCTGCTGTCCAATATGGTAGTTACTAGCCACATGTAACTATTTACATTTAAATTAACTAAGATTAAGTAATGTTGAAAAGTCAATTTTATAGTTGTAGTAGCTGCACTTTAGCTATTCAGCAGCCACACATGACAAGTGGCTACTATATTGGACGGAATGGGACAGTTCCATAACTGGAAAAAATTCTGCTGGGTAGCACATGAGGTAGAGAGAATTCTGGTACGGTCCCCATGATCTCTGTCCCCTGGTTTTCACACTCCTGAATAACCCCCTTCACTTGAGTGTTGGTACGACCTGTGACCTATATGTAGCTAAATAGAATATGGCAAAAGTAATGGATGCCACTTCTTTGAATAGGTATGTTATATGGCAGAGATGATGGGATATCACTCCTGTTGTAAGACTCTTCCTTAGCAGATTGGAGAGAGAGATTCTCCTACTGGCCTCGGAGAATCACACAGCCATGTGAACTGCCTGTGCAAAGTGCCACATGGCAAGGGACCATGACAGCCATGCAGATAGCGGACAGCCTCCAGCTCCAGCCTGCAGCCAGTGAAGAGCTGGGAACCTCATTCCCACAGCTGCAAAGAAAGGAATTTTTCTAATAACCTGAATGAGCCTGGTCTTCTCCATTTAAGCCTACAAATGAGAAATGCAGTCTGGCTAACATCTTGATTTCAGCCTGCTCAAACTAGGAGCACAGGGACCAGCCAAGCTGTGCCTGGACTTCTGACTCACAGAAGCTGTGAAATAATAAATGTTTGTTTGTTTTAGGCTGCTAAATTTGTGGTAATTTGTTAGGCAGCAGGGGAAAACTGTGGTACCCCACTCCAGTACTCTTGCCTGGAAAATCCCATGGACAGAGGAGCCTGGTGGGCTGCAGTCCATGGGGTCGCTGAGGGTCAGACACGAGGGAGTGACTTCCCTTTCACTTTTCATCTTCATGCATTGGAGAAGGAAATGGCAACCCACTCCAGTGTTCTTGCCTGGAGAATCCCAGGGACGGCGGAGCCTGGTGGGCTGCTGTCTATGGGGTCGCACAGAGTCAGACACGACTGAAGGTACTTAGCAGCAGCAGGGGAAAACTGATTTGGTGTTAGTCTAAACTATCTTTGGGAAGTTCTGATATGCCGTGCCTCAGATGGTCCAGATCTTAAAGAGAGTATAACTTACTTATTGAGTCTGGTGCTTTGCCTCCCTGTTAGGGAAAAGAAAAGAAAGGATTGTATCTCTCAAAATAGATATATATATATATATCGATACAGATACACATATACATAGATATAGCCAGAATGACCCACTTACTTTTGTGGCAAAGCTCTCATAATAATGTACAGTAATATAGCATACTAGATGAGACCATGAGCTTAGGCATCATAGAAATGATGGCTCAGATTATGGGTCCTCTGCTTATTAACTATATTATATTGGGTCAGTACTTAACCTCTCTAAGCCTCCTTTTCTTTATCTGTAAAAGGATATTGTTTTAACTGAAATTGTGTTTTTATAGTGCACAGTACCTGGCACATACTATGACATCTGGAAACAGAGGGCAGTTTTATTATTTAGCAATATTTTAACATTGATTTCTGATAGGAAGTAATATAAACTCTAACACATTATTCCTGTACTCTAGTTTGGAAAATCAGCATAAAAGATTTTTATCTTCTTATGCCTTCACTCTATTTTATGTCTAGGCTTCTACAGGCCAATTCCAGGTTGAATGCAATAAAAATAGGTCTTGCATACATGAAGTGCCCCTGTGCTCATAGGTTGCTTTGGCTGTATATTGTCTGGGCAAATCGCCCCCAACCTCTGGCCAGACTGTGGAATGTTGGTTTCCTCAGACATTAGCCCCCTGGGGGTCAATTTTCACAGTTTCCATATGTTTTTATATTACCCCAAACTGTAAATACAACTGACACCCTACCAAATTGGCCCTAATGTTCCTGTGTCTAATGGTGGAGTTGGAGGCTTTTATAAAAAAACAATGCTCTGTGGAATTGTGGCAATTATACAAACGTTTTGTTTTTGAAGTGTTCAGATTCCTTTTTTTCTTTTTTTAATTTGAAAAGAACTAAATGATGTGCAAGGAGAAAATTGGAGGGAACAAGGCAGGACTTTTAATCTTAGGCCTGGGTCTTTTCTTGGTTTTGCACCCGTGGTCCCAGAAGTGCTGTCCTGTGGTCTGTTATCTGTTATCTGCAGTTGTCTTTGGTCCTTTGTGTTTCTCTTACTTTCCATTTTTGTTGAGCTTCTACTTTCATCGTCGCTTATTTTATCATCTACCAAATCTTAATCTCGATTTAAGTCTGTTTGTAGGGGAGGAAGAGCCAAACTCATTATGAGGCAGTGAAGTCCCAGGATATGAAATACACTAAATATTTCTACTTGTGGAGGTAGACTCATGTATAAAACTAATCATTTGTTCAAATATGGTCACATTTAGGTTAACGGGTCCAGAGACCGGAAATTAACGGGAAATTGCATGGTGTCCTTGTTGGTTTTGTGTTCAGCTTCCTAGCTGGATCTTTATTTCAGTAACTATCACTGCCCCCATGAAGTCTAAAGCTGTTAAGCTCCCACCTTCCATTCCAGAGCTCCCCTGGCTGAAAGCTAATATTCTTGGGTAATTACCTCATATGTATCTAGTTCTCTAACAGTCAACCAAGTTGCTTCTTGGCATCTTGTGAAGTTTGGAGTGGTGTGCCTTAAAGTAGCTGAACTATGGAACAGAGATTGTATCCTGAGCATGTCTGTTTCTCCTCCCTAGAGCTTTCTGGGGCTGCTTGAGAGAAAAGAAAGTGAGACAGTGGTGTGAAGGACTTCTGCGACATTCTCCACAGTTGGTTGGCACGGCACAGATATTAAGGGGCTGGGGGTAGCCTCTGGGCCAGAATGATTCAGAATTCTGCCTCTGCTGCTCTGTTATTCTGTAACTTTCAGCTGTAAGAATAATCAAAGGACTTTTGATCAGTAGGGTTGTGAGGATTAAGTGAGCTAGTGTTTGTAAAGTGCCTAGAGCACATCATGGGCTGTGAGCATTTGCTGCTGTGATTGTCATTACCTGGTTTCAGCAACCTGTGGCTCATGGGCCAAATTCAGCCCCTGCCACCTGTTCTTATAAATAAAGTTTTATTCATGTACAGTCACATCCATTTGGGTATATGTTATCTGTGACTGATTTCATGCTACAATGACAAAATTGAGACACAGTTGAATACTGTTTACAAAGGTTGCATAGCTCCCAAACCACAAGTTATTGACTATATATAGCCTTTTATGGAAAAAAAAGTTTGCTGATCCCTATTTTTAGTCTTTAGAAAGCTTTTCTAAGCAGCATAAATGAGAACAAGCCATCAGCCTGCTGTGAACTGTGTAGATTTTTTTTAAAGTATCTATTGAATATAAATTAAGAAAGAAACAAGGCTTATTTGTTTGGACTCAACCTTTTAGACTTTCAGTTTAATTTCAAGAATGACTATAGGAATGAGAACTCTAGGTTGTTACTGTGTTTTTACCAGGTAATGCCCTCTTACATTCACTGGTCCAGTTTTATTTTATTTCTTTTTACTTTATCTGAGTTTCATTTCTTTGACAATAAACTGATATTCATTATATGAGATTGAATTCTTCTTTGTAGAAGAATTCTCATTCTCAGACCTGCACGACCAGCCCATGCCCTCTGGGTCACCATACCTACCTGGGAGACCAAGTGATAAAAATTTACTTAGTAGTAAGAGCTGATAGAAAGAGCCAAGCTTCTTAGGTAATCATGTGACCCTTACAATGGTATTGTATAGTCTGCTTGATGGAAGAGTGCCTTATTAATAGATGCCCATGGATTGAACATTGACTTCTGAAGCAGGTGAAAAAAGGCCTTGCCTTTTCTGTTTGAGTTTCCTCTGATGACGGTCCTACCGAGTATATCTAGAGGAGGGCGAGGAGGTATCAGAGAGGACAGCCTCTCTTTGCTCTTTATCCCTGGGGTCTTCCCTAACAGGCCCCCATCATCTCTTGTCTTGAGCTTAGGCTGTCAGTCACTGGGCTCCATTCATACTTAAGGCATTACTCCTTTGATACTTTGGGTGGGGAGATTCTGCAGGGCTAGAATAAAGGAGAACAGCTGAAAGAAGTCAGCCCTTTGAAACCTCCCCTACCTGAAATATCTATAGGAAAACAAACCCTTCTCTTGCTAGTTGTGACCATTTTCTGCTCTGTAACCCCTTCTCTAGGTTTGGTTGGCGCTTGTTGGCAAATGAGGTGAGGGAAATAGATATACACTTTAGAAGAGTGTTATTTGGGTCAGAGGGTTCAGGCTAGCATTTATAAATTATCCACTGTGTTCAAGGGGCTGCTGTAGGAACGTTAGACTTATGAAATCACTTAATGCCTCCCACCCCCCATGAGATAATTTTCCCAGAGTCACACACTTTGTAAGTGTCGCCTCTGTGAGGAGAGTACAACCAGTGTGGCAGCTAAGTCATTGGTCTTGGGCATCTTACTATCTTGTTTCTTGACCTGCTTTGTCTCAAATGATTCACTCATTTCTTCAGACTGAATGAGGAACAGACATACGGAATCTTCTCCTCCAAGGAGAATTTTGCTGGTGGAGTCCGATACTCTAAGGTGAAAAGTTAGGACTCTCATTGTCTCTGGGAAGCTCCGCTTCTTAAGCTTTCAAATCTGAACACTCCCTTGCCTTTAACCCTTCTTTCTTTAGCAATATTATCAGGTTCATGGTATACCTGACTGTCCTAGTACATGATAAGTTATGTCAGTCTAAGTTACGTTGGCATCATGTGCTTTAACTGAGGTGGCCTTATCTCTGGATCCTCATGCAACCCCAGACACCACAAGAAGGGTGGGAACAGAGAAGAGCGAGATGGGAGGGTATTCACCACCAGGGAATGAAGGGAGAAAGGACTACAGGTAAGGAGGGGAGGGGGAATCTACTGAGGAGGGAAACCAAGAAGGAAGCACAAGAAGATAGTGGGCACCCTGCTGGAGGGCTTTGGTAAGGACCTAGGCAGTCATCGATGCTCCTGGCCCAACTGGTAGGCTGTTCTTGAGTAGAGGCTGCAGACTGCAAAGTTCAAGACGTCTGGCTCATTCTGGAACTAAGTCCTGAAACCTTGATCCTACTTGTTGCCTTCTGTTGGGAGGAGAGTAAGATTCAAGTAGCCAGAGCTAGCCAGATACTTTTTTTTTTTTTAAGGAAGGAATATCATGCTCATGATATTCAGCACATTTGTGCATGCTCTAAAAATATCTTTAGAATATTTCCGACAGCTTTCTAAAATTTATAGTTATGCTGAAGTACTGAATGGTATTTACAAGCTTTAAAAAAACATGAGATCATCTCAGTGGTTAAAAGTAAAAACTTTTATTATGGGAAATTCAGCATGCAGTACTCATTGTCAGCTTCCATTGTGTGTGTGGCCCACCTACTTGTGCAGTCACTTCAGGACCCCAGTTCACCGACCCAGGCTTGTCGTGACCTTCCTGTGACACTTCTACTAGGGTAAGGTTTCAGGAATGTAACTTATCTTATAGTTAAGGAAATCACAAGTAGAAGCTAAATGTATGACAAAAGGGGTATAATAATGCATTCTAAAATCCATTGTCTGAATTATTTGGAATACTTGCTATTCTGGTAAGGGGAGCAAGACACTAAATATGTGTTCACAACATTGCACAGGGCACCATTACATTCATATTGTAAACTAACTGTGAGAGAGAGGGAACATCCTGTAGTCTGTATATGCAAATTCATCAACTCTTCACAACTCTGAGTTACACACAATTATTCCCATTTCACGTGTGAAGTACAGAGAGGTTAAGAAATTTGCCTATGGCCACACAGCTATAAACTACTAGACTTCCAATGGAAACCCAGGCAGTCTGGCTCCAGAGTTTATAGTACTAGTCCTTGCACTGCAGCTGCTCCTGGAAGATTCATTTAACTCAGAAAGTATCTTCCATTGTGGTTGTACCATTTTACACTTCGAGTTAAACCTGTGTCTAGTTACTTATCCAAGAGAAAGGAAAACATATGTCCACGAGGGGTGGGGGAGGAAACTTGTATAGTAATGTTCATTGCAATCTTATTCTTTTTTTTTCTTTATTTATTTATTTATTTTAGAATTTTTTATTTTTTATTTTTTTCCATCTCAGGTGTACATGAGTTCCCAGTCTTGAACCCCCCCCCACCTCCTACCCCATATCAACTCTCTGGATCATCCCCATGCACCAGTCCCAAGCATCCCATATCCTGTATTGAATATAGATTGACGATTCATTTCTTACATGATTGTATACATGTTTCAGTGCCATTCTCCCAAATCTTCCCACCCTTTCCCTCTCCCTCAAAGTCCAAAAGTCCATTCTATACTTCTGTGTCTCTTTTGCTGTCTCGCATAGAGGGTTATCATTACCATGTATCTAAATTCCATATATGTGAATTAGTATACCTTATTGGTGCTTTTCTTTCTGGCTTACTTCACTCTGTATAATTGGCTCCAGTTTCATCCATCTCATTAGAACTGATTCAAAAAAAAATCAGAAACAACCCAAATACCCACTTAACAAGGGAATAGCTAAATAAACTGTGGTATATTCATAGTAATGGAATAGTTTTCAGCAATAAAATGGAACTTACATACAACATTTTGAGTGATATCAAAAATCCTACACTGAGTCAGAGAAGTCAGACACAAAAGAGCATATACCATATGATTCTTTGAAGTTCAACAATAGACAAAACAAATGCATGTAGATAGAAGTCAGAGTAGAGATTACTTTGTCACAGAGGGAAGGAAGGAACATGAGGCTAGGGGATGGCAAGGTTCTGGTCAAAAATCATTGACTTGTGCACTTAGTATCTGTACCTGTCCTTGTCTGTATTTATACCTCACTTAAACACATACACACAAATACAGTAGGATGTGAAAGCTCCCGCGTCTTCAATCTCAGTGCCTTCTTCAGTGATAACTGTTGTTTACAGACTGGGGTGGAGTTTCCAGGAATATATATATACAGGCCATTTCCATATGAGTGCATGTATACATCTCAATAGGCTTTTATATTTTAACATAAGTAGGATCAGACTCTATGTATTATTCTGCAACCTGCTTTCTGTTTTTGGTTAACAATATGTCTTGAAAATTTTTTCCACATCCATACTCCAGTTTTGCCTGAATGTCTTTAGCTAGCTTGGGATTCTATAATATGAATGTACTTGATTTCTTCAGCTAGTTTCCTTCTGATGGACAGTTCAGTTCAGTCGCTCAGTTGTGTCCAACTCTTTGCGACCCCTTGGACTGCAGCACTCCAGGCCTCCCTGTCCATCACCAACTCCTGGAGTTCACCCAAACTCATGTCCCTTGAGTTGATGATGCCATCCAACCATCTCATACTCTGTCGTCCCCTTCTCCTCCTGCCTTCAATCTTTCCCAGCATCAGGGTCTTTTCCAATGAGTCAGTTCTTTGCATCAGGTGGCCAAAGTATTGGAGTTTCAGCTTCAGCATCAGTCCTTCCAATGAATATTCAGGGTTGATTTCCGTTCGGATTGACAGCAGGCCACTTGCCTAGAAATGGGTTTGCTGGGGCAAAAGGTATGTATACTTCAGTGGATACTTACAAATTGGCTTCTAAAAATGCTTTTTAAATGAACTTGTGACATATGACAGAGATGGATTCCTGAATCCTCTCCAACAATGAATGTTATCAGTTTAAAGATTTTGAGAGTAAGTGGATTAAAAAATGACAGACATTGTTTCTGCAGAGATTTTAAAAGAAGGAAGCTTTCTTTTAGTTTATATGCAAAAATACACATGCTTTTAGAGAAACACATGCATCTCCTGCCCTATATTCTGGGCTATGTCACAATAGAGAACAGTTTCCTTCCCTTTGGGAAGAACGAAAAAGAAGAGAGATGCTAAGCCCTGACAGTCTGATAAGTGGGAAAAAATATCGTATTAAAGGTAGGAGAACTAAAAATCCCAAAAGTTTAAATAAATGAAAGAGATCTCACACCTGGTGAAAGTAGTATTTACTTTGAGTGTCAGAGACGGTATAAGGTTTTTGAAAGTATTTCACATGGTTTCTAAATTCAATCATTATGATGGTATCAATTAGATATATATTAACACAGAGAAGTGACAGTGATATCAAGGCAAGCATTCATTCAGTCAAATGAGTATTTTTGAAAGTATGATGCTCCCTCAACAGCAAGTTAGAGAATACTTTTATTTTAGTTTGATGGACCATTTTAGTGAGAATAGCAGGATTCTGTCCTCTCTGACTTTCATTCATTTTTAAAAAATGTATTTTACTTGAGATAGAGTTAGTTCACAAAGTTATATTAATTTCTGCTGTATAGCAAGGTTATTCAGTTACACACACACACACACACACATATATATATTCCTTTTATGATTTCTTTTCCATTATGGTTTATCATGGGCTACTGAATATAGTTCCCTGTGCTATGTAAAAGGACCTTGTTGTTTATCAGTTCTCTATGTAATAGTTTGCATCTGCTAACCCCAAACTCCCAATCCACCCCTCCCCACCTTCCTCGTGGCAGCCATAAGTCTGTTCTTTATGTTTGAGAGTCTGTTTCTGTTTGATAGATAAGTTCATTTGTGTCATATTTTAGATTCCACTTTTAAGTGATATTATAGAGTATAACAAATGTCTTTCTCTGTCTGACTGACTATACTTAGTATGATAATCTCCAGGTTCACCTCTATTGATGTAGATGACATTATTCTATTCTTGTTTATGGCTGAGTAGTATTCTGTTGTGTATGTATTTGTGTACATGTGTGTGGTGTGTGTGTGTATGTATAGACTTTTAGATTTTTAGGTTGCTTCCAGGTCTTAGCTATTATAAATAGGCAGTGAACTTTAGGGTGCATGTGTCTTTTCAAATTATAGTTTTCTCTGGATATATGCCCAGGAATGATATTGGAGGATCATATGGCAACTCTGATTCTAGTTTTCTGAGGAACCTTCATAATGTTTTCCATAGTGACTGTACCAATTTCCATTCCAACTATCAGAGTAAGAGGATTCCCTTTTCACTACACATTCTCCAGCCTTTGTTATTCATAGACATTTTAATGATGACCACTCTGACTGGTATAAGGTGTAGTTTTGATTTGCATTTTTAACATCTTCTCTTATGCCTATTGGCCATCTATATGCTATCTTTGGAGAAATGTCATTCATTCATTCTTAATATGGTAGGCATTGTTGATCTTGATACCTGTTGGAATTTTTAAAGTGCTGACTTTTTAATTTTGAAAATCGATGTGACTTAACTGGACAATTTAAGGTGAACATGAAAAACTGACCCTGTCACTGAACTCTCCCACTAACCTCTATTCACCACTGGATCCAATAACTGGTTTTTTGAAGAAACATTGTGTCTTGAATATATTTTAATGATGCTTCCTTGCAGAAAAATTTCACTCCAAAAGAACCACATTTTTTTCTAGAACATAGAGTAGGTCAGTTTCTGGCAGGGCCTTGGCATTCCTAGTGGGTGGGAATTTGGAAAGTGGGTGTCATTGACACTGTCCTCTGAGGCAGTATTGCCCGAGGGCTTTGTCATCTGCACCCCCAGGGACTCTACCTTCTTTTTTTTTTTTTTTAAATGCTAAGAATTTAATTCACGGTACAATTCAAACCAGCTGGAGAAAGGAGGAAATATTCAATAAATGGTATTGGGGTGATAAGCTACCTGCTTTAAGGCAGAGAAAATTTATCCTCTACTACACCACTTCACACTTTATCCAATAATAAATTCCTTATGAGTAAAGAGCTAAAACAAAACCATCAACTTTAAAATATCTGTATATAGAGGAGAATTTCTGAGTTAAGAGAAGTCTTTTTTTTTTCATTTTTTCACAAATTATATTTTATTTATTTATTTTTATTTTTATTTTTTTTCATCTCAGGTGTACATGAGTACCTTCTTAAATTTAGAGACAGTTGAGATCTGTACTGAGTTTAGCCTGATTTATGTAGGGTGAATTTACTCTTGCAGGTGGTAAAAGGACTGAGTATAAGTCACTTACAAATCTATATTCTTGGAAATGTCAAATTTGTTGGTAGTAAAAATCACTATGATAATTAATTCCAGTGAGCTTCTGTGGGCACATTTACTCTTCTTCAAGGGATCTCAAATTTTTTAATTTCATGACTTATCTACCTGCCTCTCTCTCTCTCCTCCTACCCTGTAAATTGCTATTTCTGACTTGTGCTTCATAAACTTATGGCCTCCCTGAGGGGCACCTGAAAAAGAGAGTGTCTAGTAGATGAGGTGCTGATCACCTGTTCCTACCCCACCCCACTCCTTATCTCAGTCCTACTTCTGGCAGAGCAGTTTTCCTTCCACTTTTAACTTTCAAGGAAACTTTCAGTCTAAGAAAGACTTCTATCCGTAGAATACATTTGAAAACCATAGCACTCCTGTCAAGGAGTTTGCATACTGTATATGTATCTCTTGATATACAGAGACAGAATGGTCATTTTTATTACCTTCCTCTGCACTGATCTATTAGGCCCAAATCCTAAGCAGTGCCATTCAAAACCCAACCTTTCTAATCACTGGAGTCCTAAGTAAGTCAGTACTTGAAGGACTAGTTGGAGAATTTGATGATCGGCCTCCATCACAGAGTCCAAACTTTAGTTTCTCTTTTTTCCTAGCTACTCATTCTTAATTTATGAAAGCTTTCAGGGATGTGTGGATTTTGAATTTTTTTTTTCTTTTGGGATTGAAAAAACCACTGCAGCATCCCAGGAGATAAGGTCTAATATGTTCAAACTGCTTCAAGAACTATGTGGGAGTGTTTTAACAGTGCAAAGGATGTTTATAATAATAATCTATTGTATTTAACCCTGGTACTTCAAGGGGAAATATTTAACAATTAGTTCTATATAAGTGTGGATTTTAAAGTAATAAAGAAGTGTTCAGTTATAAAGATGTTCTCTGATTGAAGTCTCACTAGTGTTATGGATCTCTCCATCGCATTCTGTTACTGATCTTACTTCCTATGCAACAAGAACATGTGCTTCCCCTGGCTTAGTGTGAACTTTGGAACCTCTATATTCTTGTTCAATTAGGAAGCAAGGGTTCATTCTTAACACCTACATAGTAACCAAAAGACAGTCTCCTAAAAGTAGATTAGTGTGTACACTTAATTCATAGCTTCATAGGTATGTAATACTATATTCACTAAAAATGAGAAATACCAGACAGTGATTATCCAGTCCAAATAATGAGTAAGAGGATGGTTATTCCACCTCACCTTTTGTCCCCTTAATATGTGCCACCAGGAGTATTTAAATCACTGCTTCAGTTGGTTCTGTAAATATTTGTAAAGAGCCAAAGTGTTCAGAATATTTTTATTAGCAAGATTTCTAATAGATTTCTCAGCTTAATAAACAATTCTCTTGAACTTCATTTTCTTGGCATTGGAGGGTGTAGGGGAGTATATAATTTCATAAGGACTAGAAATAAGGGTTTTTTGTTGAGTGAGGCTACCACCTTGTTATTGTTTCATCTGGGCATGTTTGCTGTTTATCATCTAATTCTCATCTCATCCATAAGTTTGCAAGAGCAGTGGTACTCAATACCCTTCTGTTGGAAGTCAGGGCTCAGTAACAGTGGCTGACTCAGCAGTGCTGGGGAGAGGTCACAGAAGGATTACTGGGGACCCCCAAGTGACTCTGCTCCAGGGCTCTCCTCTTCTGGAATCACTGCTCCTGAGCGCTCTGTACTGCCCTCCTGTCTCCTCATGTGTTGGATTAGATTTATGGGAGCTGCTGTCGACATGGTTGCCTAAATCTGTGGAATGTTTTGCTAAACGCTGCTGGTGAAATAGTCCACATGAAGTCTGTAACTCCCTCCAACATACACACCTTTTTTTCTAAGAAAACTGTCTTCTATCCTTAGTCTTTTATTCACTTGATCGCTTTATGATTTTTCACTTTGAAATGCTATAGATTCATTAAGAACTTTTATTCCAACCACTCAGGCTTTATTTAACACGGTGATTAGCCAAAGTGTTACTCTGCTTGAGCTAAGTGATGACAGTGTATTTGATTGGAGCCTGGTAATTATTATTTTAAAATCAAAGTAATAGATTATGACTTCAAAATAGGAACATGATCCAAAAGAATAATAGTAATTAGAACAGCAACCACTTAGAAGAAGGTAATTGCCCCCATCACAGACCACAAGGCCCCCCGTGTGGCCTGAGTCCCACCCAGCTTTGCAGTTGCATTTCCTGTCACTTCTTCCCCAACCCTGTACCTTCCTACTCCCTGTCCCCCCACCTTGCCTGGACTAGCTTCCCTGTAGCCTTCCAGTTGACAGAAGTGACTGTGTTCTTTCCTGCCTTGGGAGTAACACCTGCTGTTCTCTCTACCTAAGGGGCTCCTCCACTAGTGTCTCCTGGGTTGGATCTTTTGAGTCTCACCCATAGTCTTATTTCCTTAGGAGGTTTCCCTGACCACAGTGACTGCAATCATTCCCTCACCGTACCGCTTGTCCACATATAATCACATCATCATCTCTCACAGTACGCTATTTATTTCCTTCAACATATGGAAACCCAAGTTTTGTGTTCTTGCTACTTGTCTGTCTCCCCCAACTGGACTTCTAGCTCCATGAGGAGGGTGAAGACTATACCTGTCCCATTCACCGTAGCAGCCTCACTGCCATTCTGGCACCTGGTGTTAAGTGGGTGCTCCAGACATATTTGTGGTTGAATGAATGGAATGTTTTGAAGTCCTAAATTTTCCTGAACACATAAAAAACATTCTATACTGGCTACTTCTATTATAACACATTATCTTCCAATGGCTGAATTTAACCAAACTGTGCTGACTTTTCTCAGGCATATGAAGGATCAGAACAAGAAGGTGGCTAACCTGAAGCACAATCAACAGTTGGAAAAAAAGAAGAATGCCCAGTTACTAGAAGAAGTCCGCAGGCGAGAGGATAGCATGGCTGACAACTCTCAGCATTTGCAGGTGAGGCCAGCCTTCTCCTCTTAACCCTTAAATAATTGGAGATCAACTCCCTCCAAAATATACTGCTTGCTGTGGGAAATCATGCATGGAAATGGTGGACGTACCTTTGCTCTAAGTCCCACACTAACCGTGTACTCCCAGGGAACCCAGTAGGTCTTTCTGAGTACGGAGCATAATTTTCAAAATAGTGCCCAAGAAAGGCAGGTTATGGTTGAACTTGCTCAATCTGCACACAGTCTCTTGGTTCCTGTGCCTCACCTTAAAAGGTAAGGGCTGCGGTTATAGAGCTGGCAAGAAGCTTGAAACAGAAATGTCTTCCTTTTAGAATTATATTGAACTTGTTTTGGTGTCAGGAGTGAAATGTACCGGTGTTATCACAGAAGGTATTTGGAAGAGGATGCATCAAACTGATTTCAGATATTTTACAGAACTGGTTTTGTTTTGGTTCAGAACTCCAAGGCTCTGATCATTATTCTGTCTTTTCTGTGGAATATAGTTATCTCTGAATGGATGGCCCTATCTCAGAAACCAACTGGCCGACTGAAAACACCAATTTTTCCTCATTAGCCATCCCTATTTTTGGCGAAAGAGCTCTTCCCTTGTGCTCAATAAAACATTCAAGCTAAAACAGGGCATTTGCTTTGAAGTTCCTTTCTTTATAACAGCGTGCCTTTAAACAGAGCAGTTCAAGTTCGAGTTGGCTGGAGTTCATGTTAAATTCTGCTTATTAATTAGTGTCTTTCTCTAGTTATATATTAGGTTTCCTCCTTGGAGATAGAAGAAGTTAGATAATTTCAGTATGTACTCATAATTCTCTTTTTTAATTGACTGAAAGAGAAATAAGTAATTATTCCAGAGTAGGAAATACAAGGAAATGTCTTGCATAGAACATGTCACAAGGTGGTTACATAGTCAATATTAGTTTCTTTTTTCTCTGTATTCTGGAGGTGCCCTGATGATGTCAATCAAACCCCTTTACATTGATGCCTGATTTGGGTATCATGATAGTAGCATCAAGTCCTTTGTCCCCTCCTAGGATCATCTTTGGATGGACTAGTAGATTATTTCAATCCATGGCTTCCTCAATGTTTTTGAGAAATCAGTCTCAGGGTTTTGGGTATTAGTTCTCCCATGAATCATATGAAATATTATATTAGAACCTACAAATTGAGATAATAACTAAAATTTGCAGAACTGTATTGCCTTGTCAGATGTGTATTCTTATTCATGCCTTAGAGTAATGTTGGTGATTTTATATATGGTAATACTAGAGTCTCAGAAAAGGTATGAAGTAGCATCCTAGTAAGTGGTAGACATGGAATTGACTTCAAGTCTTCCTGCCTTAAAGAAACAAATGGAGAGGAACAATCACGGTAATGGATCCCATTTATTAACTTTTCAGTATGCTGTGTATTGTGCTGTCTTTGGTTCTGTCAGCTGGGTTTGTTGGGACTCTTATTTCCAAGTCATAGGAATACAACAAGTTGAACTAAGAAGAAAAAAGGGACTCTGTTGGCTCAATAAACTGAAAATTCCAGGAATAGACCCCAGGTCTTATAGCACGAAGGCATTCAAACAACAGCATCAGGAATCTGTCTTCATTCTACTCACAGGCATGCTCTGTTCTTGGTTGCCTTGATTCTCAGGAAGGCTGTTCCACAGTGATGCCAACTATGGCTACCAACATTCAGCCTACATTCTTCAAGTGCAGTCATCCCAGGGGGAGGAGAAAGGTTCTTTCTGAGTAGTTCTAGCAGAAATCTGAAGGCAGATAGAATGAATAAATTGGCCAGGCTATGATTAAGTTATATGGTTACCCGGAGTCTAGAGAAAAACGGTTAACCTCACTCACCCAAGTCACATGGTCTGAGACTGACAGGTAATCCCTCACACAAAAGAGGGTTCTGCTCAGAAGGGATGCTGGGCAGATAAAATCACAGAGATCCATTATAAGCATAGTGTAGGGCAGATTAACTGTTATCCCATTTGATATATGAGGAGGAGGAGGAGGCCCCAAATTATTCAGCTAGTAAGTGGCAGAGTTGGGACACAGATCCAGATCTGACTGTTTTCAAGTAGTGAGAGTTCTAATTAAGAGAGGAAGGCAAAAACAAAAATTGTGGAGTGGCAGAGAGACTTCATGAAACAGATGGGACTGGAGCTAAGTTGACATGGAAGAGATGGAGCAGTAGGGCTATCAGAGAATGTACAGAGGCTGCATAGCACAAAACATGGCAAACCAGCTCGTCATGGAGACACAGAGATTAAGTGTTGCTATTATCTTCCTCAGCTGACTCTGGAGCTAGAATGCCTAAGTTTCCAGCTTCTAAATTCACCAGCTGAATGTTCTTAGGAGGTTATTTCCCTAAGCCTCAGTTTTTTCATCTGTAAAATGGGTATGATCATTGCACCTACTCCAGAGTTACTGTGAGGACTAAAGAGTCAGTGCATGTAAAGAATTTAGAACTGTGCTTGGCACAAGCTGTGCTCAAAATAAGTGTTAGTGATTGACTGTTTGTATATTGGGTTGGTCAGAAAGTTCATTCACGTTTTTCCATAAGAGGTTGTGAAATAGGAAAAGATAAAAGAAGCATTTTTTAGAATATGTATCATATGTGTGGGTATTTGTGCAGTTCTGCTATGATATGTGTTGAGCATCAAAGTTTCTGTTTTTTCTACATATAGTAATTTTTTTCTTTTCTAAGGACATGTCTAGTTATGGAAATTAATGTCTTGTTTTGGCCCATGAACTTTTGTATAGCAATATTTTCATAAGGGGCCTTGATAACTACCTCATAGGCATATTCATAAAAGATAGCATGGTCTGGAATTGCTTAGTTGCATTCCTGACCACCCCAAATAAAGGAGAGCATTTGAAATGCAATAAAAAGTAATCACGATTAATTTTGATGAAAATGTCTCTGGTTAAGGTTAATAGAGAGTGAAACTCCCACTTTCCTGGATTGTGAAGCAGATGTACTCAGATGCAGTAATTACTGCCTTCTTTAGACAGAACTTTTCTTTCTGGGGGCACTTGATTTTTCAGTTTAACTGTTGTTTTAGGTACTTCCTGTTTATAAGTTAGCCTGCTAATCCCTTTAAGTTTCAGTCAATTAGGATCTGGTTTCCATGGCTGGTTGGTTGACTGGTTGGTAGACGTAAGTTTGGCAACTATTAAACTTGACTGTAGCTCAAATCATGAGCTTCTTATTGCCAAATTCAAACTTAAATTGAACAAAGTAGGGAAAACCACTAGACCATTCAGGTGTGACCTAAATCAAATTCCTTATGATTATACAGTGGAAGTGAGAAATAGATTTAAGGGACTAGATCTGATAGACAGAGTGCCTGATGAACTATGGAATGAGGTTCATGACATTGTACAGGAGACANCAGATCTAGTCCCTTAAATCTATTTCTCACTTCCACTGTATAATCATAAGGGATTTGATTTAGGTCACCCCTGAATGGTCTAGCAGTTTTCCCTGCTTTCTTCAATTTCAGGTTGAATTTGGTAATAAGGAGTTCATGATCTGAGCCACAGTCAGCTCCTGGGCTTGTTTTTGTGGACTGTATAGAGCTTCTCCATCTTTTGTTACAAAGAATATAATCAATCTGATTTCGGTGNGTTTTCCCTGCTTTCTTCAATTTCAGGTTGAATTTGGTAATAAGGAGTTCATGATCTGAGCCACAGTCAGCTCCTGGGCTTGTTTTTGTGGACTGTATAGAGCTTCTCCATCTTTTGTTACAAAGAATATAATCAATCTGATTTCGGTGTTGACTATCTGATGATGTCTATGTGTAGAGTCTTCTCTTATCCAGAAAAAATCTTAGGTAAAAGTCCTGCCTGCAACAGTAATAGCTTTTGGATCATACTCCAAAGACACATTGAAGAGATTCATCCAATTCGTATGAAAATCAGAGACAAATTTGAATGTAGATAAAGTGACCATGTTATTTATTATCTAAATGAGGAGAGAAGAAAAAACTGAACCATTTCAATCAAACCTAGAAATGTAGTCATTAAGAAAGATTTTACAAACTCACCGTCTTTAGTTCCTATGTTTATAGTTTTGTGGCAGGAATTGCAGGCTCAAGTGCCTTCAGGGTCTAGACTATTAATTTAAATAAGAAACAGGTTTTCATGTAAGAATATTTATGATGTCTGGTTCTTTCAGCTTTTTTTTTTTTTGTGGAGGTGTATCAGTTAGCAAGTGCCATAATAATGCTGTGTAGCAAATCACCCCCAAACTCAGTGACTTTAAAGCATCAATAGTAATTCTCACAGATTTTTAGGTAGACAAAGTAGCTCAGCTACTCCAGAGTGAGCTAGTGTGGGTACGTCTGTTGCTCACTCATGTCTGTGGGTGGCTGAACAGCTGTGTTCCACATGGGTTTGTTCTGATGCTCAGGCTGAAGGAGCATCAGTTACCCAAGGAAAACTGTCTATGACAGTAGCAGAGACGCAGGACAGAAAGCCAAAAGGTGCTATGTCTTATAAGGCCTAGTCTTAAACTAACAGTGATTTTTCACTCCACTTCAAGGATATGAGTAAGTTAATAGTCAAGGTTTAGTGAACTACCCTTTGTTCAAGAAGAGAACATTGTAAAGAAATAGATATAAAGAAGGGTGAAGAATTGAGATCAGTCCTTCAATCTGTTAAAAAGAGATAATGTTTGGAAAAATCTTTCTCTTTTATAAGAAAGACAATAACATAAATATTATGAAAAATTGCAGCTGCAATAGCTTTAGTCTATTGCAGTCCACTCCAGTACTATTGCCTGGAAAATCCCATGGACAGAGGAGCCTGGTAAGCGATAGTCCATGGGGTCGCAAAGAGTCAGACACGACTGAATGACTTCACTTTCACTTTATGGACGTAATTGAGAGTGGCGAGGACCGTAGGGAACTCCAGAACTCATGCCTCATTGAAAGGAATTGGGACCACGAAACTTTCGCTAAATAGATATTGCCAAATATCTAGGGTGGGTTACGGTTGAGGGCCCTTCTGATTGCCGTAAAAACGTAAAATCTTATGTGAAATCCATGGATTTTAGAAAATCGGTTCAGTTTTTTAAAGCATTCTGTGGGTCCATTGGAGCACATGTGCTGGTGAATTGAGTGTTGGTTTTCAGCCTCTATTGCACAGCCTCATGCTCTGATCCCACTGGTTCCATGTGGTATAAGTAGAGATTAGGAATGTACACTAACTAGTTTAGCCTGACCCATTGAAGAGAGATGGCAGTTTAGAGTATTTATGTTTTTTTTTCCCCTTGTTGTTATTGGAAAATACCTTGAGTGGCTTGAATTATTGTTCCTCAGAGGAGATACCCACAATAAAGAGGAATAGAGAGTATTCTTAATTTAAGTTCTAATAAAAAATTTATTTTTTTTTTTTTTGAGAATTGGCAAAGAGGGCAGGAAGGGAGAGATAAAGAGCCATGGAGTTGATCTCTCCAGTGTTAAAATAGTGGCCCTTACTGTTTTTAATGTAGGACCTTGAGTAAGGCAGAATTTCTCTGGCTCTCACTTTTTTCATCTCTAAATGGGGATTACACTCTGTGGCTCCATGGGTGGGTTAAATAAGATGAGGTTTATGAAAGAGCCTAGCAGAGTACCTGGTCTATGAGAGGTTCAGTTATTAGAGCCTTCTCCCAGAGAGACTGATAATGAGCTTTTAAATATAGAAGACAGTGACCAATGGGAGTATCACGCAACGAATCCTTTGCAACTGTTTTATGCTGATGAGTAACACAGATATAGAGAACACACCAGTAAATGAAAGTTTCCAATAAAGCATTAAAAAAACATTTGGGGCAATAAGGAGGAAAAATTAAAACATTTTTCAAGTTTATGTTGAATTGTCTGTGAAAGTAAGATGTGAAAGATCGTGATTTTCTTGTATAATTCTCTAGAACTGTTCCCCAGGACACAGATTATGGAGCATAATATTTATGTCTGGCCTTGGGGCTTTGGGCTTCTGTGTGTCCCACTAGAGCCCACATGGACGTTTTTCAACAAGGTGTTTTGCCGGAGATTCCCACTAAATCGTCATTACCAGAATGGGATGCATTTCCCACCCACCCCTCCGCCCACAATTTCTGGCTATTTCTTGCTGAGTAAATATGCCAATTTGAAATCCCAGTGGACATCTTTGTAGATTTTGGCTTCATTTTACCCTATGCAGCTTATTGAGTTAATGAAGTAACATTCTAAGAAATACACACGCCAGTATTTTATGTTCCTTTTCTGTTGTATGTCTGCAGAATTCTCTTCAATTTATTGCCTGAAAACTAAAGTCTGTTCTTGTATGCTTCCGTTTCCAAATTATAGGTTCCCAGGGAACTGTAAAGTTTCTTCTCTGCCAGTGGTTAAACCCAAGTGTGATCAGTTTAAAAAGCAAGTGAATGTTCCCATTTATTCTTGTCCTTTTAGTAAAATTCTAAAAAATAAATAAAAAAAAACCTAGAAAGACAATTTTATTTTTCTGTCTGTGCAATTCTGTGCAGCCATATCTTTTTTCCAATGAGACTTTCTTTTCTTTGCACCTCCAATTAGAATTGGAATCAGCTCACAGAGGAAGTGTAGCAAACAACATAAACCTCAAAAATGTGTAACTTTTAGCAAAACATATAGTTCATTATGAAGTTCCCAAGCTTCGCTAAGTTTCCCACCCACCACCTCCCCCTGCAGAGGGACATGTGTGTTGTAAGCAGCAATTTTTAAGCCTCATATCTATATGTTCATCTCTCTAAGTCACTGAGTTAAAGTTCAGTTCCCTAAGCTTAAAACTGTTACTCTGACTGTGATCTATGTTCATGTGTTATGTACACTTCTGAGTACTACCATTAGAAGAAACCTGACCAGCAGAGTTAAGAGATTCATCATTGTCAGAATACGATTATTTAGTTCCTAGTTTTTCATGGTTGTTCCATAGGCATGGTGTAGAGTGATTTAGGAAAGCTCCATTTCAGCCGTCTTGTTCAACATATGGAAAGATGAAAAAAGTCATCCTAAGATAGGTTTAAAAGGAAAACCCACATTTGTTCAAATTTTTATTAGAACGTAATGTGATTTTTTGAATACTACGAGTTGCTTTATTTCTTTTGTCTTGTAATTTTCTACCTTGATGGGTAGAGATGGGGAAGTTCCATTAAGTTGTGGATGAATTCCGTTGCGTCTTTGAAATGTGGACTGAGCTTCATCCAACATTTCCAGACTCTGTTCAGGGTTTCAGACGATGAAAAATACTCAAGTATTTGCAAGTCTGTGGAGGACACAGAACATTGGCCAGGGGACTCAGGGTTAGTACAGAAGTGCTTTCTTTTCTTGGGGATTTATTTTGACATTTGTTTTTCTTTCACACTATAATCCCCCACGAGCCAAAAAATGACTTTTGTTGTAGCAGGTCCCTGCAGGCATTCTCAGAAAATCTTATTTGACAATCACTTTCTAGTAGTCTCGAGTTGAAGTTGTTCCTCTTTGTAGTAACTCATAGACTTGTCAGGAGTGACAAGGCATCCTGTGCAATGTATTGGGGAGCTCACCGTTTGTTATACTGTTCCAAGAAGCCAAGTGAAATCATGTAAATAAAACTGTTGTATGTGGAGTTTTTCTTCTTTCCTCCCAATAAAGTATTACTTGTTTTTCCAAATGTGCAGTAACTTGCATATTTCTTCTGTGAAACGTCTTCAGCATTTTTCTGAGGATTTGTGACCTAATCCTCCACTTCGTATAGCCCCTCTGTACAAACAGAGTATATTTCTGTGGAAAAGAGAGGTTTACCTTTAATCAAGTGTTGCCTAATCTACCTACTAAATTACCCGTTGGAGACAAAGTGGGGTTCACTATTCTTTGCTGCAGAGTTTTCACGTTTCAATCCGTTAGTGCCTCTCCAGCAGTCCTCAGCAAAGTGGATGTTTGTCAGAGTCAGAAGACCCTGCTGAATGAAATATAATGTATCTGTCACATGAAATCACTGTTATTATGGAAGTAGAGTCTTGAATGCTCTGGATAACTGGGCTTGAGGGGTAATGGGGGCTGGAAAAAGGAATCTTCCTAAAATATGTTAATCTTATTCACTTTGATGGAGGTTACTTAGGATGATTAGAGTTCTTTTTAAAATATTATCTCTTTTTTGTGTCTTTGGTCCCTGAAATACAAATTGATAAGGGGAAGGTAACATGCGTCCTACTGTAATCTCCAGTGAGAATCAGAGATAGATGTGCAATGGCAACCCACTCCAGTACTCTGGCCTGGAAAATCCCATGGACGGAGGAGCTGGTCGGCTGAAGTCCATGGGGTAGCTAAGAGTTGGACACAACTGAATGACTTCACTTTCACTTTTCACTTTCAGACATTGGAGAAGGAACTGGCAACCCACTCCAGTGTTCTTGCCTGGCGAATCCCAGGGACAAGGGAGCCTAGTGGGCTGCCATCTCTGGGGTCGCACAGAGTCGGATATGACTGAAGCGACTTTGCAGCAGCAGTGCTAAAAGGAAGAGGATGCTTCACTTCTAGGGAGAGGGGAGGCTTTGCTTTGTAGAGTCTGCTTTTTTACATGTTTGTTTATTTATGTATTTGGCTGTGCCGAGTCTTGGTTGCATCATATAGGATCTTCGATTTTCATTGTGGCATGCAGGATCTTTAATTGCGCCCTGTAGGATCAAGTTCCTTGACCAAGGATCAAACCAGGGTTACTGCATCCTTCCTGCAAGGATCAAACTAAGACTTCCAGAGTTCTTAGTCACTGGACCACCAGAAAAGTTCTGTGTTTACCTTTAAATTTGACCTCTAGGTTTATTTTGAGGTGAGGTTTGGGCTGTAAACTGGAGACATCATTTTTACATGTTTGTTAAAATTACTGCAGATGATCAGTTTAGCCAATAATAACAGTGCACCTCAGCCAGAGCCCAGTGTACTTCTCCAAGCGCTTTCATGGAATGGTCCTCCTTTCCCAGGTGAAAGTTTGTGAACCAGAAACCATGCTTTAAAAGCCCCTGAGAAATGAGACCTTTAACTTGTGTACTTGGGATCATCTGTATGTTTTCCTTCTCCTCTGCTTGAATCCATTGCTTGTGCAGTATAATTTTCAAAGTAGAACACAATGAAGGCATTACTAAAGGACCTACACTTTGAAGGCATGGGGACTGAAAGGAGAAAAAAGTTTTGAGAGCAAACTCTTATTATTTTTTCAAAAGTAAAATTTACATAATAATGCACATACATGGGATTCTGGGGTTTGGTAGTTCCTAGGGGGCAGTTGTGTTCAACATGTGTCAAAAGAGCCAGTCCGGTTAAACTGGTTCTTCCTGGTCAGGGTAATTATGGCAGGTTTACCCTAAGATACGGCTACCAGAGGTTAGTCTTGGGGCACCTGCAAATCACAGTGTGTGTCACCCTGACATCAATAACCTCTTTCTAATAGATGCTAGTATTTGAGCACATTGCTGGCCAGCGTGGAGATCTGGGCATGGCTAACTTAAAAAAAATATTAGGTTTGACTTACGGCTTGTCCATAGCATTGCTAAACTGTATGTTCTAACATTCCAGATTATGGAAATGACAGTCAATGGCATGGGCAATGATTTAGATGGAAATCTTGCAAAAAGAAAGTACAACTCTAAAATCTTGTTCCTACTCACTTAATAGTCTCTCCTGTAATACCAGTTTGAGAAGTTGGTAATTTAGATTTATGACACTTTTAATTTCTTCTCTGCTATTACACTTTCCCTCTACATCTTACTTATTTATGTTGCTTGTTTAAAAAGAAAAAAAAAAACCCTGCAAGGTTAAGCAATCATGAGTTTCTCTAACTAGAACTAGGACCATACAAGCCCCTTGTTTTGCTAATGAGGGAAGTAAGGGGCCCAGCAAAGGAAAATGACCTACCCAAGATCCCAGGAGTTAATAGCCAAAGAGAGACCAGGTCCCAAGCCTTCTGCATTCTTGTCCTGTTTGTATAGCCCTCTCGTGTCCAGAAGATACAGCTGCCTTCAGTAGAATTTGAACCATTAACCCAAATGTCCAAAGATCAGGCCTGGGCTTTCTCACTGTTGGATTTTAGATATACTGTCTAAGATGACATAAAATTACCCCTCACAATAAACTAAGCTTTATGTGTATTTTGTAAACAGGATATTCTATCATCTCCTGTTCTCTCTTATGTTTTTAAAATTAGAGTAAATTAATAAGTGGCAAAGTGGGAAACTGCTATGAGAATCGTCTATGAAGCTTAGGACTCTTTAGATGATAAATAAAAATTGGTTTACATTTTTCTATCTGTCACTTTTTCTCTTTTACAGAGGCTGGAAGTGAAAAGTGGAAGTGTTAGTTGCTCAGTAGTGTTCCACTCTGTGACCCCATGGCTCCTCTCCTCTGTCCTTGGAATTCTTTAGGCAAGATTCCTAGAGTGGGTTGCTATTCCTTTCTCTGGATCCTCCCTACACAGGAATCTAACCAGGGTCTCTTGCATTACAGACAAATTATTGTCTGAACCACCAGGGAAGAGTCTGGTCACCCATAAAGAAATGCACGTAGTCTCTTGTCATGGAAAACAAGTGTGAATTGCTTAGAGAGTTCAACAATAACAATGAGAACTGCTACTTTTTATTGAGCAATGAACTAGGTCAAGAATAAAGTCTTTGGTTGAGTTCCTCGGGAAACGTTGAGTCTGAGATTAATATGCACGAGGTTGGTTGGGAGTGCTCTCAGGAAGGAAAGCCTGACTGAGCACAGGAAGAAAGTGAACTTTGCTGCAAGAAATCGCAGCAAAGGCCTCAACAGTTCCTATCAGTTGCTCTGGAATTGGAGTGACCTTTTGGATGGAGTTGAACCCAGTTGACATGAGGGGGCTGGGCCAGTGTAACCCCTCATCAGCAATCAATGATGCAACCCTCCCCGGGGATGGTAAGGAGGTTCTCAGGGCAGGCACATCCCTGGCAGCTGGCAAGCGAGTGCCTTGGTCTTGGAGAGGAATCAGGGCAGTGCACCACTGCATCTCCAGCAGACATCCAGTATGGATGTTGCACTGTCTCCTTTGACACCCACAGCAGATGCCCACATCTGATCTCAGGACTGTTTTGTGTACCCAGCTTCATAATTTTTTTCAATACATGTAGCTGTTAAAAAAAAAACAATCCTAGTTGACCAAATTGCTCTGTATACACATTGACTTGTTTACTCTTCCCAATGAACAAATCATGTTACAAGTATCTTTGAAGCAATTTTTACAAATGAGAAGATTGGGACTGGGTGATTTTAAACAAGAGAAATAGCTGACACTTTTTTCCTCAGGTCTCAACTGCAGTAACTATAGCCACAGTGAAAATAGTGATCAGACTATTCCAAAAAACAGATAGAAAAGTTAGATGATATAAACTTGGGAAAGGAGGCTTCACTGTGACCTCATGGACTATAGCACACCAGACTTACCTGTCCATCACCAACTCCTATAGCTTACTCAAACTCATGTCCATTGAGTCATTGTGCCATCCAACCATCTCATCCTGTCTTCCCCTTCTCCTCCTGCCTTCAATCTTTCCCAGCATCAAGGTCTTTTCAAATGAGTCAGCTCTTCCAATCAGGTGGCCAAAGCATTGGAGTTTCAGCTTCAACATCAGTCCTCCAATGAACACCCAGAACTGATCTCCTTTAGGATGGACTGGTTGGATCACCNTGGTGTCATCTGCATATCTGAGGTTGTTGATATTTCTCCCAGCAATCTTGATTCCAGCTTGTGTTTCATACTGTCCAGCATTTCTCATGATGTACTCTGTGTATAAGTTAAATAAGCAAGGTGACAATATAGACTTAAATGCTTCTTAAAAGCATGTCAAACTCTGTCTACATGTTGCCTCAGCTCAGCAAGCAGTCCCCTTGATGTTTTTTGAGGACTTTTGTGTGCCAGGCACTGTGCTACCTGCTGGACGTTTAACAACCAGTTTGGAAGAATTCTTTACCCTTTAGTATCTCAAGATCTTTTCCTCTGACTAAAGGTGTCTTTCTCAGGCTTCTGATTTGCAGCAGCTTCTGAAAGCAAACTAAAGAGTGTGTTCCTGGGCTATTGCTTGTCCTAGGATGGAAGATGTGAAAGAGGTAACAAAGAATTTCTGCAGCTGGAGCCTTGGTGGGCCAGGGCAGAAGCTGTAGAAGGCCTTATGAATCATAGTTCAGCAGCGCAGCTTTCAATGTCTGAATGGGTGAGAGCTGAAAGGACCAAGGCAGTTGAGAATCTGAATTCTATTCTAGGTTCAATCTCTAATTAGCTGTGTGATTTTGAGCAGGTAGTTTCTGTTCTCTCTGAGCCTGCTTTCTTTGTCTACAAACCAAGAGGCTTATATTGGCGGTGAGGGGCCTTTCAGCTCTGAAATCTTGGAGTCCTGGAATTAGCTGAAGGGTGCACACATGTGCTGAATTAAAAGTGCCAGTGGAGAAGACAGTTCATGGTTCCACTGACACGCTGCTGCCCCAACACAGCATTCATGTCAGTAGTAGGGATGTTAGTTGGGAATTCAGCAAAATGGGGGAAACTGGTCTCCTTCTGTACCGACCCTGTAGTATAATATATGGCTTTAAATATAATTTATTCTCATAACTCATTCTGNCAGTGGAGAAGACAGTTCATGGTTCCACTGACACGCTGCTGCCCCAACACAGCATTCATGTCAGTAGTAGGGATGTTAGTTGGGAATTCAGCAAAATGGGGGAAACTGGTCTCCTTCTGTACCGACCCTGTAGTATAATATATGGCTTTAAATATAATTTATTCTCATAACTCATTCTGTTTTGTATCTAAAGTGCAAGGTCTGCCATTTTGAAAAGACTTTTGTAGTGTGCACTAAAACATTGTTTTCTTTCTTTAGAGTAGTTGGTTATAATAATAGAACTGCCAGTTGTTACTTTTTTTGGTGTATGATAAAGATTAGAACCGTGACAGTCTGGACATAAGATACATAATGCAGGAACTCCTCAGAATTGACCTACTTGTGTTACAGACTTATTTCTCAAGGGCAGGAGTTATGTGGCTTTTAAATGTAATTATTTGCAAAGTAGACTATTATTTCAATAAGCCACTATGTCAATAGGGGCTATTCCCTGCCACCCCGACTATGTGGGTCATAGTTGTGGGAAAATAGAGACTGATTTGACAAAAATCTGGTTGAGTGTCTAGGTTCACATTTCCCACACAGTTATGAAAGTGAAGTTCTAGGAGATACTAATAGAAAAAAGGATTCCATTTGTCAAATACCTTTGGGAACAATGCATACTCCCTCACTTGAAGAGTCACTCTGCATCTAAGCGTATTAAAGACACTCAGAAGTCCTGTGATCAAGAAAACTGTTTCGTGTTCTTCAATCCAAAATTTCTCCAAATTGTTTGGCAAAAAAAATCTCTCCCCACCCCCAAACTTGGGGTATCTACTAACATGGCTAAGAGTTAGTATTTTATAAAACTTGGACAAATGCCAATCTAGTCAATTATAGTGCTGATGGCTGAAGTTTGTAGTCAGCTCTTTGATTACAGTTTGAGATGGAGCAAACTCTATAATAATGCTTTATTAAGCATTATCTTGCTGAACAAGAATTCACCTTGGCATCTTAAAATTGCTTTACACCTGCCACTTGATTAAAAATAATTGCATTAGAATGAGTGGCCAAGAAAGTTCTGCTTTGGATATCCTTCTAAAAAGTTGCAGCTTGTTAAAAAAAAAGTTGATGTGAGGCGAACTTGAAAAATGTTTATGACAGGTATAGTAATATATCTTTCTGTCATTTCTTGACTCTGGGATTGGTGTTGACTTCTGATTATAAACTTACATCATATTATTCCCCAAATCCAAATCTGATGAATATTTTGGAGGAAGATGTGAAAATTATTCCAGTCTTAAAATATAAAATTGGATTCTTAAGGTATCCATTGTTAATTCTCACTTGCATACAGTTTGCCCTCTTCCTGCTAAAGCAGGTCATTGGCAGTATGGAATACAGTGCTTCGGGTTCCTGTTATGCTGTCAAAATCAATTATACGGGTTGAAAGTGAAGCACAGAGCGTCCCTGTGTCATTACTAGCAGGCTTGTTTTTATTTTGGTTGTACATTTTTGGCTGTGAAAGGATCCTTATGAGAAATTAGAAAACCACAAATTTGAAAATGTTAACAGTTAAACAATATAACCTTGAATGTATGTCTCCTGGATGCCTGAGTCTGATCATAAACAGGGCTGTAATTTCTGAATGAACGGCACCTCTCTTAACCTGGCTTAATGATGGCTTTACCCTTTTACTCATCTTACAAGATTATTTACCCCCATAACCTAAATGGGGAATTAAGGCCACATGAGACTGTGGCTTCATTCACCTGGCTAAAGTTTCACTTCATAGGAATCACCACAGTCCAATGTTTGAGACCAGGGTAATAGTTAAAATTTCATGTTTCGGGGCTGTGGTGTCTGGAAGATATATTACAAGTGGGGGGAGAACCCACTTTTCAGTTTTAACTGACTCTATAGATGTTTGTAGTTCTTAAAACTTGTTTTTTTAACCATATAAAAATAAGGTCATATCTCTGTATTTTGAATGCTGATGAAATGAAAGTTTCATTCATGTATTTATTCATTCCACAGCCATTTGTATCAGGCTCTGTACTAACCTCTTGGGTTTCTGAGACCAGGTTTTTGCCTCTTCCTCAACCTTCTGTAGTGGTCAAATATAACTATGCCAACATAATCATAATGTAAGATGTACTAGAAGATGGTGGAATACAGCCCAAAGAAATTTTTTGTAGTTTCGAGTAGGAAGCAGTGCAAGTTCAGAAGATGAACATTGTAAGCAAAATCAGTCTAAATTTGTTCACCTAGGGCAGCTCCTGCAGCTTTGCTGGGGTTTCCTGCAAATGCTGACCAACCTAGAGAGCATATTGAAAAGCAGAGACATTACTTTGCCAACAACGGTCCGTCTAGTCAAGGCTATGGTTTTTCTAGTGGTCATGTATGGATGTGAGAGTTGGACTGTGAAGAAAGCTAAGCGCCGAAGAATTGATGCTTTTGATCTGTGGTGTTGGAGAAGACTCTTGAAAGACCCTTGGACTGCAAGGAGATCCAACCAGTCCATTCTAAAGGAGATCAGCCTTGGGTGCTCTTTGGAAGGAATGATGCTAAAGCTGAAACTCTAGTGCTTTGGCCACCTCATGCGAAGAGTTGACTCACTGGAAAAGACTCTGATGCTGAGAGGGATTGTGGGCAGGAGGAGAAGGGGACGACAGAGGATGAGATGGCTGGATGGCGTCACCAACTCGATGGACATGAGTTTGAGTGAACTCTGGGAGTTGGTGATGGACAGGGAGGCCTGGCATGCTGCGATTCACGGGGTCGCAAAGAGTCAGACACGACTGAGCTACTGAACTGAAGGCAGGCCCCTTCCCTGTTCCTGGTGAGTGCTTCCAATAGAAGCCACTCTAATTATCAAAGCCACTTAGTGTTTATTTCTCAAAGAGAAATTAAAGAAAAAAAAACCTTTTCAAGTTTGAATATATAAATTTATAGGGGTATAGATAAAATCAAGATGGCTACTTATGATATTTATTTTGCTAATTTAGTTACGTCCAAAATCACTTATTACTTTTTGCTTCTCTTGTATTTAGTGGCATAAATAGTCATTCTCCACAAACATCCTCTAAGAGTCAGTGACATCACTGGAGAGACTCTTCCATCATCTGCTACGATCTGCCCAGTCTAGTTGTCTTCACCTCTGAATGGTTGGACCCTTTTATCTCTTTGTCATACAGAGTGGCAATTGCTTTCTTTAAGGTGTGTTTTTTCCATACTGGTTAAGATCATGGACTTCTCGGTTGACTCCCAGTGTTGCCAACTGCTAGCTGTGTGATGTCCGGCAGGTTAAGTTTCTGGATCTCAGGTGGTGACAGGACCTTCCTCCTAGTGCTGTGGTCATTTAAAAAATAGCACAGAGTGTTTGCTGGTGCCATGATGACGCTGATGAGGGTATTGATGATGTCATGTTGTTCAGCACTTACACTTGTGAGGGCTCCTTGGAGACCTTACCAGAATCTGCAGTGACCTCTACAGTTGACCATGGCTTTCTTTGAGGACCCTCTCCTCATACTGTCTTCCTCACTGATTGCTCTGGCATACCAGTCTCAAGCCTGCTCCACCTTCAGGTCTTAAAACCTGCTATTCCCTTGACTAGAATGTTCATTCTTCAAATATGAGTGTGACTTAGTCCTTTACTGCTTGCAGGTCACTCCTTAAATGTTTTCTCCTCAGAGAGGCTTTCTCTGCATGCTCTTTCTAATTCATTGTTCTTATCATGCTTTGTGTCTGAACCTTATTTTAGCTTTCTTCATCTTGCATATCACAGCCTAAAACTGATAATGTACAGTTACTTGTAAACTTGTTTCCTAGCTGTCTTTCCCATGATCACAAGAGACTTTGTCCATCTCCCTCACTAACATGTAGGGTTTTCTTATGTTTCCAGAACTGTGTTGACATTCGGTAAGTATTTTTGACTCCCTGAATAAGTGAATTATTCTAAGTAAGCAGAATGGGGGGAAAAAAAGGTCCCATGGCATTTCAGTGGATCGTGAGTGGCTGCCTGGCTCAGATTAGAGGAGGACTGGGGTGTCATGTCCAGGAGGAAGGAGAAGAGTGCTGGTGCTGGTCAAGAGCAAGTGTGGGGGCTCGAGGGAGGACAGGGTGTGTGTGTTATGAGTGAAATGTAGTAGTGAACTCATTGAAAGTGATGTTGTTGTTGCTCGGTTGTGTCCACCTCTTTTTTGACCCCATGAACAGCAGCACTCCAGGTTTCCCTGTTCTTCACCATTTCCTGGAGCTTGCTCAAGCTCATGTCCATTGAGTCAGTGATGCCATCCAACCGTCTCATCCTCTGTCGCCCCCTTCTCCTCCTGCCCTCAGTTTTTCCCAGCATCAGGGTCTTTTCCAATGAGTCAGCTCTTCGCATCAGGTGGCCAAAGTATTGGGGCTTCTGTTTCAGCATCAGTCCTTCCAATGAATATTCAGGGTGGATTTCCTTTAGGATGGACTGGTTTGATCTCCTTGCTGTCCAAGGAACTCTCAAGAGCCTTCTCCAGCACCACAGTTGGAAAGCCTCAAATCTTCGACACTCAGTCTTCTTTAGTGAGGGCCTATCTCTTATTCAGCTGGGTTGTTTCAGTGTCAATAAGTAGTAAGATCATAATAATGTATTAATTATTAATAGATATGTGGTGAATGAAAAGCTGGATAATCATATAGGCTAACCATAAATAGAGGATATACCATCTAGACTTTGTCCTAAAGTTTGTTGTAATAGGATTTTCCTGCAAGAAGCATCCTTGCTGGCATTTGAACATGTGCGTTTTTAGAGATCTGTCGCGGTTATTTGTCCTTTCTCATATAAGCTGCAGAGGGTGTCATCTTCATTGCAAGCTGCTTGGAGTGGCTGTCAGGAGCAGAAAGGAGCCGCTTAAGGAGGGGACCAGAGGAAACCTAATTCCCACCATGTCCTCAGAGGGACTGCCTGCGTGGCTGGCATGCTGTGTTGGGAAACACAGGCTAGAGACATCTGCAGAAAGGTGGCAAAATGAGCAGCAGATCCTTTGAGCAGGTTTTTTTCTTCATATTTTAGAGCTCCAGTGAAGCCGTACTTTTGTGAGTTGTTTAGGTTTTGATCCATTAACTGTTGTATGAGCAAAGAATTTTCTCCTTAGCTAAGAGTTTGCACTTTGTTTCATTGACGGATGGTTACAGTCATCGAGTCATTCACAACCAAACAGTGGGCACCTGCTGTGTGCAGGGCACTGCTCTCAGGGAGTGCTGAGCCTGTGTCAGCCTGGCAACTACATCCCTACCATCATCTCAAGCAATTGAGTTTTTGGTGCTCTCATTTCTGAGTGAATGTTTCCCTGCTCAGCCATCACCTAGTGGAACTTCTGTACATTTCTCAGCATGGCAGTTGTTACTCAAAAGCTTTCTAGAGCTCTTCTGTCCACATTAAGAGCCACACATGAGACTTACTCTTCTGTAATCACAGCTCTTTATTTTCTAAAACCAAAGTTTCCTATTTTGATCAGTAGCCTTATTTCCCAGATTTGGTTCCAAAAGACATGTAAAGTTATGCTGCTGGTATGATACTTTGTCACAAAAATGTGCCAGACTCTGGAGATGGTTCCAAAGGTAGGTTTCCCAAAATGTCTTGGAGAAAAGCCTGCCTCTTTGGACTAACTAACAGTCTCTAAGGCAACTACTTAGAATAGAGATGATATTCATGGAAATGGGAACATTAGGGCATATTTTGTAACCTTGTCTTGTTTCTTTCAGACCACATTATTTTATTTTGAAATGAAGCAAACTGGCTTTTTTAGGCCTCATATAAATAATACAGTGATTGGGTTTCCAACTTTTCAAATGACTCCTTCTATACTATGAAAGATTCAAAGTCATTTACAACCACACAGAAGCTTTATGTTGCCAAAATCATGTCAGTGTTGTAGATGACATTGACTCCCTGGAGACCTAAATTATCTAGGAAATTCCCTGATTTATTCCCAATTTTATTTCTTTATCTAAATCTGAGTTTTCTTCCTTTCCCACTTCTTAGCGGAGGCTGCATATCATTGGTTGTCCCTTTTCATTTTTAATCTAGAGATACACAGGCCTGTAATCCATTCCCTCTTCTGACACTTTACAGCTGTGTGATTCTGAGGTTTCTTAACCTTGCTGTGCCTCAGTGTTATCATCTTTAAAATGGGGGTAAGAAGATTAGCTACCTCACAGGTTTGTGTGAAGCAATGGCATCTCAATGTAAAGATGTTACCATTGCTTTTTGTGCCCAGGATGTGCTCAGGAATGACAAACACAGTTACTTTTGCCATCATCATCATTTTCTGATGCATCATTTTCTGATATGATTGGTGGAAGTCAGTGCTAGTTTTAGGTTTTCTGTTAAACCCTCAATTCCTTCGGTTGTGCTATTTTAAAGACATGTATGTCTGTTCTGGTAGTTTAGCATTGATTAGGAGAAAAATCTAAGATTTATGTCTTCGTATACTTTTTCCCAGCATCGTAAATTTTTAAAACTTTTCTTAATGTTTGGCAGCAAGCCATACCCTCATTGTTCAAGCACACATGCACATATGGTATATATGCACGTGTAAAGATATATACACACACATGCGTATATCCATTCCAAGACTGTTTTATTTTTTTGCCTTGAAACATCATAGCTTCCTTAATTTTGCTTGCTGGTGTTAGACAACTATATTTTTCACCTCTAAATTAAATCCCCAAAGAATCTGACACATAGGCACCAGAGTGGTAGCCTTTAAAAAGCCACTGACTTCACACAGATAGATACTTGAGACAGAAAGCCCTTTCTTTCTTGTGCTCACTTGGTATTTGACTTTACCTGGCCTAGTGAAGTGAACTCTGGGTAGGCTGAGCTAAATATGGCCTCGTGTACCCACGTGCAGGAGGTGGGGAAGGGGGTTCCCGTAAATTGAGAGGCTGGACACCATCTCCAGGCTGGAGGCCACAGGAGCCAGGAGACTGAGGAGGAAATGGCATGGCTCCTGTGGCCAAGAGGTTTGCTTGCAGTTGGTTTGGGCCACAGAGCACCCTCCAAAAAGACTTTGACGTCTACTTGGTTAATTTGATTGATGCTTTAGTGTGTGGGAGGGAGGCAGCACTCCTGAAGAGTATTTATAATGCCCTGCACATACAGGCTGCAGAGGCAGCCACAAAACCAAGCTGGACATAAATGTCAGCTATAAAATAAATTTTAGAAAGGCTCTGTATCCTCCCCCATCAGACTAAGCTCATGCAGCTATGATTATTCTTTCTTCTCACATCTGAAGGCTTTTGTTTGCCATCTTTTTTGTTGCTTAAAGTTTGCAATTAAAACTTAACCTAACAAAACCCATTGCAGCTGTTTAGTTGAGAAATTCAGACTCTTTTCTTTGGCTTTATCTTTGCTCAGAGGGCAGGCCTTCTCTTTTTCAAGCCTGAAGATTGGTGTTCATGGTCAGGCACTGCTATTTTCTTTATTTCTCATAGTAATTAACAAGAGCATTTTTTTTTTTTTTTTTTGCTGGTCAGCCCCATGTATTAATTGCTTGCTTTTTCATGGCTTCTTGTTGAAAGGAATGCATATCACAAGATAGATTGTCTCATTCCAGCTGAGTATTTATGAAAAGAATTCCAGGATGGCTCAGTCATCAGGATGTTCTGTTACTTTAGGAAGATTTCACCATGACTGTGAGCAAGAAATGAAAAGTTGGATCACTTTTCTGAGTGCTAAGTGGGTTAGAAACATGTTTTAAGGGGCACCTGCAAGGGGAAGAAGGCTGATTGTGGAATGAGGAATGTGTGACGTTTAAGCTGAGACCTGGAGGAGGAGCAGGAGCTAGCCATGCAGAGTTGTGGGCAGAGCATTAGAAGTAGAGGAAACGTGCAAAGGTCTCCAGGGGTGAGAACGAGCCCAACTTGTTAGAGGAAACAAAACACACACTGTAAAATTATTAAAGTACGTAATATCTATCTTTTAGAGTTGTTGTAAAGATTACATTTGATAAAGTACATTAAATACTTAGCCTCGGGCACACAATAACAATAGATATCATAATAATGGCATCCTTAGTGCCTTCATCTGCTTTAAAGTTCTTCTCTACACATAGTAATTATTAAAAATACTTTAACAGACATAAAAGAAAAGGGTTATTAGGTTTTAGTGACTACTCAGACCATTTTTTCTTAAAGTTGTCTATCATCCAAAGTTTCCTTAGGTCTAGCTTTCCTTTGACACCCTCTCGGTCTTTAAACTATCTGTTCAGATTCATGAATGGGGACAAGCAAATGGAAGTTCGATGTGAAATATTTATTGCAGTGATGAGAACTTGCAGAAACATGGGAAAAGATTTGTACATTTTTCTCTTTACAGAAATCTGGTTGGTCATTATTCCTTAGCTAAGTTGTCAAGTCAAAAACGATGAGAGCTTTAAAAAATAATTCTTGTTAAGTATAATACAAATGCATAAAACAGTTAAAAACATTTGTACAGCTAATGAGTTTATAAGGTAGAAATCTTTGAATTCACCACTCATGAAAGAATCTTGGACTTTCTAGTTTTCCACAGCTTCTAAGATCCTGCTCAAACCAAAGGTTATTTCCTTCTCCCCCAAGTAACCACTCTTGACATCTAGGGTAATCACCTTACTTTCCTTCATACTTTTTCTTACCCAGTTGTGTCTCCCTACATACTATATACTAGCTTTGTCCTTCTTTTTTGTTTGTCTCTTTGAAAGCAAGCTCTAAAAACTTCCACATTGGATGATTCAAAATGAAATAAAACTGGCCATGCAGGGAAAACTAAAAATCACCAGGAAAAAAAAAAAATGCAAACTTGAACTCAACCAGGGTTAGTAGCAAGGGGAAGATTCAGGGAGAAATTGAAGAGGACGAGGAGGCACCTGGGAAGAGGCGCGGCTGGCTCAGAGCCCCTGTCCAGGAGCATCCCTTCTGAGGAATGAGGAAAACTTGCCTTGGAGACTGCATGGAGCAGGAAGCCCCCAGTGGGGAACTGTAGGGGAGATGTCTGTTTATACTAGGCTGGTGCTTCTCCTTTGAAAGATCCACAGCCNAGAGGACGAGGAGGCACCTGGGAAGAGGCGCGGCTGGCTCAGAGCCCCTGTCCAGGAGCATCCCTTCTGAGGAATGAGGAAAACTTGCCTTGGAGACTGCATGGAGCAGGAAGCCCCCAGTGGGGAACTGTAGGGGAGATGTCTGTTTATACTAGGCTGGTGCTTCTCCTTTGAAAGGTCCACAGCCATTTCCCCAGGGCCTGAGGCTCAGGGGAGGGAAACCACCAATCAGTGCTTCTGGGTCAGAAGTAATGAGATAAAGTGGAGAGCAGACGCCTCCCTCTGCTGACTGAGAAAGAAGGACACACAAAAAGGAAATGGGGAGGAAACCAGAGGCTGACCCCTTCCTATAGGAACCAAGGAATGGGGAACTTCCTGGGGTGGAAGTTCATTCCCTATGGACTTTTAAGAAGCTAAAAGAATTGCATGGTATAAGGCTTAGTTCTGAGAAGTTACCTAGTTATGCTTACCTTTTAACTTGCCTATCATGTGCCATTTTAAAAACCAAGTTCATCCTCTATATAGCTATTAACATAAAATCCAAAACAAACCTAAATGGAATTTTTGTTTCCTTTTAGAAGAACCAGAGATCTCAGGGAAACAGTATAGGAATGTGACCCTTCAGGGCTTGGTGGAAGAGAAACCAACTGGGAAATGAGTCGTTCTGCATTCCATTCTCTGAAAATATTGATTGAATTCTGAGTTCTAGGTACTGAATTG
Source organism: Neotragus moschatus (assembly GCA_006410615.1). Classification (NCBI taxonomy): domain Eukaryota; kingdom Metazoa; phylum Chordata; class Mammalia; order Artiodactyla; family Bovidae; genus Neotragus; species Neotragus moschatus. The sequence goes on from SJYA01002813.1 coordinate 658,403, forward strand.
AGTATAAAGAAGTCAACAAGATTACAAGATCCCCATCACAGTGCTACCTTCCAGGCATGAAGAGCAGCATTAAACCAGAAGTTTTGATAAGCTTGTTGAATTCTGTGGAGAAGTTTAGTGTTATGTGGGAGGGCTTACCATAGGCACCTTGCTGGAGGGTCTGGCTGGAAGGGCCCCTGGTTATCTTGTTCAGCCTCTCTGTTTTCAGTTGTAGAAATGGGATGGAAAGTCAGGGAGTAAAAGAGGATGCTTTACTTGGGGCTGTGTGATCAGCTAGTGATAGAACCAGGATTAAAACCTGAACCTTACCTGCGCTCAGCACTTCCATGGTCAGGGGAACACAGGCATGTTTCTTTGTGAAACTGGAAGATCAGAAGTCTTTATTTCTGAGAATAACTTATTTCAGTCCCTGTCAAATTATATGAAATCCTTGTGTGAACTCTCAGTTTGTAGGCCTTTTGCTCTTATAGTTTTTATAAANCAGCCTACCAGGCTCCTCCATCCATGGGATTTTCCAGGCAAGAGTACTGAAGTAGGGTGCCATTGCCTTCTCTGAAAGAGAATGTCAGGATAATCTAATATTTAAGGATAAAAGACCCAGTCTGTGCCTCCCTTCTACTCCAGATTAGTGAGGATTGACATTAGTGGGAGTCAGAATAAGAATGGAGGGGTTTCAGAAGCCTCATGCTCTGACTGGTAGAAGCTGGTCCAGAAAAAGGTGAATTGTTGACTCATTTCTTCATGTATCTCAAGATTTCTTCTCATGCTACATCTTTTATCATACAGTTAACAAACTTCATGACAAAATATTAACTGAATATGTTTTTTAAACCATATTTTGGAGACTTTGTTCAAGATGACTGTCCAGTCTCTTTGCTCCATTCCCTCCCACCACCCCAACTCAANCATTTCTTCATGTTTCTCAAGATTTCTTCTCATGCTACATCTTTTATCATACAGTTAACAAACTTCATGACAAAATATTAACTGAATATGTTTTTTAAAACATATTTTGGAGACTTTGTTCAAGATGACTGTCCAGTCTCTTTGCTCCATTCCCTCCCACCACCCCAACTCAATATCCTGTGTCTTCTTTTAAAAAAGCAGACAAATAACTTTTTGTGCAAACAGGAAAAGGCAAGAATGTTTTTCTGCTTTCGGGATAAAGGAAAGGCATTGTATAGTCTTGACTCAACCTAACAGATGATTCTTCCGGATCTCTTCCTTGAAGGGGAGATATTCCCAGAAAAAGGAGAGAGCTATTGTTTTGCTTTGGAAAGCCCAAGATACCCTTTTATTAATAGAGTGATGACCAGAACCATTAAAAGGACTGGATACTCAGACCTCTGATCACTACGTTCTGTCCAGTAGATGATCATGTGTGGGGAGGTAGCCCAATGGGCATAAGCGAGTGGAGTGAGTTGGGTGAGTAGCATCAAGTGAGAGAGTTGGATATCCTCATCTCTTTCCTAGGCAAGACCTGTCCCATAGATCAGAGTTCTCTGTTGGAAAAAGCCACCTTCCAGTTGTCCATTTTCCTTTCCCTTTATTTTCCCATACACTATTATTTATTTTCCTTTTACACAAACAACTTTTTAACTTTTTATTTTATATTGGAATATGGCCAATTAGCAATGTTGTGATAGTTTCAGGTGCACAGAAAGGGACTCAACCATACATATGCATGTATCCATTCTCCCCCAAACTCCCCTCACATCCAGGCTGCCACATAACATTGAGCAGAGTTCCTGTGCTATAGAGTAGGTCCTTGTTGGTTATCTATTTTAAATAAAGCAGTTACACAAGCAATTTTTAAGCAAAGTGTAAGTTGTAGAAAACATCGTCAGAAAATACAGGGAAACAAACAAAAAGATATACTCCTCATTCTAGATTTGTATAATCTTTCAGGAGGCAAATTTGCTGGTGTTTATTCTGAACCTTAAAAATATGCATGTCCTTTGACCCAGCAAGTACCTTTCCAGGAACTTACCTTAAGTAATAATTGGATCTTGAGTGAAGGAAAATGTTCAGAGATCATTTCTCTAGTTATTTATATAATTTGAAAACAACTTAAGACCCATTGGAAGGGGAGTATTGCATCCATGCATATATATTAGTAGCCATTGATAGATATTTGTTAATATGTAATTATAATATGATAATTATAAATTAATAGATAATTAATAATGCTTATGTAATAATAAAGAGAAGACATTTCATCATGCTTCAGCTTAAGTATCTTTCATTTTTCTTGCTTAATTCCTAGATTATTTTCAGTTCATCACATGATTAAAATTATTTCATGTCATCAAATGACTAATACTGTGTTTCCTATTTGAAAAAAAGAATATTTTTCTATCTGCTGGCTACCCTGATGGTCATTGTTATCTTTCTTACTAGCATGGGCAATTATCAAATAGCTTTGCAGGCCTGCAATACAGGGCTCTGGGATAACTCCTCTGGGACTGCTTCTCTCTCTTCTCTCCAGTAGACACCATAACTTTTCACTGCCCACCACACACTATGCCAGCCTTGGTCTAGTTTAAACCAGTTCACACCAGTTCTCCAAAAAGGATATCTGATCCGTCCCTGATACCACCAGTGACAGATCTTATGTAATCTCTCAGATCATTCCAACATACAGGAGTCCATTTGGACTCTGTTGCTTTCTTTGGATATCTGCATATCCCTTTAAATCCTGTGTCCTTTCTGGTAGAAGGCCCATTCTTCCTCCTGTCTGTGGTCTATAAAGAGCACCCACAATCAAATTGCTCCTTTGACCTTTCAAGTTTCAGAGGAACAAGGGAGACCATTCAGCTAGAATTACCTGAAAATTTGGTCACATCTACATGAATGTAGCATTATGACATGGTATTTTCTACCTTCAGTCCCTGGTGGTGTTTTATTTTGTGGAGGCATTAGCAAAGAAATTCACCTCGTTGAAGAAAAGGAATTTTAGTGCCTTAAAATTTTCCCTCCACCATATGGGAACCTGAAATCTCATTCATACCCTGTGAAATTGAAGAAATTGGATATTTGGGTTTGGAAATTGGTGGTCCTCCAAGAAATATGGGATCTAAAAGTGTTAAATCCTTTCATAAATAAACCTTGATTCAGACTGGAATGTCTTGGCTTGATTTTAAAGGTGATATTATAGGAGACATATAGTTGTTGACTGGCCTTAAAGATAATTATCAGCACATTCCAGTCTTAGTCTGCCATCAGCAGGGCCTGCCCTGTGATGAAGTCAGTGCTCTTCCCCTTATAAGAATATTACATTTAGACATGCCTTCAACCCCAGGGTGTTTATGAACCACATTCAGCTCACGAAATATGAATGCAAAATAAATCTCTCAATAGTGGCAAATGTTCTCTTTCAAGCCTTCTAGATTTTCATGCCACATGTCTTGGCAGTTTGGTTTTATTTCTAATGGATCTCTGTCCTGCTGTCTTTGGGATGTGAGATCAATATTTGTGATTTGCTTTTCTAAATTTGCAAATTTAGCTTTCCTTAGACCCAGCAAGCTGTGTATTAGATTCACCTAATCACCAGGGTATGTACATGTGAGTTTTTGAATGAAGTTATAAAATGAAGTCTGTTCACATGGTAACTTCCTTGGGGTAGAGAGAGTTAAAAAAGTGAGGGAGGGGAAGGGAGGAAATTCAAAGGAAGTTCCTTGCTGAACAATCAATACCATGAATGCAGGGACTGAATCCTTCATTCCTGGCATAGTGCCAGATGCAATTTTATTGAATTAATGAATTAATTTGTAGAGAGCTTAAAACATACTAAATGTTCTACCTTCAACCCACCTAACAGGCCCTAGGAAGCAAAGTACTCTAGAGGTCGTCACACACTCTGGAGTCTGACAGCCAGGGTTCAGATCCCAGTTCTTCTACTTACTAACTGTGCTACTAAAGGCATATTATTTAATCTCTGGGTGCCTCAATTTTCCCATCTCTAAAATGGGAATATAAGAAACAAAAGGAATTATAAACAATTACTCACACACATGCAGCTTAGATCAGTGCCTGGCCCAGGGTAAATGCCATATAGTTATTAATTGGTATTAATACTTAGTGTTAACTAGTTATTGGGTATTAATGTAGAGCTTAGGAGAATCCTTAGAATATTTGGTTTATCTTTCATTTCAAATGGAGACAGAACAAATATATACATTAACATTTTAATAAAACAGTTTTATAGTGTCTGATAGACTAGCCATTGATTCAATCTAAAAATAATAGCATTTAAAAGAAAACTATCAGGATGCATAGTGTATATGTACATAAGAGAAAGCATTCCATAACCAGATGATTGAAATTCCTCAAACATATGAAGTCTTCTCAGTATATTTTTCCATGTACATCATTGTCCCAGGGTTTATTTATCATCATTCTAAAGGCAAAGGCTCTGGCCTTTGATCCAAGTGGCTGCCCCTGAGATGCTCAGGGCCCATGCCAAATGTAACTGCTAACACACTCCTTCCCATGTCTTCTGAACCCTTTCCCTTAGTATTTGGTCCTGGGCTCTTGGTCTCCTCGTTCTGGGAAGCTACTTGTGGTGGGATATAGGCCCCTGTCATCTATGAAATCTACCATCCCTTTAGCTGCTTGAAGTAGAATCAAAGTCTCTTAATCCAGCAGCTCTCCACTCATCCAAATTCATTCTGACAGTTTGACTTCTTGTACCAAGAATCCAAGTTTTTGGCAACAAAGTCCTTTTGCCTCTCCTCTGTGTCGAGAGGAGTATAAAGCTCCCTAGGACTCAAACCTGAAGGAGACCCTAGGCCTTAGCCTTTCTCGATACACTTAAAGCCAGGGAACATTTCCAGCTGGGTCACCCCACCACATAATTTAGGCACAATTGTTAAAGGCACACAGAACCAAAATACGGATTTTGAAAGCTCTAGAAGGAGGCAGTCTGGTGGAGTGACTGGGCTTGAGGGTTCTGCATCAGAACTGCCTGGTCCAGGTGCTGGCCCTACAATGTCTAGCTCTTTGACCATGGGCCTGTTTAACTGCTCTGTGCCTGCTCTGTAACATGGGCATAATATTAGGGCCTGCCTTATTCAATGAGTTGATTCTGTTTAGTGAATTGACTGGAATCTGGCCCCAAACCAGGTATTTAGTGAAGCTGGTTGTGCTGTTATTTGAATGGCACTTCATCTAGCCATAAAGTCTATGCTTAAGGTCCCTGGTGCCCTCTGCATTGCTCAGGTCAGCTTGTCATCTATGGCTAGTAAAGGTGGTCCGTGGGACAGACCTTGACTGTTTTTCCTCCCGCCGGTGAGCTAGCCTGACATCCCCCACAGCCTAGAGCACAGGACAAGGTGTCCCTCGGAAGGGAAACGGCAGCAGTGCTCCTGAATGGTGCAGAAAGGCCTAGAAGGGGGCTAAGAGCTCATCTAATTCAGGAACTCACTTTACAGAAAGGGAAAGCTGAGGCCCAAAGAGGGGAAGAGAGTAACCTGGTAGACTTGCTGTTCTTCTGGCATTTCAAAGTCCTTCCTTCTCCATGCCAGCATGTCCAGACCTACCCTGTCATTCCAGCTCGTGTCTCTCCCTGAAAGTTTTCTCCAGCTGCCTGCTGTTCCCTGACTCTTCTGTTCCTCATCCCCTCCCTTCTAATCCCAGAGCAGTATTCTGCTCTCCAAACACTCCCTGGCCTTTCCTGTCTCCCCTGCCTTCCCCTGACTGTTTCCTTGCTAGAATGTTCTCTCCACCACCACTGCTTGATAAAATTCTACCCGTTCTTTAAAAATAAGAGGTCAAAACTGATAGCCAGTAATCCATATGTGGCCCACAAACGTATTTTGTGTACTCAGGTTTTTTTCTCTTTTCTTGTTCAATTGAGGCAGCATTTGAAAACATTAGATATAATGAGAAAACAGCTTCCCAGGTGGCGCTAGTAGTAAAGAACCTAACTGCCAATGCAGGAGAACTGGGTTTTGATCCCGAGGTCAGGAAGATCCCCTGGAAGAGGGCACAGAAACCCACTCCAGTGTTCTTGCCTGGAGAATCCCACAGACAGAGGAGCCTGGCAGGCTACAGTCCATAGAGTTGCAAAAGAGTCAGATGCGACCAAAGCGACTTAGCACACAGCACGCATGCAGTGAGCAGACGGTATGCGATAAGCAGACATCCGACAGTTTTCTTCTTTTGATAAGAGCATCTTGCTTCATATAACCTGCATTTTTGCTTGGTAGAGTTAGTGGCTGCTAGGGAGCATTTCCCCTGCCTGACCAGCGTTGCTGCTTGANGACTTAGCACACAGCACGCATGCAGTGAGCAGACGGTATGCGATAAGCAGACATCCGACAGTTTTCTTCTTTTGATAAGAGCATCTTGCTTCATATAACCTGCATTTTTGCTTGGTAGAGTTAGTGGCTGCTAGGGAGCATTTCCCCTGCCTGACCAGCGTTGCTGCTTGATAATAACTGCTTCACCCTGCCAGCATGTGGGTTTATGACCTGGTTTTAAGACTTGTTTAAATGCTATCACTTCTGAGGAGCTTCCTCTCCCCTTGTCTTGCTTTTCTGAATGTATCATTTCCTCCTTGTGTATGCCTCTAACATTCCACTGTGTCTCTTCTCATGGAAGAGATGGAATTCTTTTCTGCTTATTATTGATTTTAGTAAATGATACTTATCTATCAAGTGCTTACTAAGGACAAGGCACAGAGTTGAGTGTTTCATGGACATTTAAATCTCTAGGCCTCACTACCCTAGATGAAGACCCTGTATGAAGTGTTTTATTATCTCCAATCTACGAATAAATACAGAAGCCCAGAGAGTGTAAGTGGCTTACTCAAGGTCACACAGCTGTTAAGTGACAGAGAAGGAATTTGAGCAGTCATCTACCTAGCCTCAGCATTTGTGTTTCCTCCTGTTTTATACCGATGGTCTCTCCCGTTATCTTGAGAACGATATCAGAGGCACAGGATTCTGATCCGATTTCGCCAGTTGAACATTTAAGCAATAATGACAATGCCGGTCATGGCAGTGTCTTGAGCACTCACTAGATGTTTGATGCTGTGCTGGTCATTTGCCTTGCAACCTCACATAATCCCTACAACCACCCTACGTGGTAAGGTATATAATCACATACCAGTTGAAAAATCAGAGGTCGAGTCAAAGACAAGAGCAAGTGGCCAGGATTTGAATCTGGATCTTTCTTGACTGTGAGTCCTGTACTTTTTCTCCACCCACCTCCCTCATATTTCTNCCTCACATAATCCCTACAACCACCCTACGTGGTAAGGTATATAATCACATACCAGTTGAAAAATCAGAGGTCGAGTCAAAGACAAGAGCAAGTGGCCAGGATTTGAATCTGGATCTTTCTTGACTGTGAGTCCTGTACTTTTTCTCCACCCACCTCCCTCATATTTCTGAACCACTTTTCTCATAGAAGAGCTATTAGCTCATTAATAAAGCCAGCAAGCAAAGCCCCCTTGTTTGTTTCTTCCCACCCATAAGGTGACATACTGGTTTTTCTGCAGACATTCTGGTGGGAGTGGGCAGGAAGGATGCTGTATGTGTGCACACACGCACACACTTGCAACTCCAAACTAGGAGCAGCAAGCTTGTCTCTTGTTTTCATGTTTGGAAACTGGAGCTGCTTTTGTTACATTGTAAGGGTTTCATCTGGGTAGAAAATGTTCTTTACGTACTCACCTTTGCCTTTGAAGAGGTCATCCATGTTGCCAAACATTGTAGGTAACATCTGAATAGAATGACTGTAAATACAGACTTGAGTCGCAAATTGTAACTGGAATTTGTATGATTTTAGCTGTCATGCTTTTGTCTATCGCTGAATCAAAACAGAGAATGCCAGCAAGCCAGCTTGTCTCTGTCCACACCTTGATAGTCATGAGTGCCAAGAGGTAGACGTGGCTGTCTTGTTTATAGCTGTGTAGCCTCATATGTTCTCAATCTTCACTTCAGAGTGAGAGTTTTTAGAACTATCCAGTTGAGAACATATTAGTGATGGTTTCTACAGCACTGGGAGTTCCTGCTTTTCTTGGGTCAGGTCTGCTAGAGTTGTAAAAGGAAGCTTTTTGGACATTAACTTTGTAGCAAAAGTGGTGGAATGAAGTTGGTGAAGGAAGAAACATTTCCCCTGTAATAAAAGTGGAATTGTTTAGAGCTGAGATAAAACTTTTCTTACTGTTTGGTATTCAGATGAGATTTACTTTGGAAGTCACATCAGCAAATATTATATTTCTTGAGAACCTCAGCTGTTTTCAATCACAGGGCATCTTTATTTTGCTTAACTTGTGCAGCAAGTTGTTAGCTTCAACTTGTATAGTATGTAGATGGCTTCAACTTTGTTTTTTCTTAAACCTACAGGTAGACTCACCATTAAAATGTTTTTAGTATCTATTTTGGAACCTTAAAAAAATGATTTGGGAAAAGGGCAAACATTTTGTGCCATCCGGTCCACACAGTTTCTTTCTTTTTGGTGCTTACTCACACAGGCACTTAATTTGTTATCATGTATTAGAACATTTCCCTGTCACCTCAGAAACTGTCTCACAGGTCAGGCTTTTAGAACCTGAATTTTTTAAACACAAAACAGGATTATGGATTAATCTCAGGCAGGGAAGTCTCTGGGGGCAGTGTAACCTGACAAGTGAGACTCTGCTCTTGGCAAGACCCCTGTGGGGTCGCCCTCTGTTCCTGTCGTTGACCCATTGGACGAAAGAGTGGATGTGTGTGTGAGTCTAGGCATGACTTCTCTAAAGATCAACATTTGTACACACTGGAGTCACCTTTTATACATAGTGCTACTGACATTAACCAGAGAAGTGGGCCTGACAGCCCTGGCCTCAGAGCCAGCACGAGAGTGGCCCGGCTGTGTGCGCACGTTTATCTGAAGGGATTCAGCACAACATTACACAGCCTAATTGTTTTTTGTCCAAAAGGAACTATTGCCCAGATAGAGGCGCCTCTAAGGTTACTGAATGTGACCCATCAAAATGGGGTATTCATTTCCATGTATGTATACTTGCTAGTTATTTTAAATACCCAGTTATGTAAAATGTTTCTCCTCTCAAAGTTCAGATACCATGATTTTCTTACAGCGAGTTATACCAATATTCTTGAAGAAAAGAGAGGGGAAATATTTTTTAATGAAGTAGTTTGAATATTTGAAAAGTTGTAAAAGAGAAGAGAATTGCAGCTGAAGCAGTCAGATCCTTGAGTGTATATTAGGCCTTCCCAAGAGAAATCCAATGTTCTCAGGAACATTTGTCTTGAGACTGTTTAATAGCAGGGCTGTGTTTGATTCAGGCTTGTGTTTAATCACTTTATATGGGACTAGACTATGCACCGAAGAATTAATGCTTTTGAACCGTGGTGCTGGAAAAGACTCTTGAGAGTCCCTTGGACTGCAAGGAGATCCAACCAGTCCATCCAAAAGGAGATCAGTCCTGGGTGTTCACTGGAAGGACTGATGCTAAAGCTGAAACTCCAATACTCTGGCCACCTCATGCGAAAAGTTAACTCATTGGAAAAGACTCTGATGCTGGGAGGGATTGGGGGCAGGAGGAGAAGGGGACGACAGAGGGTGAGATGGCTGGATGGCATCACTGACTCGATGGACATGAGTTTGAGTAAACTCCAGGAGCTGGTGATGGACAGGGAGGCCTGACATGCTGCGATTCATGGGGTCGCAAAGAGTTGGACACGACTGAGCGACTGAACTGAACTGAGACTATAATCCAATATTGGTACTGAAAATGGGTGATATTTGTTAACCTGAAAAGAACTACTAGGAAAGAAAATCACTTACTTTTAAAACTGAGATCAAAGACATCAGTTGTAGAAAATATCCTTTGTGGGGTACATAGACATCTGCCTCCAAAGCATGATACAATTATTTGGTGAAGTCTGATGTTTAATATGTGAGTATAAATTATACCATCCAACACAACTTTTCATCACAATTATGGGGTTTGAAGAACAGAGTGTCACATTTTAAGATTTGAGCAGTTTTATCTCTGCTCAGACCATAGTGAATGCTGTCATGCATCAGGGTAATTAGGAAAAACAAAAACAAAAGTTACTGTTTTTAAGTCTGAAAATTATGCTCGGTAGGACTTGTACTTTGGTTGTTTTTATAGGAGTGGACCGAATTTGACCCTTGTCATCTACCAACTCTCTGCCTGATTATCTTAGGGACCAATACACACGGTCCTTAGCAGTGGGTCAGGGTCTGTCCATGGTGCAGAGCCAGGTAAAAAGCAGAGTAAATGGTCCAGGGAGCTCAGTGTCATAACCCCATTCTCCTTAGCTCAGCTGGATGGCCAGAAAGTCAAGTCTCATTCCCTGGAGTTCGAGGAGGATGTTGAACTGCTCGCTGATGACTGCTGAGATGTGAACAGAGACAGCGTTGAGCGGATTTGTTGTTGTGATCGGGTGGGTATTATTCCATTTGGAGATGGAAGGAAAGCAGATAGACTCTATTCAGCTTGAAAATGCAGTGAGGTTCAGTCTGTCAGCCTTGCTTATGTCTTGTCTCATACTCATCGTCGGTCACTCTGTATGTCTGGAGAGCTGACTGGGTGGGCGTCTTTGTTCCGAGTCTTCTTTTTATGAAGCAATATCCCCAAAGTTAACCAATTAAGAATTGTTTTTCTCCATGTAGCAGTAATCTCTCTGAGAGGAGTGAGCCGAATTGCTGTGGGGGATGCTGTGCCCCAGGGACGCATTTGGGAGGATTTCCTTCTCCTGAAGCCACAGGGTCAACATAAAGCCTCCATAAAAACTTTTTAAATAAAGGAGAAATTGAAGCAGAAGATTTTATTCTGGCACTTCATGTCTGGTTTTTGCTTTCCTCCCACTGAGGAGCTAACCAAGCCAGTGATCTGGAGGATGTATTTAGTTTGAGGATAATGAAACTTTACTATGATTAAAAAAATTTTTTTTTCCTTACCTGGATTATAATTGTAAGGAAACCAGATCTGCCAGTGACCTTTATGAATTAGGCTTATGATGCATTGGTAGCTATTGTTAAACATGGCACTTAAAAATGTTTTATTGTATGTATATGTGATTGTTTTATACAATGGGGATTATGACTATGACATTTCTATCACTTGACTCAAGGAAGGTGATTTTATGTACTTAGTGAGTAGGTGTCAAGCCATTGATCTAAATGCTGATGGTTTTACCTGGATTTGTAGTTGTCCTTGGGAATGGAAGTCATTTATAGCATGAAAATTCTCTGCTGAAATCCTCCTAGCTGAAACATTTTGGAGAGGAGTCTTCCTTAAGAAGATGGAAGTGGCTTCATAGACCTTATGTGAGCATCTCCCTTCTCCCCCAGCATTTGCCCTGGCTGACTATTTCTTGTGGAGGTAAATGCCTATCAGACATGGCATGTTCTTTATTATTTTTTTTAAGAAATTAAACCTTTTATTTTTAGACAATTACAGCTTCATCTGCAGTTTTAAGAAATAATAGAGAGAGATCTTATGTATCCTTTGCCAGTTTCCCCCAGTGGTAACATCTTGCAAAATTGTAGGATAGTATCACAATCAGGATCTTGACAGTGATACAGTCCAGGTGCGGAACAGTCCCAGCAACCACAGGACCCTTCACGTTGCCATTCATAACTGTAGCCGATTCCTCCCCCATTTCCACCTCTTACCCCCGGCAACCAATAATCTGTCCTTCATTTCTATAATTTTCTTCTTTTAAGAACATTATATAAATTAAATCATATAGGATATGACCTTTAGGGACTAGCATTTTTCAATTTTATTCACTGGTGGTTCCTCCAAGTTGTTGGATATATCAGTACTTTGTTCCTCTTCATTGCAGAGTGGATGCCCCTCGATTTATTTACCTATTCACCAGTTGAAGGACATCCAGGTTGTTTCTAGTGTGGTGCTATTGTGAATAAAGCTATTATGGACATTCATATACAGGTTTTTGTGTGAATGTAAGTTTTCATTTCTTTGAGATAAAGGATAGAAAGAGTGTAGTTACTGGGTCAAGAAACTGCCAAGTTGTTTTCCAGAATGGTTGCATTGTTTTATATTCTGAATCAGCATTGTATGAGGGATCCAGTTTTTCTGTATCCACACCAGCGTTTGGTATTGCCACTACTTACTATTATAGTCACTGAGATAGGTGTATAGTGACGTTTCATTGTGGTTTTAGTTTGTGGTTCACCAATGGCTAAAGCTATGGAACGTGTTTCCATGTGCTTATTTGCTATGTGTATGTCCTCTTCACCACACTGTCCGCTCATGCTTTATGTCTGTTTTCTAATTGTTTTAGGAATTTCACTTGTCGATTTTTGAGAGTTCTTTATATATAGTCTCATACTGGTTGTTTGTCAGATATGTGGTTTGCAAATATTTCCTCCCAAACAAGACAAGCTTGTCTTGTTATCCACTGAACAAGTTCTTTCACAGAACAAATTTTTTTTTTAAGTTTTGATGAGGTCTGGTTTATTAATCTTTACCTTTATGATGTATGATTTTGGTGTCAATTCTTAGAACTCATTGCTTAGCCTTAGATTCAGAAGACTTTTTTTTTTCCAATTGTTTTTCTATAAGGCTTAGAGTTTTATGTCTTATATTTAAGATCATGATTCACTGTGTTTTTGTATAAGTATAACATCTTTTATTTTTTTCAATCTATGGATGTCCATTTGCTCAGCACCGTTTGTTGAAAAGGCTATCTTTAATCCATTGAATTGTTTTTGCTCTTTTGTCAACCATCACTTGAACAGTTATCTTTTAGATATAATATTGTCACAGTATATCTATTTCTGTGTTCTCTATTCTGTTCTACTGATCTGTGTGCTATCTCTCTGCCAATATCACATTCTCTTGGTTATTGTTACTATACTGTGGGCCCTAATATTGGGTAGAGTGATTCCTTCCATTTTATTCTCTTTTGTGAGAATTGTTTTAGCTATTAATGGACTTGTCCTTTTCCATATAAGTTTTATAATAACTTTGTCTATATCTATAAAAAACTTGCTGAGATTTAGATAGAAATTACATTGAACCTATAGATCAATCTGAGAAATGTTGACATGTTTACTATCTTCAGTCTTTTCATCCATGCCTCTCCATGTATTTAAATCTTTGATTTCTTTTATCAGAATTTGAGAAGTTTCAGTGTCCAGATCACATCCATGTTTTAAGTTTATACCTAAATATTTCATTTTGGGGGGATGATTGTAAATGGCCTTTAGGTTTTGATTTTGGTTTCCACATGTTCATTGTTAGTTTTTAGAAATGCAGTTGACTTCGTGTGTTGATCTTATATCTTGTAACCTTGCTAAACACATTTATTAGTTCTAGGTGTTTTTTGTAGATGTCTACATAAACAGTTATGGCCTGGGTAGCTCAGCTGATAGAGCATCAGACTTTTAATCTGAGGGCCCAGGGTTCAAGTCCCTGTCCAGGCACCAAAAAAGAAACAAAAGAAAAATGTCTCTTAATTACATAAACAGTTATGTCATCTGTAAATAGGGGTGGTTTTTAATATTCCTATGGAATTTTTGTGTTTTTTATTCATTTCTTGCCTTATTGCAGCATTTGGAATTTCACATATTATGCTGAATAATAGGGGGGAAAGCAGATATCCTTGCCTTGCTTCTGATCTTAGAAAGCATTCAAGTTTTTGCTGTAGCTATAGATTTTTCAGTTAAGTGCTTTTTATCAAGGTAATGAAATTCCACTATATTTGGTGTGCACATTTTGAGATGCAGTTTTGTATCTTTAAAAAAGGGAAACTAAACAGTGGAAAGTATTTTATTTTTGTGTCGATTTTCTTTTAGGATCAATAATGTAAAGAAAGCTGTTGTTGGCAGAATTGTAAGATGATCTCAAAGTTTCCCCTTTCTGAAGAACATACCTATATAATCCCTAGGACTGTGAGTAGGATGCATTGTCACTCATGTGATTATGGGACAGACTCTCATAAGCACCAGGACTATGGCTTTAAACTTTTGAGTGGGCCATGTGGCAAGTAATCAAGTTGTCTATAGAAGCTAGGAGTTTTAAGGGCATGAGGACCTCAGATCTATATACATCTGCAAGGAACTGAATTCTCCTCCAGCCACATGAGCTTCAAAGATGATCCTGGGCTCCAAATGAGAATTCACCATGAAAGTATCTTGATTTGAACCTTGTGAGACTCTGGTTGGAGAACCTTGCAACACTATGATTCCTGCTTGGACTTCTAGCCTATAGAGCTGTGAACTGCCAAGTTTGTGGTCATTTGTTATATCATCATAGAAACATAATACAAACATATCTTAAATAATTTGGAAAAGTGTTGGAATCAAAGCACATAGTGAATATTCTATTCCAGTGAGTTAAGAGGGATTATTCCAAGGTTTATTCACTAATTTGTGTTTATCCACAATCTGTGGCTACTGGTTTTATGTTAGATGTTATGTTCAGGCCTGGGCATACTGAGGAGAATGAGCCATGGTCTTCCCTTGCTGTTGAGGAGCTCATGGCCCAGAGTGTCCTCCTAGATCTCTCAGTACATGTAGTTCCTCCAACAATTATCCCATTATGTTTGTCCTCAACAATCAGACTCAAATCTGGGTAAAGAGTAAGCCATCTGCAATTATTGGATAAGTCCCTTACTCTTTTTGAGTTGGAGTTTTCCATCAGTTCAGTGATATGCTTCTTTGCGAGTGAGGATCAAATGGGATTTAGGATACCTCATTATTTTAATCAGAGGTATTGATTACCTCTCTTCAGTGTAGCTTCTTTTGTTTTCTTCCTGTCTGCATCCCACCCACAATTCTCCATTGGCCATCTACTGTGTGTTTGTGAAGATGCCCCAGTGGACCCATTCAAGGATTCCTTTGACTCTGTGTATGTATAGCCTAAGGTCGCATGCAGGGAGGACACGACCTATTGCTCAAGGTAGATAGAACTGTGATGCTGGGATTCTGAGGGGACCAGGAAAGGGCTTGGGGTCAGGCCTGATTTGGCCTCATTGAAATCTGCCATCATCAATAGGTGTCTCCTGCAGAGCTACTCCAGTAGGAGGACTCAGAATAAAAGATGCCTCCTTTTTTTCATTTTTTCTCCTTGGAATTGACTCAACTGATCCTCACATCATAGGAAAGAAGTCTATTTGAAAATATTGCCCTGATTTGTTGAATGGGAATGGGTAGACCTTGCTAATATAGAAGTGGTCAAGGGACATGGACAAATGCTTCTGATTTTGTAGGGCCTGCCAACTCATTTTGAGTGCTTCAGAATCAATAATAACAATAATAAAAGTAGAAAATGCTAGACAAGCAAGCCACCAAACTGGGCTTCAAAACCCACAGGAACTTTATGAGGGAGCAAGTTGAAATGAGCAACATTCAGGCACATTGTGGGGCAGGGTAGAGGTGCCAGGAATGGCTGATGACAGCTGTGGAGTCACTAACACTCAGGCACTCCCTAGTGAACCTGGATTATAATCAGCATAAATCTAAGTGACTGTCAAGGGCAAAGAAACCATGCTAGGAAGTGTGGCCTGTCTTAAGGTCCTTTTGGCTGACAGTAGTTGCCACCATAACTGCCACCAGAGGGCCCCTCCCTGCTTTATTACTATCCTTTGGAGGTGATGCTCTCCCAGCAACTAATTTTTCCATGGGAGCAGAAGTATTTTCTGCTGAGACCTTCTTTGGATGCAATTTAAATTAAAAAAAATTTATTGAAGAAATGTAGTTGATTTACAATGTTATGCTAATTTCTAATGTAGTGATTCAGTTATACATATATGTATGTGTGTGTGTATATATATATATATATCCTTTTTTATATTCTTTTCCATTATGATTTATCACAAGATACTGAATATAATTTTCTGTGCTAAATAGAAGGACCTTGTTGTTTATCCATCCTATATATAATTGTTTGCATCTGCGAATCCCAAACTCCCAGTACTTCACTTTCCCACTTCGTCTCCCCCTTAGCAACCACAAGTCTGTTCTCTGTGTCTGTGACTCTGTTTCTGTTTCATAAATATGGTTGCAATTTTTAAAACTTACATTCTTTTTACATTAATGATTTATAGTTATATCAAAAAGTACAAAGAAGAATATTATAGATTACCTGAAATCTAACCTCAGGAACAATCATGTCATGTATATTTTGATGCTGTTCCTTCTTTTTTCCTATGAATATTCATTTAGAAACCCACATATGATTGGGGTGGTATTGTGTTTATCATTTACTAACCTGCTTTTCTCAGGTTTCATTAACATCTTTCTTCTCTGTTAAATGTTTCTATTTAGTGTTTAACCTATGACCAACATCTCAACAACTGATGCCTGCAATGTATTATCTGATTTCTTTGTAACACCTATACACACACACAGACACAAAATTTATTTAATTTCTTTGGAAGGTGAGGGTATGTATGTGTATGTTTGTGTAAGTACTTGTGTTTATATATGTTTCTATATATATATATGAACATATATATGTATATACATATATGCATAATTTTTATTCTGAGTTTTATAAACAACAATGTGATGAACACATTTATTATATCTTTAGAATAAATTCCTAGAGTGAAGTCACTGGGTGAAATGCTAATTCTTGAGTTGTGCAGAATTTAAAGGAATTTAAGAGATTTTGGGGGGACTTCCCTGGCAATCTAGTAGTTAAGACTCTGCACTTTCAGTGTAGAGAATTTGGGCTCAATCCCTGGTTTGAAAACTAAAATTCCACATGCAGTGTGGTATGACCAAATAAACATTTTTTTTCATATGCTCCAAAAAAGAAAACTTTCCACAAAAATTGAAATAATTCTTACATGTCACCATTTGACAATAAGTTGGAATATGCGAATGCTCTCTCTCCAATACAGTAGCCACTAGACATATGGATATTTAAATTTAATTTTTTTTATTAGTTAAGACTAAAAATAAAAAACAAAAAAATCAGTTCTTCAGTGGTACCAGTCATATTTCCAGTGCTCTATAGCCACATATGGGCTTCACTGGTAGCTCAGAGAGTAAAGAATCTGCCTACAATGCAGGAGACCTGACGTCGATCCCTGGGTTGGGAAGATTCCCTGGAGAAGGGAAAGGTTACCCACTCTAGTATTCTGGCCTGGAGATTTCCGTGGACTCTATAGTCTATGGAATCGCAGAGTTGGACAGGACTGAGTGACTTTCACTTTCATAGCCACATGTAACTAATGGCATGTGTATTGGAAAGTGCAAATTAGGGCCTTGCCATCATCACAGGAAGTTTTATGGGACCACGCTGCTCTGATAGCTTCATGAGTTCCTTTATAATTGTGATTGGAGTTTAGTATATTTTGTAGGTAATTAATTTGGCTTGATATAGATTTCAGGGTAAAAAATTTCACTGTTCCATCTTCGCTGTTGGCTTGATATAGATTTCAGGGTTAAAAATTTCACTGTTCCATCTTCACTGTTGTCTTTCTGAAAATGTAAGAACATGGAAATTCAACCCTTTGTCTTGCTTCCTCATGCTCTAATGGGCTGAAAAATAAGAGCTGGTGTTAAAACTAACATCACTATTGATAATGTGCTTTCTGTGTGGCAAGTGTATAATTATTGTAAGTCAGATATTCTTCACAAGGATTCTGGGAGGTGCAACTGTCACCCCCATTTTCAGAGAAAGAAACTGATGTACACAGAGCTCAAGTACTTTTTCCAGGGTCAGTACATGCCTGGATCCTGATTAGAACCTAAGTCCCCAGCTTCAGAGTCCACACACTTAGCTACTCTTTGTACTGCTTCTCAGGTGACACTGCTGCTGCTGCCGCTAAGTCGTGTCAGTCTGTCCACTAGTGGTAGACAACTTGCCTGGCACTGCAGGGGACATAAGTGATGTTGGTTCGATCCCTGGGTTGGGAAGATCCCCTGGAGGAGGGCATGACAGCTCACTCCAGTACTCTTGCCTGAAAAATTCCATGGACAGAGGAGCCTGATGGGCTACAGTCTATGGAGTCAAAGGTTCGGACATGACTGAAGTGACTTAGCATGCGCACACTGCTCCTTGAGAACCTAAGACTCTTAGGGAAAAGACTGGCTCTTTCCTGTGCTGTAGAACCGTGCACACATAAAGTAAAAATGTCTTCCAGTTGCTCAAAAAGTAGCTACACCAGACATACACAGAAGTAGATCCACAGCCTTTTCTAAGGGAGATTCCCCTGAACAAGTTCAGCTTGGAATGAGGAGTGCTCAAGGGCCTTCCAGAGAAACTGTTACTCATCCATACTCTGACTCAGAATCTGTTCAGTCAGAATGGATGTAATTTTACACATTTATTGTCCATCCATCCCTTACCATGGAGTGAGATTTTGTTAATAAGCTTTGAGAAAGGAGGGGGAAAGGAGGAGTTTAAAGTGCTGTCAAAACAAAGAGCTGAAGCCCAAACAGCCTCGCTTGGGGGGTATTTGTTTGCAGCTGAAGGATCAGAGGTGACACGTTTAGGCAGAGAGAAGTTTAAACTTCAGCGAGGAGAAAACAAGTCCCAAATGCAATCTTGAGGGTAGCCAGGTCCAAGCAGAAAACAGTCTGGGGATTTTCAGTTTCAACCTTTTCCAAAAGGTGTCACTCTAAGGCAGCAGTGGGGAGGTGAGAGGGAGGTGGAGATAGAAGTATAAGATAAGAGTAATTGGAAAAATAAGATTAGTAGTCCTTGTGCTAACAGATCCTTCAAGCCACAGCATCAGTGCCTCAGAAGTTGTTGCTGTTGAGGAGAGAGGGTTTCAGCGTTTATCTTTACCTCCTCATCTTAGCATGACCTTCTCTCTACCCAGGGCAGAGCTGGGCCAAGTCCCAGCTATTCCCCCAGGACCAATTCACATTCCAGATTTGCTGTAACTTGGGATATGGGCATTTCACTGGCTCTGTTCTGGTGCAGACTGAAAACGACCATCCTCTTGCACTTGGGACGCAGTGAGGACAGAAAACTAGGATGGCTGGTGAGGGGGTCGGCAGAAGAGCTGGTGTAATTTCAACACATGGTTTTAAAAGCTGTCTAAAAATTCCAAATCATTAACACAAGATAGACACTAAATCAATGCTGACATATAATTTAAGGGGAAAATTGTTTTATCAAAATATTTGAAGATCAGTTCCTGCCAAGTGAGCCTCTTAAAAAGCACTGAATGTTGCCACGTGTCAGGAAGAGACACAGAACGGGCAGTTGGGCTCTTGGCAGATAACTGAGAGAGAATCTGGTTTTCAAATATTTAGTTAAACAACACAAATGTATGTGTAAGTTTAAGTTGACACATGTTAATGATTTAAGGTCTTAAACAGGTTTCTTATTTTATTGTTTTAAAGCTCCAATATTCACTTTAAAATTCTGACCATTTCTCCAGAACTGAGTGTTTAAGCATTAGACTCTAGAAATTCATTTGATAGCTTCACTATTCTTAAAGTGCACAGAGTTATGAACTATTCAAATACAGCCGAATAGTCCTGGTAACTTAACCATTTTATAAGAGACTTTTTGTAATCTGCCACATAGAATAACTAATAAAATCAGAACTGACCCACAAACAGGGATTTTTGTTTTGTTTTGTTTAATTGGTGAGACCAAGAAGTCATCTAATTTGAAGAAACCTTTAATTATTTTAGATACGTAACACCAAAGCAATGTATATTTTAAAATGTAATCTTAGCTTTCTAGATAGAGCATCAGAATTCCAATCTTGCCCTATGTGGGGACCTTTTAGGAAATTTTTTTAACTGGAACGTGTTAAATGTTTATAGAAGATTTCTGAGGTTGCGGTGATTTCTCCTTTTTCATCAAAGATGGCCTTTTAGGAATAAAACAGCCTCTCTAAACTCCATGCCCCCACCCCCAGGAAATATTTTTGTCTGGTGAATTACCAACAGATGCGCTTCCAAAATAAGCAAATGCTATGTTGAACTGAGACACACAGGTTGCTCTCCTGCTGGATTTTTCGAAAGCATTTATTGGCTCATAATCATTGTGATTCTTCCAGTAGCAGTTACCCAATGAACAGGACCATGGGGCCCTGCAGCCTGGGCTTCCCAGCTTGTATTTCCTCCCTCCTTTTTAGCAGGCCACTCCCACTTACCTACCTGCTTTTGGAGACCAGCCATGAGGCCAACAACAAGATTGGCTTTTAACTCTTGCTCATCACTCAGTACTTTTCTATATTAGTTTTCTTTCTTTTTCATCACTATTGTAATTAAATAGTTGTTGATTCAGGGTTGCCCGCCAAACCAGACAGCTTCTGAGGATGAGCGTGTTGTGTCTAGCAGAGTGCCTTGCACACATGAGACACCCAGTGAGACGAGGTGGTGCAGTGGTGGAAGGCCTGCACGTCTCCCAGGTCCCTGCAGAGTGAGTGAAGTGCGGGATCAAAAGCTGCTTGCTTCTACCCCAGCTCAAGGCCTGGGGTAGCTTTTTTATCAGGCCGTCTCGAAACTCTTGGGTTCCTGGGTGCTCTTGATGGCTTCCAGGTGGCCATGAGCACAGAGTTCCCTCCATTCAGGGGCCGAGTATCCAAGCCCTCTTGTGTCCATAGCAAAGAGAAGGTGCTTGAGGAAAACAGAGAGCAAGAACTTGAAGGGCGTTTGGTGAGGATGGCAAGGAGACCATTGATTTATAGGGTAGGAAAGTATCAAGTTCGGACTTACACTTCATCCATCATTGCACTAAGAGGGTCAGAGGAGGGTGTTTCAGAATCACATCTTTGCACTCCCTTTCCTCTCATTCCTCAGGTATTTATTGAGTGTGGACACTGGTTCCATGTCAGGGGCTGAAGGGCCTTCCAGAGAGAATGGAGACGTGGTCCTTGCCCTCTGAGGATTACAATCCAGTCGTAGCAACAAAGCACACACATGAAAGGGTTGTGCAGAAACGTGAAATGGTGTTTGATGAGGTGGTAGTAAGTCGGGTGCAGAAGGTAACAACCGAAGGCACTTGGGTGAAAGTAATGTTACCAACAGCCTAGCCTTGGGACAGTAGTAACTGTTGTGCCCTGGACACTTGCAGGATGTCCAGCAGAGAGGGCTGGATGCTTGAGGTGTGTTGTCTCCCTTTGTGCTTGTGCCAATCCTGTGTGGTGACTTCTGTTTCCTCCCCCTGTTTTATAGAGGAGGACCTGCGGGCTGAGAGAAAGGTCAGTAATGTCCAGGCTTCCCAGTATAGGTTGCACTTTGCTATCACTTCAGAATCACCTGCTTTTTTAGTGAAGTACTAATGCCAGACTCCTACCCTCAGATGTTTTCATTTAATTGGTTGGAGTATGGCATCAAGATTTAAAAAATATTTCTAAAGGGCTCAAATGTGTGGCAGAGTTTAGGAAGCATTGGGTTTAGATTGTCCTAAGGTCACAGAGGTCGCGTATTGATGGAACCCAAACTTGATCCAGGTCTGCCTGTTTTCAGAGCTCCAGATTTATATCACTGAACCTATGAAGGAGGCCAGCACTCTGTGACAGAGCCTTAAAGAGGAGGCAATTTCAGTAATTGGAGGGGTCACTATAGGGTAGTCTGGGCCTGCTAGGTGGCACCAATGGTAAAGAACCTGCCTGCCAGTGCAGGAGACTTAAGAGACCTGGGATCAATCCCTGGGTCGGGAAGATCCCCTGGAGGAGGGCACGGCAGCCCACTCCAGTATTCTTGCCTGGAGAATCCCCTGGACATGGGAGCCTGGCAGGCTATGGTCCATAGGGTCACAAAGAGTTGGCCACAATGGAAGCAACTTAGCACAGCACAGCACTATAGGGTAGTCTGGGGTGTGTGTGCATGTGTGTGTGTGTGTTGTTGTTGTTGTTGTTGTTGTTGAAGATAGGTGACAGCAAGCACAGAATCTTGAATTCAGTGATAAGCAAACATAAAATGAGTTGAATACTTAAATTGGCCCTGTATTAGTGAGAAATGATGCTTCTATAGCACCAAGTACTTGGGCATTGTTCTTAGTGCATCATACACCTTAACCCATTGAATCTTCACCAAACTTCTTTTAGCTAAGTTCCCACATCACAAGGAAGCTGGGTTCAGAAAGTTTTTATAACTGACTCAGAAGGACACAGATAGTAAGTGGTAGGCCAGCTCCTCAGTTATGTTTGTAATCACTATGCTGTGCTATCTCTTCTGTTAAGCATGTTCTAAGTGTTTTCATATTTGCCAGTTCCCAGGCTGAGTGTTTTACTTTCATTGCTTCACTTAATACCTGAAGTAATTCTAGTGAGACATACTATTGTTACAGATGAAGAAACTCAGACACTTTCCCAAGGCTCTATAGTAAATGGTAAAGCATGTGTTATTAGTGCAGTCTGATTTCTTAATCCATGATTTTAACCATTCTCCATATTCAAAATATTTTAATTATGTATAAATACATACCTATATATTTATATATATTAAATATTTATTTTTAGATATTTTATATAAAAATATTCAAAATATTTTAAACAAAAAATTCAAATTAAATTTTAAGTGAAATTCTGTATAGAAGACAAAGTAGAGCAACTCCCTTTGAGTGTGAGATGGGGAATGGAGCTCTCTGCTGATTCATACCCCTTCTGTCACTCTACTGATCTGTTTATCAGCCCCCAGATGCCTCTTTGGAACTCATGGTGGTCTAGGGAACAGAGTTCGAAGACCACAACTGGGGTAATCAGGAGCCCCTTGAGATGTTGGAACCAGACCAGTGATACTTTTAATGAAATATTGATAGTTTAGGCATATTTTCCTGGAAGTAGGGAGGCAAGTTGTAAGAATAAATCCCACGAGACATCTTGGCTCACCCAGTTCAAAGTCACATCCAAAGACACAAAGTCAGAACAGCTGAAAAAAATCAAAAGGAAAGCCTAACCTTCAATCTGTGTCTTTGGAAAAACATTGAAGGGACCCCAGGAATAACACCCAGCAACCTTCTCCCCTTCCTTTTTTCGCTTCCTTCTCAGTCATCTTATTCTGCCCTTAAAACAAAACAAAACCTCTGTGTACCCAGTCTCCAGGCTCATCACTCCTCTTTCCTCTCTCTCACTCCTATCTCCTACTTTTTATCATGCAGACTGTCATAGCCTGCCCTTCAAAGTACTGTCCCTTTGCACTCAGTTTACTACCTATTTCCTAAAATCCAGGCACAGTCCTGGCTGAGAGAGAACTCTGACAGCGAAGAAGCTGATCAGGCAAAGCCAAGTTCTTATTTAGGGTTGGGGTAGGAACAAAGGCTGGGAACACACGTGTGCGTGCACACACACACACACACACTCATTTTCAATCTTGTCAGAAATGTGGGAGGGGAAAGGATTCAAGCTGGAAGCATAAAAAGTAGTGATATAAAAAGATGATGTCTCAGGAAGTGTTTCCAAAATAGACTTGATGATGAAGAGAAAACAAAGGGGAAAGAGAAGAAAGACACAAATGTGGTTCTTAAACATGAGTCACTGAGAAAAGCTCAGGACACTGGACTAAAGTGTCACCAATGTGTTAGGGAATGGCAGGTGCAGAGAGCTGGGGTAAGCGGTAGGGATCTTGTTTAGATAGGTGTGCATGGATCATCCTGAATTCAAAGTGATACTGTGACATCTAAATGGAAGTAATCACCAAGTAGTTCAGTGTATGTGAAAGATATTAAGTGAATAAAAGGAGACAAAGTTTGAAAAAGTATCAGAGTAGTGGTGAGAGCTATGGAGACTAACCTCAGTCCTCCTCTGAGAAGCCACGTGGATGAGGAAAATATCTCTGGGACAGAGTCATGAAGGGAAAGGTGCAGTTATGGATGCAGGAAGGTGAAGAGCTTGCAAAAGAAACAGGGGAAGTAAGTTCTCAATCTAAGGAGAGCTTCTGAGAACCCAAGGGAAAGTTTGGCTTATAGGTGAATGGGGAATGGATACAGTTCCACTCACCCATTACACTGTGTTTCAGAGAGGCTCTCTAATAAGAAGGGGGGTTTTCTAATGACATATATATATATATATATATTTAAAATAGCTTACAAAATTATACATATATCTCAATTATATGTAATATGTAAAAGAGTAAGAGAGAGATGGAGAAATTAAAACAAAATGTTCAGAGTGTTTATCTCCATGTGGTGGTATTTGTCATTATTCTTATATTAAAAAATTTTTTTGAAAATTTCCTGTCTTTTGGATTCCATATGAGTATACCTTATTTTAAGGGAAAGTGTTATTTTATTGATATTAATTAGAAGAAGAATAAATGATATAGAGGCTATGTCATCCCATGTAATACCCACAAATATCTAATAGGAATAAACAACATAATTTCCTGTTTCCAGGTAAAGAACCCAAAGCCAAAAGAGATAAAGAAACTTGTGTCAGTCATATAGTAAGTTATGGAGACATGTTTCAAATCTGATTGTTTTTAAGGAACAAGTATCATAGACATAGCCAGCTAAAGTATTACTTCCAGTGAGGAGAAGTTGGGGAACCATTCAGCTGCACAAACTACACATTAAGAAAAGACATATGGCAAGAAGGAGGGTATCCGTGGCCTGCAAGTGTTGGGAGAGCAAGAATATAAAGTACGTCCTCTTAATGAGAGGGACCTGGTGGTAGGGAGATGGAGGCAGGTGTTTTAGACAGTTGATAAGGAGTGTGACAGTTCATCAGTCAAGACGATCCAAGTCACACTGGAGGTAACAGCCTCTCATCTCATGCTGTAACACGATGAGGGTGCTGCCTTGCTTATGTGGTATGGTTTGGCCTTTAGTTTCACTGTGATGACTCAGGGACTCAGGCCGAAGGAGACATCATCTGAAACATGCTTCTGAAGTCATTATGGCCAGGAAAAGGGAAGGTTGTGGTTGATTGCTAGTTCTTAAATGCTTCTGCATGGAAATGACAGTGATCTAAGGTGTAATTGTTAAAGCTGGTTTATATAAAACTCGTTAGTGTCTGCCATGCGCAGTCACATGGCAGGTGAGCTAAGAGCTTGGAAACCCACAAAGTAGCATTCTGTGTCTGTGGAGCAGGCCAGCTCAACTAATAAGTGATTCAGCAAGTGAGAATCCTGGATACCCTCCCTCTTCTCTGACATTGATAATACATTTGGAATTTTTTTAAAAAAGTTACAAAAGGAAAGGGAGTCATGAGGACACAGACCATCCCAGGTAGAGGGTCAGGCAGACTGTATGTAAGCTGATGCTTGGAATGACCATAATATTGATCTTTTGAAAAGCAACACTGCTATTGAATGTATAAAAAATAGGATAAAACAGACAAAAACACTTCTGCTTCAGCCTCATCAAGTATTGTTTTGTAGAAGGGCTTCTAGTTATATAGATTATATTCTATGAACTTATATGAGAAACTAAAAAGTTTGATTGCTTTTTAACATTTATATTTTGTGTGTTAAAAAATAATGGTGTTTATCCCTGTGTAGTTCTGTGACTTTCATAGGTTATTCTCTATATTCCTTGCTTTTAAAGCTGTTTTTAGTTTTGGCTTTTATTTATATTACCTGGTCATCAAGTTTCCTCTTTTTATCAGGGCAAAATGGAGGGTTTTCTGAATTTTAAAAGCCTGTAATTTACCTTGGATGTGAACTGTCGTGCTTATTCTGAATAAATTCCATGTAAAACTGCAGAAATTGTGTAGAAAGTCTTTATGAATTGGAACTTAACATGTCATTGACACGTTTTGAAGGGCGTTCTGTTGACTTTAGTGATAGATGATCCCATTCTGCCAAGTTCAGCTGGAAGGGGTGACTTAGAAACCCAAACATCATCTCTGGAGTCTAGAAACTTCCTGAAACCATGGTTTTAAGTCCTCAGGGTGGATGCAGCCTGTATCTGTGCAAGGGATGGCATTTCACCAGCTTGCCCCACGGAAGGCTCTGGAAAAGAACCATTAAACACCAGCCTTCTTTGTTGTGTGTTGACTTTTAAAAGTCTCCAGTTGTTCGGGAAGGATAAGGCCTTGCCTTGGGGCTCCCTGGTCCAATTTTTTGGGACCTGGCTGAAAACCCTGGATATTTGATAGTCTGGCTTATTTCTATGGTGTATTAGCACCCTATAAAAGTTACATGTCATTTATTTCAAGTTTAGAACCCTCTCAAACTTCAGGGGCAAACCAAACTTGAACCTTTTGTGGCTGGGATTCTATTTACCTTTGGCCAAACCTTGCTTCCTGAATGTGAAACAGGGAGGTGAGGTGAGAGGGGGGCCCCTGAGGCCCCTTGGCCATCAAATCGCTTTTGCCAAACAAGGCTTTGATAGGCTAAAACATGAATGAATTTGAAACACGTAGAGTAGCTTCCTGTCAGAATGCTCTGGGGCCCGCACACAAAAGTATATTGTGCCGGGCAAAGTGCATTTGAGTGTTGCCTTCAGCCAACTGTGAGGCAGTATCTGAGATTTTTTGCCAAACACAGGTTGAAATTGGGTCAAGCCACTCACCTTCCAGTTCTAATAAATACATTAAGTAGTTTCTATAAAAGTTATTGGATAATCCAATTGAATGAGGACCTTGGAGAAATTTGGACATTTCTTGTGTTTGAAATCTTTATTTTTTAGTAGTGACAAAGAAAGAATGGATCCCAGGATACAGTGCCCAGCTCAAGAATGGCTTTAATTCCTTTGTGTCTATTGTCAGAACGCAAGGTACACCTTGTGCTTGAATGGTGGAGAAATAACACACTGCGTCCCATGCGCTTTTCAGATAGAAGAGCTGATGAATGCACTGGAGAAGACCAGACAGGAACTGGATGCCACCAAGGCTCGCCTTGCCTCCACGCAGCAGTCCCTGGCCGAGAAAGAAGCACACTTGGCCAACCTCCGGATAGAGAGGAGGAAGCAGCTGGAGGAGATCCTAGAGATGAAGTGAGTGCCCATTTTTGCTTTCTGTCGTTCTTTTCTAATTTCTCTGTAGGGATGAGAAAGGGAGTGCTAAAGAAGAGGAGGAAAGAGCTTGGAGAGAGAATCACTTAGCTAACACTTGACCAGTTGTTTCTGTGACTATGCTTCTTATTTTCTCAAATTACAGCTTCCATGTCCCAATGTGCACATTTTTCACATCTGTTATTCAAAAAAGAAAAAAAAAATCCAACATAAGGTTTTGTGACTCTGTGTTTTGTGGACGGTACTAATATTCTTAGATCTGTCGGAAAGGTTTGAGCTGGCCAAGAGACAGAGGCCTTGTTAAGCACAATGGTAATTGAAGTCCTGCTCAGGGTTAAATGGAAACTTTTCTGAGGAGGTATTTCCTAATTGTGACTATAACTTTGCTAATTATATTCTTTTCACTTGTGTACAATGCCTGGCTTGTGTTGGCTTTCATAGTCTCAAGGTTGGCACCTCTTTGTTTAGAAAGCAGGACTCTGATTTGCTGGGCTGATAAAAATAGGTTTGGAAATACCCCTGCCCTCCTGTCTCATTGGGTAGGTAAGGACTGGATGGGGGTGGGGGTTGGGTAGGGGAGGAGACTGGAACAAATGTCTTTCTTTGATTTAATCAATAAGGTGTGACTGCTTGCCGGGTAATGGTTGTTCCTGTGGGCCTGTGACACACCCACCTTCACCTAGCTTTTATATCGTTCTCACAGTGAAATAATATCACCATTAAAGAACATAGTAAAGATAATTACTCAAAGATTTTAGAGATAATCAATTGCTATGAATCTATTTCTGAAAAATTAGACAAGAAGCAGCATCTCTCTAAGTCTTTAAATGAAATAATCACTAAAGTATGATTTAAATCCAGCCTTCTTCCAAAATAAGGGGAAATGTACAGAATTATAGCATCTTAAGCCTGTAACATAGACTTTGAAATCGGTGGCTAGGTATGGAACAATAACCTTACCCTGACCCTGCAAGTCTTACACATGGTTAGTATTAAACCCAGAAAGCTTAGATCATGGAAAATATGGAATGAAATATTTTGAAGGATTTAATAATGAGGACAAAACTTTTATTCCTTGTCAACTACCTCAGTTTCTCCTAGAACAAAGAATAAGTAGTTTTTTTCCACATATAAACTCCCATTTTTCCTAATAAAAGATGATATAATAAAAACAGATATTATTATCCTCAGTTTAGAGGTGAGGGAACTGAGACTCAGCAAGATTTCAAGTAATTTGCTTAAAGACATCTGGCCAGGATTAAACCCAAAATCTGTTCAGACTCCATTTCTACTACCTCATTTTTTCATGCAGTTATGTCAACTCCACCAAGTCCAGAACTTTTGTCTGTTTGAATCACTGCAGAAATCATACTGCCTAGAACAGTGCCTGCATATGGCTGGTGCTCAGTAATTGCTCATTGATGGAATGAGTAGATTGAATGCTGGAGACTGGATTTTATGTACTTAGGAAGAAACGTATTTCAAGCATTTTTGACCTTATTGATGTGATCAGTAATTTATTAATAATAGCAGTACATTGATTCCATCAGCCTTTATTCCTTCTCTTTCACTTACCCAGCTTCTGCCTCCTTGTGTGTTGCTCCGTGTCAGTTTCAGGCTAATTTCTCTTATTGTTCTGCAGCTGTTCCCAAGTTAACTCTACACCTCCTGGAGTGATTTAGTATGCCATTATAAGGAAACTTTCATTATTTCCTGTTTATAAAAAGAGCATATACTTCCAGTGTTTTCAGAGAACAAGTAATGGAGAAGCATGCTGGTTTGGGAGTTGTCAGAGCTGGGTTGAAATCCTGTTGCGTCCACTTGGTGGTTTTGTGACTTGGGGGAAAATGACCTTAACATTGCTGACCCTATGGTTTCCTCCTGTAATGGCTTTCGTGGGGTGGTTGTGAAGAGAAGCACTCAGAGGAGGGCTTGGCACATGGAAAATGAAATATGTGTGTAAATGGTGCTATCAGCCAATGAAAATATGTCATTTGTTTAGTATACTTTGTGAAGAGTATCATTTGTCTAAAATTTGGGTTTATTTTTCTAAAACATATAAACCTTTTCCATGTGTATGTTTTCCCACTTAATTTCATGATTTCAGATAGCACCTAACTAAGACCTCTTTGGGTGAATTGCCACATTATTGCCGAAGTGCTTAATCTGCTGCCACTGCAAAATAAATAGAAAATTCCTCTGTTAATTCCTTTGGTAAAAGTAACAAAGCTCTGCTTCATTAAGCCCAATATGAACCTCATTCACTCTTTAACTGGCCCAGAAGCCCCACTAACAGGGTTCTTCCCAGGACTACGGGGACACAGGTGCAGGGCAGTTAAATTGACTGAGAACCCCAGTTAGATTTACCAGCCTCTTCAGATGTTCTAGTCAACCAAACGGTTTGGTGAATCTTGACTGAGTTGAATTGCCATATTGGTTATTGGGCATTAACTGAGTCAATGTTAGTGTGAACAGTCAGTTGGATGTGCCATTGTGTTTTCTGTCACTCTGTGCCACTGTTGTTTTTCATTCAACTGACAGGCAAATGTGCAAGCAACTTTAGGCAAGTCTGCCCAGGACTGGGAAATCCTGGTACATGGGTAAAGCCAATTGGTGTTAGGAAGAGGGGTAGGGCCACGAATCAAGAGAAACAAGATGTGATCTCATAACTCATCCATAACCTTAAAGGAAGTCACTCTCTGGTTGCCTTGGTTTTTTTCTTTGGTGACATGGAGGTTGATATTACCTGCCCTACCTACTCCATAGAATTGTTACAGTAACAGTTTAAAAAAAAAAAACTTAACTAAAATTAGTATAAACTAGCATATGTGAAAGCACTTTGAAACAGAAAAGAGGATTTTGAAGTGAGAGATGGTGTCTGTTAAATTTGTTGCAAAATTAAATGACACAGAGTTATAGTATTGGAAAACAGCTGGGTGCAGCCTTCCAGCCTATATAAGCCAGACTGCTGTCCACATAATAAGGAATTCACCAGGCCTGGTGAAGACCACTTGCCTTGGAAGCCATGGGCTCATAAGGTGGCGGTTCATGTTCCAAGGCTCTTGAAGGTAGCTCCTTCATCCTTATATGGAACTGAAATAGCTTTCCATGTAATTAGCATTACCGCTTGTCTTGGTTTTTGTTTCAGAGCTACATAGATTTCAGCTGAGCCCTGTCCACAGGACAAGCAGCCTTTTATTTTTCATAAATTCATTTTTATATCTGTTCAGGTAATACTGTGCATTCTAAAAGGAAAAAAAAAAGAGCAAAATTAAAAAGAAACAAAATTGCATATGATCCTACCATGCAGAGATAGATACTAATAGCATTTTGATGTCTACCTTTACAAATGGTCTTTATTTTTTTAACAAAATTAGATTGTACTTTTGAATTTTGTAAATCCTCCTTTTGCTTGCTGAATAGTAAACACTGCTCTGTGCAGCAAAGATTGAATTGTATTATTTTTAATTATCCAACATGCTATCATACAGATTTCTCCCTTTATCAGAGGCTTATCTTGATGCCAATATTTTGCTAATATAAAGAATGTCTTGATAGGCATCCTGCTGTGTCAGTTTGTCAGCTTATTTTCACATACTTGCAGATTAATATGTAGTTATAAGAAATAGTACAGAGGATTCTCTTGTACGCTTCACTTGTTTCCCTCAGTGGTAACATCTGGCATAATTATAGCACCGTATTATGTCAAAAAATTGATATTGATATAGCTTACCAACTTAATTTAGATTTCTCCAGTTTTACATGTACTTTTGTGTGTATGTATTTAGTTACATACAGTTTTATCACAAGTATACATTTGTATAACCACCAGCATGGTCAAGATGTAGCACTGTCCATCATTACAAGGCTCCCTCACACTGACTTTTGATAGCTACACTCCTAACCCAACTGTTTAATTTTTAACCAGAGTGTTCTTTTGTGTTTTATCATTTTGGGACCTATGCAACGCTGGCCTTAATTTTTCCCTGTCATTTTTCTTGGCCAGCGAGGGAGTTGTCCTCTTAGTTTAAATTTAGGCTGAATTTAAAGTGAGAAAAATATTGCTTGATTTAAAGACTTCTCTTTAAATGAGTTGGTTAATTTGTTTACAGTGAAATTCCCTTTTAATATTGGATATGTAGAACTTGTCATCTGGTAGGCATTCAAAAAGAAAATCACTTATGGTCCTACCATACAGAGATAGACAGTGATGGCATTTTGGTGTATACATTTACAAATGCTCATTTTTTGAAAGAAAATTAAATTGTACTTCCATATTTTATAAATTCTGCATTTGAGGAATGAATGTCCACTGCTATAGGTGGACAAGTAAAAATGTGCCCTTTTCAAGTTTGCATTTTAGTAAAATGAGTGATCGAAATGAATGGACAAATAAATAGGCAAATAAATGAGTAGTTAGGTGAATAAAGTAGCTTCTTGTGGAACCAAAGTAGTTTAGAATCCCACTTAGAAAGCTCTTTCCATTGGTAAGGACTCTCCTGATTATTTGAGAGTAAAGAGGGAAATGCCATGTCATTCCCTTTAGTCTGAGAAACCTTCTAGGATCTGAGCCTAGAGGAAAGTCTTTGACTTTCTTTTGTGTAGGATTCTTCTCCCCGAATAAATTTTTTTTTTCCAGTTTAATCTTCACTGGTTAGTATTCCAACTGCCAGTCATTATTCCTACTCTAGAAGGAACTAATGGTTCCCAACCATACATTTTCACAGAACATAATATTCTCCTTCCCTTGTGTATAATATTATTCTTTTACTTAAAAAATATCTAAAACCTCTTACTAAAACATTTCATAATGGTTTGTCTTTGTTACATTTGCTTCTATTTAAAAGGGATTTTATTAAAATAATATTAAGAACATCATTCTATATGTTTGGTTTTATTAATACCAGTTAATGAGCTTACATTCCAGTAACCAAAGCTCGATTATTTAATTTGTGGCAGGTGAATTTGATATCTGTAGCTAAAAGAAATTGAAAGCCATGAGATACTGTGCTTAAAATCTATCTGTGTGCATTTGCTCAGACAATTTAAACTAGGATAGTAATTTAATAGGCAGACAGGCAGGCTAACTGATCTGTTCCATTTAGTATTAAATACTGAATGAATAAGGGGTTTGAGGGCTGGTTAAAAGTTACATAATGTGAAGTGTGTAGTTTAGACTTTCTCTGGTGATTTCTCATACTCAATGTAAAGATTTTAAAGGGATATCTATAATTTAACTCGTATGATGACATTGTGAGAGCCACCTTAATTTACTGGGTATTGTTGCATTCTCGAATCTTCTCCAGATAGCCTCAGAAGCCTTTGTATACACTGGGCTATTTTAGGAAGTTTACAGTGAGGTAAGACAGAGGCTTATTCCAAGGCATTATCCTGTTGGCCTCTTTGATCTAGGATCCCTTTTGAGAGAGCCACTCATTAGGTAAGTACCCTTCAANATAGTAATTTAATAGGCAGACAGGCAGGCTAACTGATCTGTTCCATTTAGTATTAAATACTGAATGAATAAGGGGTTTGAGGGCTGGTTAAAAGTTACATAATGTGAAGTGTGTAGTTTAGACTTTCTCTGGTGATTTCTCATACTCAATGTAAAGATTTTAAAGGGATATCTATAATTTAACTCGTATGATGACATTGTGAGAGCCACCTTAATTTACTGGGTATTGTTGCATTCTCGAATCTTCTCCAGATAGCCTCAGAAGCCTTTGTATACACTGGGCTATTTTAGGAAGTTTACAGTGAGGTAAGACAGAGGCTTATTCCAAGGCATTATCCTGTTGGCCTCTTTGATCTAGGATCCCTTTTGAGAGAGCCACTCATTAGGTAAGTACCCTTCAAAGGAGAGGCAGGGTGCAGAAAATGATAAAATCAATTTATTCTTTCCTTCATGCCAACATGAGAAAAGACAAATCACATTTCTTTAGGAAGGAATTCTAAGTGCCTGGCAATTTGGACAGGATTAATGGAGCCTGGGAGAGGAGTTTTGAAGGCAACTGTTACTTAAAATTGATAAACTCAGTTGCAAGAGAAGTTATGGGGATTGAATGAAATAATGCATTTATAAGAAACTGATTTATAAGCCACAAAAGGCCATATATGTATCATGGTATGTGACATATTCATATGTTAGGTAAACCCACTATAATTAGCATACCCTGAGCTCATCTTCAGATTCGAGTTGGCCTCACACTTTGAACAGCTTTTTTGTGTTGGGGTNGCCTGGGAGAGGAGTTTTGAAGGCAACTGTTACTTAAAATTGATAAACTCAGTTGCAAGAGAAGTTATGGGGATTGAATGAAATAATGCATTTATAAGAAACTGATTTATAAGCCACAAAAGGCCATATATGTATCATGGTATGTGACATATTCATATGTTAGGTAAGCCCACTATAATTAGCATACCCTGAGCTCATCTTCAGATTCGAGTTGGCCTCACACTTTGAACAGCTTTTTTGTGTTGGGGTTGAGAAGGGGCTACAGTGCAATTTTCTCTGTAAGCCATGGTTATTTAGAAAAACTTTTGGCATGTTCAATTTAAAATATATATTAAATACTATCATAATATGTCCTGGGGTTCCCTGGTGGCTCAGATGTAAAGAATCTGCCTGTGATGCAGGAGACCCAGGTTTGATTCCTGGGTCAGGAAGATCCCCTGGAGAAGGGAATGGCAACCCACTCCAGCCTGGGAAAATCCATGGACATAGGAGCCTGGTGGGCTCCAGTCCATGGGGTCACAAAGAGTCAGAGACAACTGAGTGACTTCCACTTATGTTAATGTCTCCTAGAATATCCCAGTCTCTTTGTTCTTATTTGTCTCCTGCTAGTTCTAAAAGTAAATTGAGTCAGCTAAAATACTAGTGAAGCTTTTCTCAGCTTCCTAAGTTACTTGTAGTGATTGAAGACAGGTAGCAGAGAGAACTGCTCATTCAGCAATGATTGTGGTTTGAGCTGCAGAGAGTCACATGATGGGCAGTTGTTTATCACTCAGGATTTGTTTCTCTCTTGTAACCCTGGAGTTGGTGGTTTAGGGCCTTTAGAGAAAGAGAAAAGACTTGATATACATAAAGTTGGTAAATAAAACTGAACTACAATGAAAATAACTTTAGAATAGTGGAATGGTCTAATTAGCTTGATGCAAGGAACAGAAAACTGCACATTCCAGAATTTCATGCAAGCAGCATAGTAACCAGGGACTGGCACTCCTTCTGCCTTGATGCTTTGTTATTCTCTGCACATGAGATTCCGCATATGTTTTTCTCTGTACCTCATGATGCAAGGTTTTTGCCTCAGTTCCAACCATTCCATCCACATTCTTGCCATCAGAGAGGAGAAGGGAACCTCCCTGCCATTTAAGCTGCCCATACCATCCACTGACATCTGAGTCATTTAACAATTTATTTCATAAATAGTTGTTGGGTATCCATTGCTTGCAAAGACTGCTCTAAAGCAGAGGCACTCACCTAATCACTGTTCTAAGTGGACACAGAGGACAAAGATCTTTCCATTCTAAGTAGGTGCAAGAATCAGAGTGGGGAAGAGGCACACTGGTCAGTGTTTAAGTCAGATGGTCACACTTAGATACAAGAAAGCAGGAAAATCCGGACTTTGGCTGGGTGGCTGTGTGTCTGGCTAACTCTCAGGTAGTCTACTACCAAGGAAGGAAAGAGATGGAGAGATATTAGGGGCAACTAGCCATCTTTGCTGAAATGAGCAAAGTATGGGAAGAAAAAAATCAACTGATATTTTATCTCACTGAATCTTTAAAAATAACTTTCAACTACATTTTTATTTATTTATTTATTTATTTATTTTTACTTTACAATACTGTATTGGTTTTGCCATACATTGACGTGAATCCGCCACAGGTGTACATGAGTTCCCAACCCTGAACCTCCCTCCCACCACCCTCCCCATATCATCTCTCTGGGTCATCCCAGTGCACCAGCCCCNACTGCACCCTGGAATGCTGCCCCTGCAGGATGCATTGCAGGGGCTCCTTTGCTGGCTGACTTCTGGTGGGTCCAGGGCCTGAAGGAGGCACTGCAGGAGATGGGAGGATGCACACATGACAAGTTGCTTCATTCATGTCAGACTCTTATGCTGGAAAGGGTCACCATGCCCTCCTCCAGGGAATCTTCCTGACCCAGGAATGAAACCCATGTCTCTTGTGTCTCCTGCATTGGCACGTGGGTTATTTACCACTAGCACCACCTGGGAAGCCCAATAAAGGGTGGGAAGAGAAAAAGACTAGAGAATTTCCTCCCTGTCCTTCTGGCACTGGGGCCACATCTCTGGCAGTAGGGACTTCTCCCCATGACTGTAGCTCCTCTTAGCAGTGCCCCATCCAAAAATCCCATTGGCACTGAGATTAACTCATATTTCCTGTTGCCCCTTCAGCCCAAGGTGCAATAATAGCCACGCCCTTGTTGCCATTTCCAGGGTGCCTTTGAAGCGACTTAGCAGCAGCAGCAGCTTGGCACATTTGTTTTATTAACCTTGACCACCTCTCCTCTGTAGTCTTTTCATTGAAGTCTCTGCACTGGACCTGTCTGCGGCGATTTCTGTTTCTGGCCAAATCTAGACCAGTGCAGTGGGGAAGATCATGGTGCTGTAGTCATAGGCGTGAGATTTGTTATGATGATTTGAGAAAATATTGTTTAAAAATGTTTACATTTCCCATAGTAATTTTTGAAAAAGAAGCAGAATGCTTGATGCTACAGTCAGGATATTAAAACTGTCATTCTTTGGTTTTATAAAAATAGTTGGTTTTTAAATGACCCTTGAATATGAATGACTGCTGCTGTGACAATCCCAGAAAGATGCAAAGCTGATGTTCCCAGAGTCAGCCTCAGTCTTAGAACTGGTGTTATATTGCAGCCCCCTGTTCCTGCCATATACAAGAAATAAATGCCCCTTCCATATTCTTTATACTTGGGGGAGTTGGTTCGACTGAACCTGGAAGAGTTTTTTGAGATGGAAGGAAAGAGAGCATTCTAGAAGTCCTAGGCTACAGTACAAGACAGCTGCCTCCAGGCCCTGACATCTTTACATCCAGGCTCAGGGCACTTGGGAGTCCCATAAAGTTAAAGGCATTGCATCTTTGATCAGCAACTGCTCTAATGCAGACCTCTAGACTAAGGTGCAAACTCAGCATGTCTACTCATTGATTTAGTCACTGTTCGGACATCGACTCAGCTCATTCATGAAACAAGTGATCCAGGAAGTCACAGCTGTTTATTGAGACAATGAGTGAACGATTTCATGTCCAGTTATGGGATTAGAAAGTTGAATGTAGAATTGCAGCTGGGATGAGTGTGCAAAAAAGGAAAGATCTTTGTAGAGAAGAGAGCATCCTAAAGGTAGTAGAAGGGGTCCTCTAGGATAAACCATGAAGTGTTAAGTGAGTGGGAGTTCACTAAATTGAAGAGGCAGGCTAGGTGAGTGGAGTCAGGTCAGAGAGCACATTCTAGGAGGAGGAGACTCCCTGTGCAAAGGCCCTGTGGTAGAAGGGAGCAACATGCTTTTACTTAATTCACAGGAGGCCTGTGTGGCAGAAGCACAGAGACTGAGGGGGGAAGCAGGATTGACTGAGGTTTAGGGATGGCAGAAGCTGGACTACCCGTGGAGGCCATGCTCAGATTATTGATACTTATCCTAGGAACAAGAACCCACTGTGGGAGAAGTAACATGATCAGATTATGATTTGAAAATAATAAAAAGCAATTACAGTGTACTTACCATGTGCCAGAAACTTTTAAAGACCTTTGTAAATATAAACTTAGTATCTTCACAGCTACATCTAAGATAAATACTGTTGTCACTCTCATACTACTTTTGAGGAAAGAGAGGCACAAAGAAGTTAACCAGCCCAGGGTCACATAGCCCAGGTAGGGTTTGAGCCTCTCAGAATCGCCCTGTAGTCTTGCCCCATTGCTTGACCACCACAGCACACAGAGGCTTTCGTGTGGAGCATAGATTTGGATGTGGGCATACTACTAGGAAGCTGCTGAAGTTTTTGAGGTGGGAAAAGATTATCCTAAGATGGTGGCAGTGGAGATGGAGAGAAATGCAAGTTTTCAAGAGACCTCTAGGGAGCTGAGTTTATTGGACTAGGTTTAGAGTGACTATTGGAGTGGTGGAGATGGGCATCCCTCTCTTCCACTTCTTCCTACCAGCTCTGTGTTCTGTTTCCCTGAACACTTTCATGCCTTTATGCAGGGACTGTGAGGGAATTGTGGCAACTATTGCTCTAGTCCAGAGTTTCTTAATGGCAACCCTTCTGAGGCTGGGCTGGTTAATTCTTTGTTGTGGGAGCTGTCTTATGTTTAATAGCATGTGTGGCATTTACCTAGTAGATGGTGGGAACAATCCTTCACCTCCATTTGCAACAATCAAAAATATCCCCAGATATTCCCAGAAGTCCCCTTTGAAGGCAAAATATCCCTTGAATGAGAAGTGCTGGTCTACTCCTGGCCTGTATATATCTATAGTTTCTCACCTTGGACTAGCAGCCTACCACCTCCCTGGGATACTGTGAGCCTTGAGCCAGTGTGTTAGTTGTCTTAGTGAAGTTTTAAAGTGGCCCGTGCCCAACATGTAGGCCTTCTGCCTTCTGGAAGCAGGCAGCCCTAGACTGGGTAGATTCGGTTTAGAAAGGAGCCTTCCCCACTGTTTAACAGTGTCATTCTTCTTTGTCTTTAGTGGGGTAGCTTAGACACCTATCTATAATTCAGGGCCATTTTCTTTAGGGACATATACTCTACCTCTAGGAACTGATTTCAAGATGAACTTTCTGTAATCTGCTCTCATGTGTGGGCATTGCCTGAATCTTATATTTCTGGAACAACTGTTTTCTCAGTAGCTCCAAAACTTTCCTGTGAAGACTTTGATTTCTTTAGAAGGCCTTTCATACTCTGGTTTCTTTTCAGGCTGAATAAATCTTTCACCTTTTACTAAAGCTTTCCGTGGAGAAGGCCTTTCAATGAAGGATATATCAAAGTTAGATAAGTTTCTCACTTGGAATGATGAATTTATCAAGTGCCTATATTTAGAGAATTTTAAAAATTTTTTGTTCATTTGAAAATTCCCTACTAAATAATATATTTTTTAAAAGTACCTTGAATAGTCTGCCTTTTAATGTAAAACCCATGCTGGCATCTGAGGAGAAATACCAAATGAGATATGACTATAAGTTAGTGTTGATGAAAGCTGGGTTTTATCTTTTTTTAAAGGACGAAGTGCTTCCACGGAACAGAGAGGTGTATTCCTGTGAGAATCATCTCTTGTCTAATTGATGGCCCAATGGGCTAGGGTAAATTTCTGTTAGACCTTATTTTTTTTTTTAAGATGTCAATTGCATACAAAAGTAAAATGAAACTCCACTTACCCTTCACCTAACTTCAGCCATTACTCAACTCATTGGCAGTACAGTTTGCTTCCGATCCCACATTTCCTCACTCCTATGCCTCGGTTATTTTGAAGCAAATCCCAGGCTTTATATCATTTCATTCATAAATATTTCAATATAAACATTCTTTTTTTTAGATAAACATTTGTGACAGCAAATTACAAACACTTTAAGGTGGAGGATAATTCTAATGAAGGCTTTCCTCCATAAATTTGAAACTCACCGGAATCCAAATGTGAGAGGTTTAGATTCTGATTTTTTTAAATGTTGCTATAAAACTGCAAAATGGACCATTTAGTGGCATTATATAGGGAAATTCGAAAAATTTATATCACCTGACACATTCTTCAATTGATTTCTGGCTCTATTCACCCTGGCTTATGGTTATGTCTCAGAACTGACATGATTATATCATGGTAGACTTTTTGTTACTTCTTGGTGATTGTTGACATTTCTACACATGACTGGAAGGTCGGGCCTTTCTTGGTCTTGTGTCTTTTCAGTTTCTTGACTGAATGGTAACTCCTCAAGATTTTGAAGAAAGAAAACAGACAACAACTTTTGTTGAAGGGTGACCATAAACTAATGGTTAGTCTCATCTTTATGCCTAAGGGTTTTTGGGTATTGATTAATGGTAACTTTTCTACAGAGAATGTAGCTGAGATTAAGCTCTCTTTGTAATAAGATTAAACTCCCAAATCTCTACTGAGGCCTGAAGATAACTATTTTGCTTCTTGCACTATTTTTGTTGATGATGATCTCTGCTTGTTCCCAGAAGTCCCATTTCCTTGGGAATTTTTTTTTTCTTCAGTTATTCTAGAGCAGTCATCCCAAACCTTTTTGGCACTTGTCACCAGTTTCGTGGAAGATAATTTTCCCATGGACAGGGGTCAGGGAGATAGTTTCAGAATGATTCAAGTACATTACATTTATTGTACACTTTATTATTATTATATCAGTTCCACTTCAGATCATCAGACATTAGATCCCAAAGGTTGCAGACCCCTGCTCTAGGGTGTTTGTTCTTTAATTAATTCAATCATAATTCATTGAGGAAGAGGTGGGCTTCTCCCACTGCACTCGATGCTGATCTATTCATGGCTCAGACACAGTCCCCATTTCCCCAGAGCTTAACTCTAGTCTCGATGTTTTAATTATTAGAAGGGGTCTTGTATAGCCAACCTGAATGATTTTAGGGGGGAGCAGAATGATTTCCATCTCTGAACATCTTCTTTGCCCTTTTCTCCCTCACCTAGGTTACCAGGGTATATCTTTGGGTTGAGCCAGATGTCTGTCTTGGGCTTGGTATTCCAACCTGGTTGCTCTAGAGGGGAATGATTTAGGAATGCATAACAGGTGGGCCAAGAACTTGGGCAACAGTCTTGCCCCACTTGCAACAGAAGGTAGATAGAGAAAGTGTCCCAAAAGGATAGGGAAATGTGAAGGTTAGGGTCTCACACCAAAACAGACTTTATATCCATCACATTTTGGTTGACAGTTGGCCTTGAGCCAGGCAAGACTACATGATGACAATTAAGTGTGTCATCATGAAAACTTAGTGTTTCATATCACCTAGCCTGTCCTCTCATCTGGTGATGCTCCCTAAATTGCAGCAGCATTTCTAGAAAGAGGTCCTTTAATCTCTGCCCAGCATCAGGGTTGATGAGGAATATGTTAGCACAAGAGTCAAGAGCCTGGACTTTGAAAGGAAAGGTGACTTGGGTTTATATCTCTGCCTTGCCATTTACTCTTCTTGCACTGTGACACTAACAAATGTATAAATGACATTACCTTGCTTGTAGAGTTTCTCTGGTGATTAAAAGAGCTAATACATATAAAACACAGCACAGATCTATATTTAGCAACTCTTAATAAATCTATTTATCAGTGTTCTCTCAGAGAACTGTCCCTTAAATGTCTGCCTTTTATTGCACTGTAATAATTTTATTTGTCATGTCACCCTCTTGCTTTTTTATTATTTTGTATTTTGCTTTTTGGGGCACATGAGCATTTAATCCTTCTTAATGATTCTTGAGTATTTAACACTGTTCTTCTGTCTTGTCCTGTTCTCAGTAGCCCCCATGCTACAGAATCTTCTTATCTCTAAAGTCCCCAGTTCTTCTTTGTCTTCTTCTAACAGGTTTAGAGGACCCTTAGTAGTCCAACCCATCTCCATTAGATATTCTGTGGATTCTTTTTCTGTGTATTCCACAATTAGTCACTGGGCACTTTCTATGGATAGGGCATTGAGTCCAGCCCTGTTAACATGGTTCCAACCTAGTGAAACTTATGCACTAACGGAGAAGACAATGGCAACCCACTCCAGTACTCTTGCCTGGAAAATCCCAAGGACAGAGGAGCCTGGTGGGCTGTAGTCCATGGGATCACTCAGAGTTGGCTACAACTGAGCGACTTCACTTTCACTTTTTACTTTCATGCATTGGAGAAGGAAATGGCAACCCACTCCAGTGTTCTTGCCTGAAGAATCCCAGGGACGGGGGAGCCTG
>SJYA01002813.1:699304-733617 GCA_006410615.1 Neotragus moschatus
TGGAGAAGGAAATGGCAACCCACTCCAGTGTTCTTGCCTGGAGAATCCCAGGGACAGGGGAGCCTGGTGGGCTGCCGTCTCTGGGGTCGCACAGAGTCGGACATGACTGAAGCAACTTAGCAGCAGCAGCAGCAATGAGGAAGATGGAGTAAAAATTCTGATAAGAAAGGCCCAGGGTGGGGGGCGGGGGGCAGTATTAGGACATTGAATCCAGATTGGAAGGAAGCATGGGGGCTTATGGAAGCTTCCAGGAGGAATAAAGGGCTAATATGAGACCTAATGGGTGAGAGATGTGAGCCAGGTAATGAAGAGGGATAGGAGAAGTATTTCATATGGGACTTAAAATCAAATAGAGTATTTAAATGGCCAACAATTAAATAGGTGGGGTCCTGCTAAGAACCCAAACAACTCTGGAAGAATCTGCTGAAAAATGTCCACCTCCATGGGGAGAGGGTATCAAAAATGTCATTCCCATAAGTATGCAATAATAGCTAACCTTCTACTACAGTACCCTTGCCTCCTAACCTTATCTTTACCTTAAAACAAATAGTTTCCCCTCCAAGCAGGTTAGAGTGCCCTTTTTCCTGCATTCTCACATTCTTCGTGACATGTGGTCATTGAAAATTGGCTACTAACCCAAGTCATTTTTCGCAAGCTGCCATTGGAGATGCTATCTACACAATGTATAGTAACACTGTTTACATTCACATTGGCCAGCTGTAACTGGATATGAAATTTTCAGCATTACCTTTCTTGCATGATGGTATCAGAAATAATTTATATGTTTATAATAAGAAAGGATTTTTTAAAAAATAAGATACACAATGAAAGGGGTTCCCAGAACTGGTCTGGAATTTTTCAAGGAGATATTGAGTGTGGAAAAGATTTAAAACTCCAGGTTGGAGTTTGCTTTTCAATACAACTAATAGCATATACTGGAAAATCCATGCCAGCAAACTTAAACAGCTTTACATTGCATAGCCGAATTTTTATTATTTTAATTTTTGAAATAATACAAAAATAAAAAGAACTACTGAAAGAATATAAAACCTTAGGAAGAAACAATTTGATTCCTACCAAGGCTTACTTCAGCCAAAATGGGCCTATGCCCTTTAGCATCTCTGAAAACATGCTTTCTTCTTTAAGCTTCATCGACTAAAGACATAATAATGATCACAATAGGATGGTGTTTCTATTGAGTAGCAGCCAATGGAGGACCAGGAGAGCCTTAGCCTCTGATGCCAAAGTCCACAAGGCAAGGGCTCTCTAAAATCAGCTGGGAGAGAAGGAGAGCTGGATTGCCTTTTTTTTTTTTTTTTTTNATAATAATGATCACAATAGGATGGTGTTTCTATTGAGTAGCAGCCAATGGAGGACCAGGAGAGCCTTAGCCTCTGATGCCAAAGTCCACAAGGCAAGGGCTCTCTAAAATCAGCTGGGAGAGAAGGAGAGCTGGATTGCTTTTTTTTTTTTTTTTTTTTTTTTGCCGACTGAGTGAATTATGCCCCTGTCTCATGAACTGTCTTAGCATCATTTCCTTGGGCCTCAGTGGCACCCAGAGCAGAAGTGATTAACTATAGGCTCAAAAGGTTCTTAAATCCAGCCAAGAAACCAGTTACAGGAATGCAGCAGATGTTCCTGCATCTTAGATGTGGGTTGTATAACTTGCCACACCTGCAGGGGTAAGCCTGCCTGTTGGAGATACAGAGTTTAACTCTACACATATATTTGTGTACAGACCACACACATACTCATGCTTCCTGATAAGATCCAGAGGTATACAGGCTACTTCATTTAAAGATTAAGGAACTAGTAAATTCATCTATAATATGTTAAAATGTACACAGGGTCAGTAAGGCAGGAGAGAAGATGTCATCTGTTATCATCATGGAAGAGTCAAATGATCCATGGAAGAGTCAAATGAATACAGCAAATTATCTGTACTAGATCTGAAATTCTGTGAGTGCTACATATTTTAACAGAATAATAGATTGGATGATATAGATCCATTGTGTTATTGTTAAAAATTGTTAAATAACATTTTTGTAGGGCTTTGAAATTATAAAAACGCTTTCTCTTGTGTGACGTTTTCAAGTGACTAATAGCATGGATGTTACATCTTTCATATCTGATAAATCAAGAATCACTTATTTCGAATAAGACTTCTTTAAAAAAACAGAAATTAATTAAATGTGCATATTGTGAGAATACTGACTAGCATCAGGAAGAAAGTGTTTACCTGAGAAAAAGACTTGATGTTTGGATTTTTTTCTAATCTCTTTTCCTTTGCATACATTTTGCATAGTCATGATTTTACTGCTACTATTAGCTTGTTTTTTTCTTTTACATGGAACAATGCTTCTTATTCTCCAGTTAGTATAAAAATATTTTATTAAAAAATTGAATATGGTAGGAATAGTGCATATACAGTCACTGTGGGTAAAAGAAATCCTTATAGTTTAGTTTGGAACTATGTACAAGTTTTAACTATTTTCTAAATTTGATTGTAGTGATGGTTTCACAACTGAATATACTACAACTCATTTACTTGTACACTTTAAATGGGTGAATTGTGCAATATGTAAATTATATCTCAATAAAACTATTAAAAGTGTAGGGCTCTGCACAGTATTATGAGATCTCCCTGAGTCAGTGCTAGGAGCTGAAAGCAGACAGAGAAGATTGCATAATTAGGTCATGGCATTATAACTTAGACATGTACTTTTTCAGTGATTCTACGGAGGTGAGAGAGCAATTCATTTAGCCTGTGAGGTAGGGAGGACTTTCAGAAGTGATATTTAAACTAAGTCGTAAAGACTGATAGGAGTCCAGTGGATGAAGGAGTGAAAGTAGCATAGGGATGTGGGTCATAGGAACTCAGTTAGGACTTATTAAATAGGAGTTATAGTGATGCTAGTGATAGGGGTGTTGGTAGTGATGATGGATGATAATAATAGTAGTGATGACAATGACTATAAGAGGATCATGGTAGTCATGGTTGTGGTGATGGTCTAATGTTGAAGATAATGATGGTGACAACATGATAATAGTAGNAGTTAGGACTTATTAAATAGGAGTTATAGTGATGCTAGTGATAGGGGTGTTGGTAGTGATGATGGATGATAATAATAGTAGTGATGACAATGACTATAAGAGGATCATGGTAGTCATGGTTGTGGTGATGGTCTAATGTTGAAGATAATGATGGTGACAACATGATAATAGTAGTGGTAATGGTGGTTGTGGAAATGATTTTACAAAGACTGAATTTGAAGAACTTCTCGGGCCACTAAGTGATGTGCTTCTAGGCATCTGCAGCCATTGGTCTTGAGCGGCACATAGCAGGTAGTCAAGAACACCTATCATTGGCTAGTGCCTTGCCTTTTGATCAAATATCATCTTTCATCCAGACTTGTAGGAGCTGTTTATCAGCCTGTAAAAGAGGAGCTAAACATTTAAGCAGTTAGTCAGTTGCTGCACTTGGACCTGAAACATAGTGGTTCGTACTTTTGCAGTCAGAAACTACTCATGACAATGTTTGGTCTGCTGTGGAGGCTACCGTGGATCTAAGTGCTAGATATCACCATGATCCCTTCCATGAAAATTTTGAGTTAAAAATACTAGGATGAACTACTTGAAATGGCCATATTTTAGGTCAAAAATAGTTAAATATCAGCCATTTCATCTGGATTAGGCTATAATCT
This sequence comes from Neotragus moschatus, assembly GCA_006410615.1. NCBI lineage: Eukaryota > Metazoa > Chordata > Mammalia > Artiodactyla > Bovidae > Neotragus > Neotragus moschatus. The sequence continues at coordinate 703,009 of SJYA01002813.1, forward strand.
ACCTTGTGCTGATTTATATCCCACCCCCTTCACTAAATTTGTGGAATAGCCAGGAGGAGTCAAAAACTGATACATGTTATTCTGCTGTTATGATAGCATCTGTGCCATTGATTCTGTGTGTGTGTTTGCGTGCACATTTGCGTGTATGTATATGTGTATGTATGTCTGTATGGAAGAAGTATATAGATCAATACTTTTCAGTGCATTAGCCATGGACCTTCTGTGACTACCAAGCATTTGAAACTGCTTGTCCAAACTGAAGTGTGATATGAATGTAAATGCACTCCTGATTTCAAAAATTTATTATGAAAAAAATATATAAATTATTTCAGTATTAATTTTATATTTATACTGAAATAATATTTTGAATAAATTTGGCTAAATTAAAAGATTAATAATAATTTCAGTTGCTTCTTTTTACCTGTTTTTAAAGTGGCTGCTTGAAAATTTGGCTTGTATTTCTATTTGACAGTGTAGCTACAGACAAAAAGAATTTTTAAAGTCCTTTTCAGTGTAATTTTTTGGCAGATTCAAGAGGAAGACAATTCAAAGTGGGTTTTAGAAATTGCCCTTGGATATCCTGAGCCCAAATCTGCTTCAGTTTCTGCAACAGAGGAAGGAAAACCAATCTGGCCTGTAAAATCTACATTTTGAAAATGGTCTTATAGACATGTATTCCCTCTGTAATATACAAAATAAATTCTAACAGCTCATAGTTTTTCCATGTACTTATAGTATTTTCTTTGCTTTTACTTTTTGTTCTCTATGTTCTTCCTGTCATCACTTTATCAAAATATTGAGGCCCTGGCATCGAGCAAGTAGAGATATTCATGATACATAAATGCCTCACTTATTCAGTACTGAGTTTATCTGAATCACTTGGGGATTGGCTAAGTGTATAAGCATTCGGGTTTCTCTGAAATTGAGACCATGCCACGCAGTGCAGGATTAGTGGGGAGAAAAGTGTGTCAGTCTCCTGGCGCTGACAATTTGAACTGTCAGGGTCAGGGCCCTGTGGTCTCCTTTTGCTCCCCTAATCCTGACTAAGAAGGTATTTAAGTAGAATCCTGGGGTGCTAAATTAAGGAGGCTCTAATGGGAAAATGGGAAGTGGAGGGTTTAAAGGACACCCATTAATGTGCTCACTTCAAGATGTACTCTCATCAGTGCTTCTTAGGAAGGCACATGCTCACCAGTAATGTCTTTTCTTTTTGGAACACAACCAAGGGCACGTATGGAGATTTTTTAACATAATATTTTGGAACCCGAGGGAAGCCAAAATATTGTAGACAGTGATAAAACCACAATTTAGTAATTGTGTTGTGTGATCCTGCAGCATGTGGTAGGGCTGCTGGAATGGGAAGTGTGATGAGTTTGGGCAGCAGACATTCTACATCTCAAGTTGCCATCTAATTCTCCCTTGAATAGGTCCAGGCAGATACGCAGGGTGTCCAGAAACCCTTTTTTCTCTGTAGCCACATCTTCTAGGCCAAAGAGCAATCAGGGTGCATATCAGCTAGGGATATACTTACCTGCCCTAACAGAAACACTTAAATTGAATAATATTTTTTTAACATAACAGTAAGCCTGCAGGTAGTCAGAAAGGGTACAGTATTTTACTATTGCTGTTCTATTTCATCTTCTGTCATGGCTAGCTTTTCTCTTCATGTTACAAAATTGTTGCTGCAGATTCAGTCATCACATCTGTATTTCATCAGAAGGAAGAATATGTGCTAAACAGTGTCACCTATAGAAAAGTATATCCCCTTCCAAGGGGATAGCCCTGTATTACTGGCCTGAAGCGAATTAAATAACTTCTCCCAGATGCCAGGGACTCTGAGCTGGTGAAGATGTAGCTTGAATGTAGAGCCTATAGACCTTGCCACTCTAACAGAGGAAGATGTACTCTGCATAAGTAGCTCCTAGTTTTGTTCTTGTCACATAGGAAATAATCAATAAAAGAATCTTAAACTAATCTCATCTTTATGATTAAAAGATGAGATCAAGCAACACTCTGACTATATACTCTAGAGAAGTGGTTACTTTGATTAGTGTCTAACACTAACTAAGCATACCCTTTAGGCATGTTTGGCCTGTAGAACACAGGGCTCAGTGCTTTACCTTTCTTACTCCATGTAAAAATTTGATGAAGGGACACTCTTCCCAGGTTTCAGAGAAGGAAACTGAGGCTCAACAAAGCTAAGTAAACTTGCCTAAGGTACATACTGATATGGAAGAGGGCTGGATGCTCACCCTTGCCTTCAGCCTGGGCATTTGCAACCTTTAAGCTCTTGTATAAAGTAGAAGACTCTTGGTAGGTTTGCCTGTTGTTAAATTGCTAAGTCATGTCCAGCTCTTTTGTGACCCCTGTGGACTTAGCCCACCAGGCTCCTCTGTCCATGGGATTTCCCAGGCAAGAGTACTGGAGTGGCTTTACGATTTCCTTACCTAAGTAACCTGCTAATCGCATTTGAAGCCTAGAACCAAAGGCTGGAATAAATAGCAAAAAGGACTGTGAAAAAAGAAANTGGGTTGTATAACTTGCCACACCTGCAGGGGTAAGCCTGCCTGTTGGAGATACAGAGTTTAACTCTACACATATATTTGTGTACAGACCACACACATACTCATGCTTCCTGATAAGATCCAGAGGTATACAGGCTACTTCATTTAAAGATTAAGGAACTAGTAAATTCATCTATAATATGTTAAAATGTACACAGGGTCAGTAAGGCAGGAGAGAAGATGTCATCTGTTATCATCATGGAAGAGTCAAATGATCCATGGAAGAGTCAAATGAATACAGCAAATTATCTGTACTAGATCTGAAATTCTGTGAGTGCTACATATTTTAACAGAATAATAGATTGGATGATATAGATCCATTGTGTTATTGTTAAAAATTGTTAAATAACATTTTTGTAGGGCTTTGAAATTATAAAAACGCTTTCTCTTGTGTGACGTTTTCAAGTGACTAATAGCATGGATGTTACATCTTTCATATCTGATAAATCAAGAATCACTTATTTCGAATAAGACTTCTTTAAAAAAACAGAAATTAATTAAATGTGCATATTGTGAGAATACTGACTAGCATCAGGAAGAAAGTGTTTACCTGAGAAAAAGACTTGATGTTTGGATTTTTTTCTAATCTCTTTTCCTTTGCATACATTTTGCATAGTCATGATTTTACTGCTACTATTAGCTTGTTTTTTTCTTTTACATGGAACAATGCTTCTTATTCTCCAGTTAGTATAAAAATATTTTATTAAAAAATTGAATATGGTAGGAATAGTGCATATACAGTCACTGTGGGTAAAAGAAATCCTTATAGTTTAGTTTGGAACTATATACAAGTTTTAACTATTTTCTAAATTTGATTGTAGTGATGGTTTCACAACTGAATATACTACAACTCATTTACTTGTACACTTTAAATGGGTGAATTGTGCAATATGTAAATTATATCTCAATAAAACTATTAAAAGTGTAGGGCTCTGCACAGTATTATGAGATCTCCCTGAGTCAGTGCTAGGAGCTGAAAGCAGACAGAGAAGATTGCATAATTAGGTCATGGCATTATAACTTAGACATGTACTTTTTCAGTGATTCTACAGAGGTGAGAGAGCAATTCATTTAGCCTGTGAGGTAGGGAGGACTTTCAGAAGTGATATTTAAACTAAGTCGTAAAGACTGATAGGAGTCCAGTGGATGAAGGAGTGAAAGTAGCATAGGGATGTGGGTCATAGGAACTCAGTTAGGACTTATTAAATAGGAGTTATAGTGATGCTAGTGATAGGGGTGTTGGTAGTGATGATGGATGATAATAATAGTAGTGATGACAATGACTATAAGAGGATCATGGTAGTCATGGTTGTGGTGATGGTCTAATGTTGAAGATAATGATGGTGACAACATGATAATAGTAGTGGTAATGGTGGTTGTGGAAATGATTTTACAAAGACTGAATTTGAAGAACTTCTCGGGCCACTAAGTGATGTGCTTCTAGGCATCTGCAGCCATTGGTCTTGAGCGGCACATAGCAGGTAGTCAAGAACACCTATCATTGGCTAGTGCCTTGCCTTTTGATCAAATATCATCTTTCATCCAGACTTGTAGGAGCTGTTTATCAGCCTGTAAAAGAGGAGCTAAACATTTAAGCAGTTAGTCAGTTGCTGCACTTGGACCTGAAACATAGTGGTTCGTACTTTTGCAGTCAGAAACTACTCATGACAATGTTTGGTCTGCTGTGGAGGCTACCGTGGATCTAAGTGCTAGATATCACCATGATCCCTTCCATGAAAATTTTGAGTTAAAAATACTAGGATGAACTACTTGAAATGGCCATATTTTAGGTCAAAAATAGTTAAATATCAGCCATTTCATCTGGATTAGGCTATAATCTACCTTGTGCTGATTTATATCCCACCCCCTTCACTAAATTTGTGGAATAGCCAGGAGGAGTCAAAAACTGATACATGTTATTCTGCTGTTATGATAGCATCTGTGCCATTGATTCTGTGTGTGTGTTTGCGTGCACATTTGCGTGTATGTATATGTGTATGTATGTCTGTATGGAAGAAGTATATAGATCAATACTTTTCAGTGCATTAGCCATGGACCTTCTGTGACTACCAAGCATTTGAAACTGCTTGTCCAAACTGAAGTGTGATATGAATGTAAATGCACTCCTGATTTCAAAAATTTATTATGAAAAAAATATATAAATTATTTCAGTATTAATTTTATATTTATACTGAAATAATATTTTGAATAAATTTGGCTAAATTAAAAGATTAATAATAATTTCAGTTGCTTCTTTTTACCTGTTTTTAAAGTGGCTGCTTGAAAATTTGGCTTGTATTTCTATTTGACAGTGTAGCTACAGACAAAAAGAATTTTTAAAGTCCTTTTCAGTGTAATTTTTTGGCAGATTCAAGAGGAAGACAATTCAAAGTGGGTTTTAGAAATTGCCCTTGGATATCCTGAGCCCAAATCTGCTTCAGTTTCTGCAACAGAGGAAGGAAAACCAATCTGGCCTGTAAAATCTACATTTTGAAAATGGTCTTATAGACATGTATTCCCTCTGTAATATACAAAATAAATTCTAACAGCTCATAGTTTTTCCATGTACTTATAGTATTTTCTTTGCTTTTACTTTTTGTTCTCTATGTTCTTCCTGTCATCACTTTATCAAAATATTGAGGCCCTGGCATCGAGCAAGTAGAGATATTCATGATACATAAATGCCTCACTTATTCAGTACTGAGTTTATCTGAATCACTTGGGGATTGGCTAAGTGTATAAGCATTCGGGTTTCTCTGAAATTGAGACCATGCCACGCAGTGCAGGATTAGTGGGGAGAAAAGTGTGTCAGTCTCCTGGCGCTGACAATTTGAACTGTCAGGGTCAGGGCCCTGTGGTCTCCTTTTGCTCCCCTAATCCTGACTAAGAAGGTATTTAAGTAGAATCCTGGGGTGCTAAATTAAGGAGGCTCTAATGGGAAAATGGGAAGTGGAGGGTTTAAAGGACACCCATTAATGTGCTCACTTCAAGATGTACTCTCATCAGTGCTTCTTAGGAAGGCACATGCTCACCAGTAATGTCTTTTCTTTTTGGAACACAACCAAGGGCACGTATGGAGATTTTTTAACATAATATTTTGGAACCCGAGGGAAGCCAAAATATTGTAGACAGTGATAAAACCACAATTTAGTAATTGTGTTGTGTGATCCTGCAGCATGTGGTAGGGCTGCTGGAATGGGAAGTGTGATGAGTTTGGGCAGCAGACATTCTACATCTCAAGTTGCCATCTAATTCTCCCTTGAATAGGTCCAGGCAGATACGCAGGGTGTCCAGAAACCCTTTTTTCTCTGTAGCCACATCTTCTAGGCCAAAGAGCAATCAGGGTGCGTATCAGCTAGGGATATACTTACCTGCCCTAACAGAAACACTTAAATTGAATAATATTTTTTTAACATAACAGTAAGCCTGCAGGTAGTCAGAAAGGGTACAGTATTTTACTATTGCTGTTCTATTTCATCTTCTGTCATGGCTAGCTTTTCTCTTCATGTTACAAAATTGTTGCTGCAGATTCAGTCATCACATCTGTATTTCATCAGAAGGAAGAATATGTGCTAAACAGTGTCACCTATAGAAAAGTATATCCCCTTCCAAGGGGATATCCCTGTATTACTGGCCTGAAGCGAATTAAATAACTTCTCCCAGATGCCAGGGACTCTGAGCTGGTGAAGATGTAGCTTGAATGTAGAGCCTATAGACCTTGCCACTCTAACAGAGGAAGATGTACTCTGCATAAGTAGCTCCTAGTTTTGTTCTTGTCACATAGGAAATAATCAATAAAAGAATCTTAAACTAATCTCATCTTTATGATTAAAAGATGAGATCAAGCAACACTCTGACTATATACTCTAGAGAAGTGGTTACTTTGATTAGTGTCTAACACTAACTAAGCATACCCTTTAGGCATGTTTGGCCTGTAGAACACAGGGCTCAGTGCTTTACCTTTCTTACTCCATGTAAAAACTTGATGAAGGGACACTCTTCCCAGGTTTCAGAGAAGGAAACTGAGGCTCAACAAAGCTAAGTAAACTTGCCTAAGGTATATACTGATATGGAAGAGGGCTGGATGCTCACCCTTGCCTTCAGCCTGGGCATTTGCAACCTTTAAGCTCTTGTATAAAGTAGAAGACTCTTGGTAGGTTTGCCTGTTGTTAAATTGCTAAGTCATGTCCAGCTCTTTTGTGACCCCTGTGGACTTAGCCCACCAGGCTCCTCTGTCCATGGGATTTCCCAGGCAAGAGTANCTTGCCTTCAGCCTGGGCATTTGCAACCTTTAAGCTCTTGTATAAAGTAGAAGACTCTTGGTAGGTTTGCCTGTTGTTAAATTGCTAAGTCATGTCCAGCTCTTTTGTGACCCCTGTGGACTTAGCCCACCAGGCTCCTCTGTCCATGGGATTTCCCAGGCAAGAGTACTGGAGTGGCTTTACGATTTCCTTACCTAAGTAACCTGCTAATCGCATTTGAAGCCTAGAACCAAAGGCTGGAATAAATAGCAAAAAGGACTGTGAAAAAAGAAAAAAGGATGAACAAATTAGGCTAACTTTGGTGCAACTGAAATCGGTCCCCATATTATGAGCTGTTAAAGGCCTTAATGATGCCAAATTCTGGACTCTCTCAGTCTTAGAATATTTTCCACCAATTCTTCATTGTGGGGTTGGGGTGAAGGGGAATTTGCCGTGTCCATATGGTAATGGTTTGTCTCGGGTTTTCTCAGGGCATTCTCAGGAACATTTAGGCCATTTTGTGCTGGGTGCTGTTCTGGAGGACTGAGAAGGAGCTGTGTGCGTGTCTTGAGGTGGAACCAGCCCTGCCAGAGTAGCCCCTGGCTGCCATGAGATCCAGTAGCATGGAAGGAGAGGTAGACTGGAATCGCCTCCAAGGAATGGAGGTTCCCCAAGAATGATGGATCTGCCTTTGATGTCTGGCAGCTTCCAAATAGCACAGAAATGATACAGATACATGCCAAAAGGGGAAAAACAACTTTTGATCTAGTTAGAACTAATTAAACTTTCAATGTGCATGAAAGAAACTTGAGTGCTGGCCAGTTGTTTGCTGTGGATGGATTTTGTCAAAGAGCATAGTTGAAAATAATGTAACTAAAGCAAACCCCTGCCTGCTGTCCTACTTGTGGGGAGTTAAGTTTTTGGTCTTTGCTTCTAAAATGTTGAGGATTTCCCCCCTTGCAGGCTGAAATTACCTGCAGTCTCTTTTTTTCCTTTTGTACAGTGATATTAAGAGTGATGTTTTTCTTTAATGTTTTCTCAGAAGGCTCCCCCTTCAAGCCTTCCTTGTTGTCATATCTTGTTTAGTCTAATGTATGTTTTTTGTTAGTGTGTGGACTAAAAAAAGTAATCTAATTAACAGTAGAAGGCAAGAAGCCCTGCAGGATTTTGGCAACAGAGGAAAACGTGGGCTCTGGTATTTGATCAACAGCTTCCACTTAAGGCTCACAACTCTTGCCTCGTTAGCAGGGGACTTTTTCCGCTCTTCATAATCGGGCTTCAGCAGAATATAAAGTGTGTATTTGACAGGACAACAGTCACATCTAAGAGTGGATTTTGAAAATTTAGGTTGCCTTTATTCAGAGCGACTGGCTTTGTAAATGTTTAGAGGGCCCTAATTATGCTTTGGGGCGATTAAAACATTGTGGATTTATGCTGTTTCACTAAGGAAAAAAGCCTACCCCACATACCAAGAAAGGGGGGGGACTAAAACGGAGGAAAGAAAAGAAAAAGGGGAGGTGGGTTGGGTGATGGGGGGAGCTCACAGGGCCCCAGCTTGGAGAGGCGGCCCCTTGGTAGAGCATATGAATCCACTTACATGTAAATTGCTTGTCGCTATGAATTAAGGGAAGGCTATGAAAGAACTGCTTTGCCGTGTTTACTATAGGATTTTTGACAGACTCTTTCCTCTTTCAAGTAAATTTGGCTTAAGTCCATAGTCAGTCCAGTTTTAAGTAAACTCCTCTTTTGTTACATTAACAAGGTTATAACATCACTGGGGCAGATTTCCAGCTGCAGGAACCGAGGCCTAAGTATGGGGCTGAGGGTATAATTAAAACCTTCGGGTGGGAGAGTTAAACTCTCAAGTAAAATTGGATAAAAGGCTAATTGTCCATAGCAACATAATACATGTTTTAAATATCTGTGAAATGAAGATGAATAGTAGGAGACTTGGAAACAATCCTTTTCTACTCTGAATCAAGATCTGATTTTTTAGCTCAGTTTAAAGGGCATTCATTTCTGCACAGATATACATACACCTCAAATTTTGAAAGCTCAATGATGTCCCTAGAGACTCCTGTGACTTGTCTTCTATCCATTCTAAAGATCTACCTACCTTCTTTTGAGGAACTTCTCTTACAAAATGGGGAGTGAGTGTTTATGGCTGATAAGTGGGACCTGTGAGTGGGGGACCTATGTATTGTGGTTGCATAGGTCCAAACAGAGGTGTTGTGTAGTTTGTCCACATTTGCCATGGCTTCCTTTAAAGGAGCGGTGGTAATGGGGTGTGAGCGGGATGGCAGGGAGTCTAGGAGAAAGGTGCACATACCTTTGGTGACCTTCTCAGAGATGACATCCAGCCAAGCAAGATGATACATTACCACAATGCTAAAAAAAACAAAACGGCTTGTAATGGCAGCTTGTCCTGAGTGAATGCGTAGGGAAGGTCCATTTGTTATTCATTAGGAGCAGCCCGGCTGGTCTGGCATGGTAGGGAGCCTGGAGACTTAAGGTCATTCTACACCCCTGCCCCAGTGGCACAGACAACAGTGAAGACAGCTTTAGCAGCCCCTACACTTCTAGACTTTGCTGCTGCTGTTTGAAGCTCTGCAGGAACGAAGGTGTTCGAAAACAGTTTAGAGTTACTCTAAGAGGGTGGGAGATGGGGGTGGGGTGGAAGGGAAGAAGAGAGGGAAAAAAATAAAATGATTTTGTTGGCAAAATGACTTCATGGAGCTGAGCACAGTGAGCTGAAAAGTCCTTCAGCTTCCCCCCAGCAGCCAAGAAAGTATACCCCCAAAGAGCTGCAGGTCTTTCCATCTGAAGTAGGGACAGTCAGAAGAGAAAGCGTGTGAGGAGCCGGGGTTTCTGGTGGTCAGTGTTTGAGGGCATTCTGGGAGAGCTGTATGACCATGCCCAGCTAACAGAGTTGCTGGGTGCAGAGTGGTAAGGCACTGAGGGTATCCTGGGCCGCCAAGAGGGCAGGCCAGTTCTTTGTGAACCAGAGATGCAGGACTATGGTTGCAGGGCAGCTGGAGCTGGGCTGTGGGAATGGAAGGGCGGTGGAAGGCTGGTAGTTATAGGCGTCAGCAAGTGGACTAATTGAGTGTTGGTCTTGCCTGCCAAGAAAAGAGGGTCTCGTCCCTGGGCTCTGAAGTACAGAGTGGTACTGAGGCTTCCCTGTGTGCTTAAGGGAGAAGACTCAGGAATTTCATTTCTGTTATTTTCAGCCCAGTTGTGTTGCAGAGTATTTTGTCTTGCTGCATAATATGGATACTTCTGTTTTAAATCAAGAAGTTCCTTCTCACTTTGTGAATTAAGAGTGCTTTAAGATAGGATACACCTACTGCTGGAGCTGGGGGGTGCTTTCCCTCAGAGCCGAGAAGCTGTGTGCAGTTCCATCATGGTTATTGATGTGCTTTTATGATATGCATTGGAGCCTCCTTGCAATACTTATTTGCTCAAAGAGTTATTTAGATCACACATTTGCCTCGTGGCTGCTTACTACCAGTAGTGTTTTAAGTATGTTTAAGTATGTCAAAAAAGAGCTATATTTTAGAGTGTATAAATCCATTTCTGTTGCCAGCATTATAAATTTAAATTCCTTCTTACATGCACTAAATTCATGTAATGCATAAACCGGGTTATAGCTCAGAGTAAGAATGACATTATGAGAACATAAAGTTGAACATGCTGTTTAATAGGAGCCAACTCTTATTAGTTCAGGCTTGTAAAATTTTAGCCATCTTTACATTTCTTTGTCTTTAAGTAGTATATGTTTCATTTTGAAGTAGAGGTTTAGTTATCATGTGGATATACATACATACATATAAGTTAAAGTGGAAAAAAGTACTCTTTCTGTCTGTTATTAATATTTGATGCCAAAATATGGGGAAAATAGTTCTGTTAAATTTTTTGAAGTTACGTACTATTTGGGAAGCAGAAATTGGGATTTTTTTTCTACCCAGGAGAGTAGGCCAGTTTGGATTTGATTGAATGACTGTCCGTTTTGTAGAGTACACGGTTGTGGGGAGGTTCCTGGCCATTTCAGAGACAAGCGTCTACATTCTCTATAAGTCAATAAATATTTATAAATCAAATATTTTGTGATGAGGGAGGAGCTTTTCCTACCAAAAGGTTAATCTTACCGGACATCTGTCTCCCCACCCCTCCCCCACCACTTTATCTTCAACCCAGAGGATGCATATCCCTTTTGACACAAATATTCCCATTATTATCAGTAGCCCTCTATTGGATAGAAGAGAAACAAAACAGTGATATAAGTACTCTCCATGCTTACCTTTTCTTTTGTAAATTATTTCTCAATTTTGTTTTGTTTTCTGTATTGATGGCCTGACGAAAAGGAGTAGTAGTTTTCTGTTTGGGCAATGAAAAAGTTTTGGAAATAGATGATAAAATTCACCTTTTTAACTAATTAAAGTTTACAATTCAGTAATTTTTTTTGTATATATAAAGTGTTATGCAGTCATCCCCACTATTTAATACTAGAGTATTTTCACCACCCCATGACATCCTCGTACTCATTGACCAGTTACTCTTACCTCTTTTCCCCTGCCCCTGACAGCCACTAATCTGCTTTCTGTCTCTGTGAATTTGCCTTTTCTGGGTATTCCAAAAATGAAATCTGTATGTGGCCTTTTATATTTGGCTTCTTTCATTGCATAGTGCTTTTAAGTCTCATCCATGTTGTAATATGTATTACTACTTTATTTCTTTTTATTGGCAAATAATATTCTATTGAGTAGATATACCACATTTTATCCATTAACCAGTTAATAGTCATTTGAGTCATTTCTACTTTTTGGTTGTTATGAATAATACTGCTGTGAATATTTGTCTACAAGTTTTTATGTGGATATATGTTTTCATTTCTCTAGGGTATAGATTTTTTCTTCTTAACACCACCACTATATCCATATTTGTACTGTGAGTGTGAGTGTGTGTGTGTGTGTGTGTGCATGCGTGTGCGTGTGCACATGTGCACACACACACACACACATTCATTGTCCATGGGTCCACAGCCCCCATTTTAGAAGGTAAATTCTGGAAGAGCCTAGACTATCTTAGTCTCCAGTGCTTAGAACAGTGCTGATTGAATGAATGAGCTAATGAAGAATGGAGTTCTGTATTACATGAGCCACAAATTTCTTTCTGAGCCACAGAGTAAGTTCTTTGGTTTTTATCTCTTTTAAGTCATTATTTAGGTTGTGGTTGGGCAGGGGGGGAATACTCAAAGAAGAGAGTTGTTATTCAGTGTCACAGGAGTGTTGGGAGAGTCCACCAAGGCTACTGCCAGGCTGATGTCTAAAGACACAACAATGGGATGCCTCAACCAACCACCGACCCATGTTATTTTTTATGCCAATTACTGCTATCAGAAGAATCAGTTCTTCCTGTGACAGACATTGTCTTGTATTTATAATGAAGGCAGAAATAAAATTTTTTTTTTTAGTAGTGCCAAGAAGAGCAAGATCTTCATCTTTTTCAGAGGTGCAGTGTCCATCTCTTCTCTGACAGATATGCCAGAGAGGAAAGAATAGGTTGCTGCTGCCTGGGGGTGAGAGCCAAGTATATTTTTAGTCACTAGTTGCATTTAAGAGGCCAGAGACATCTTTTTATATAAAGCCAATGTAAAACTTCAGTTCCTGCAAAATTTTTATATACTTCAACAAGACAGGTATCAGTCTTAGGGGAGAGCAAATGAGGCGTTCTACATTTGCCTGCCCATCTTCAATGGATTCTGGCAGGTATTATTTTAACTTTTAGGAATTCTACTAGCTCTACCTTTGTTTTCATCAACTATGTAATTTAAAATACTCTTCATGGATTCTATAGGATTTTGATTCTATTTGATTGGTTTTTCTTTGTAGCTAATCTGCCTTTAAACATGTTGAGGAAATGGTTCAATTTTTAAAAACTTCCACAGGATGTGATACATACAGTTTAAATGATAAATCTTTCCCCTAGAAAGAAATGTCAGGGCACAAGAGCAGACATAGTTATCATACTGTTTATTATTTGACTTGGCTGAAGTCCTAGATTTGGGTTTTAATTTTAATATATTAGAATATACTTTTCTTAGAGGTCTATGTTTGGTAAGTAAATGAATATCAGGGTAAATTGAAATTGCATTTGACTAAATTATATTTTTCCATGATTATTAGTTTTTTTCTTTTATCAGTGAGTGAAGAATTTCTCATCTACTGTCATATAGGTGAGTACATTTCCATCCAAGTTGCTTCTGCTAAGGAAAAGAGATTTTAGATTTATTGGGGTGGTTTATGTCTCCAAGATGCCTTTCAGTCATGGTAGACAAATCGTCTGTTGTTGCAGTCTAGGTGGAAATGGACAGTTATCTTCCTGTCTCATATTTCCTTGGCTGAATTCTTATTTTTTTTAATGGAAATAAAAATTGGTGGTGGGGTGTGGGAGGGAGGTTCGAGAGGGAGAGGACATATGTATACTTATGGCTGATGCATGTAGTTGTACAACAGGAGCCAACACAATATTATAAAGCAATTATCCTCCAATTAAAAGTTAATTCAATTCAATAAGTAAAAGAGAGAGTAAGGGAAGCTCCCATAGATAATATAGATTACTATGCTTTGAGCACTTGAAGAAAATTGTAGCACTCACATCAAACAATGAAGAGAAGGACCCCACTGTCAGCTGAGCTTCAGGGAGGGACCATCCACTGAAGCAAGGGTGAGTGAGTTATCCCACTACCCCAGCAGCCTCCCCTGCAGTTTACAGTACGCCAGCCCATAGGAATGTGAATCCTACTTTGGAGCTCACTGTGAATGTGTTTCTGAGTTGTTTAACGTGTTTCTCACAAACAGGACATGACATGTATGGTTTAAATGAAAATAATGGCCTTGCCGCTCGGTGCCAGACCGTCTTTTGTCAAGAGCATCCTGGCAATTGGAAGGGCTCTGCGCTGACGTGGCCCACAGGCCGGGTCCTTGGGGGATCTGGCCTTGCTGTGTTTCACACAGGGAAGGCTCTTAAATCAGGGGGCCCCCTGAGGGCCTGCATCCCTGGTGTATGCGTGTGCGCTCTTCTGCAGCGTGTGTGTTGTGCAGCCGGCACTAGAGTTGGGCTTGCTGCTGTTGCTTCTGACCGTAAAAGCTTGCCTGTGAATTAAGATTCCTTAACTATGGAGTTTATTTTCAAACCAGAACAAAAGCAATAACCGAAAAACCAGTTATTTTTATTTATTTTCTTTTATTTTATTTATTTTTTTTTTTGGTATGAGAGTGTTAAAGTGTATCTAGGTACTTTAGTTTAAACCTTGTGATAACATAAAAAAAATTTAATTATTTTGAAAAATTGTAGTAAAACATACACGATGTAAAATTTAACCATTTTTAAGGTACATATCAGTGGGATTAAATATGTTCACATTGCTATGCAACTGTCACCAGCATCTGTCTTCAGAACCTTTTCACCTTCTCAAGCTGAAACTCGGTAACCGTTAAACAATAACTCATCATTTCCTCCTCCCCCCACTTCCTGGCCACCACCATGCTGCTTTCTGTCTCTATGAATTTGACTACTCTATGTACCTCATATAACTGAAATCATACAGCATTTGGTTTGTTGTGATGGGCTTGTTTCACTCAGTGTAGTGTCTTCAAGAATGATAATGTTTGATACAATAAGATAGAGTGTATTTATTCAGTTTTATTTCTTGAATTCTTTCTGTATGTATCTTTTAATGTTCAACTAGTTGATTTATCGTTTTGTGTCCCATGAATGGCATGGGGGCATAGTGTTGTCATAGATCAGTCATTCTCAACAGGGGCTGCTGGGCCCCCAGAAATATTTAACATTAACCGGAGACATTAATTTTGGTGATCACAGTTGAGCAGTGGTGCAGGATGGTATGGTACTGGTGTCTAGAGGGGAGAGGCCGGAGGTGCTCCTAAACATTCTACAATGGCCAGGAAACCTTCCACAACAAAGAATTATCTAGCCCAATGTCAATAGGAGAAGAGGGTGGCAGAGGATGAGGCAGTTGAATGGTATCACTGATGCAATGGACATGAACTTGGGCAAACCCCAAGAGATGGTGAGCGACAGGGAAACCTGGCGTGCTGCATTCCCTGGGGTCACAAAGGTCAATAGTGCCGAGTTTGAGAAATCCTGTCAAGGGTTAATGAATGTGCCAGTTAATAATGGGGGGAACAAATGTCGAGAAAAAATTGCATGACATATTTTCATTGAGTAGTTTTGGAATAAATCTCTGATGTCTTCAATTTGTTACTGTAAAGCATTAAATATTGGAGGTTCAATACAACTTAATGCAGACTGAGTTCCTATCATCATGGAGAGACTTCAGTCATAAAAATTGGAGGATTCAGTATCATCCATCTACTTGTACTTTCATTAATTTTGCTATAGGTTCTTTTGGGAATTGTTTAAGTCTCTGTGCAGGTAATGAGTTTGGGTGGCTGCACAGAGGTGGTGAAGCACGGAGTTGGAGTTAGGAGATCTTGTTCTGGCCCCTGTTCTGTTACTGAGTGGCTGCATGACAGTCTGTATCTTTGACATGACTATAATAGAAAATTCTTAAAAAGTGACTTCCTTATGGTTTAATTACTATGAAATACATTCTTCTATAGGCTTCCCCGATAGCTCAGTTGGTAAAGAATCTGCCTACAATGCAGAAGACCCCAGTTTGATACCTGGATCAGGAAGATCTACTGGAGAAGGGATAGGCTACCCACCCTAGTGTTCTTGGGCTTTCCTTGTGGCTCAGCTGGTAAAAGAGTTCACCTGCAATGCACGAGAGCTGGGTTCAATCCTGGGTTGGGAAGAGCCCCTGGAGAAGGGAAAGGACACTCACTCCGGTATTCTGGCCTAAAGAATTCCATGGACTTTATAGTCCATGGGGTCACAAAGAGTTGGACACGACTGAGTGACTTTCACACACTATATTCTGCTACATTCGTTTTTTTTTTTTTTTTTAAGCGAAAACTGAACATTGCCTTAGTAATAAATGAGTAGGTTAAGCCTTAAGTTGATTGCCAGTAAAGGTACTATGTTCTTTACAAAAGACCTGATGAGATCCTGGACTCTTTCTGTTGTCTTCTCCTCTATTAGGACAGACTCCCATGGCCAACATTGGGTTGACGCCTATGTGATCCAGTGGGCTCATTTATTTTTTTTAAAATGCTGTTTTTCATTGAGAGCAGAAGATTTGTCTAGAATATTTAAAAGTTAAAAGCAAAAGCTAATAAAACCTATTTTAATAGGCTTTTAACCTATTATATAATAGGTTAAACATATAATAACATAACATATAATAACATAGTAGAGGTGAGGAATAAGTATCTAAACCAAAGTTATGGAGTCCAATTTTTAACAGCCAAGAAAATTTTATTTCCTTGGAATATGTTGTGTGTCTTTTTCCAGTGCACTCTTTATGGTTATGTCTGTATGCTTAAATAAAGAGGACTAGAAAAGAATTGATTTTAAAGAGTTCCAACAGATGCCATTACCCGCAGAGAAATTTGTGTGATGAGCAGCTTGATCACAGGGAACACTGAGAACGAAGCTGGATTCTAAGGAAGTTGACCTACTGTCCTGTCACCTCGTGAATTCCCATCCCACCACCAGCTCCCATCACTGACTTTGAAAAAAGAAATCATTATCTAGTATTTTTTCTTAGCAGTTGAAGCAAAGTTTCTTCATAAGACCAGAACTTTTCCAAGAATGTGCTGGCAGCCTGTGCTGTCTCTGGATTTCAAAGTCTGATGGTATCTGGATTTTGAGCCTGGGCTTTGGTCTGCCTCTCCTTGCTGTTTGATATGATCCAGTTTTGCTCTGTCAAAGTTGGAAGGTAGTTACAAATCCTAGGAGGAGGCAGGTTGGAAGATAGAATAGGGGTTCACCTTTCAGCAGGAGACAGGAGAAGCCAAACCTCATCTTTATGTTCTCTCCATTTTTCTTATTTACTTATTTATTTTCTAGTAAAATAGAAAATCCTTAGAACCAGGATGGCGAAGAGGTTTCATCCCGGGTGTCACCTTCAACTGATTATGCTAAGTAATTAGTGTTTGGAACACTTGCCACTAGCTTCAGACTCAAAAAGAATTCTGTGATCAGTTAGTGATGTTTGCCACGGTTGAGCATAAGTTGCTATGGCACATACGTAATGTATTCTCCAACATTGTCTAGTTTGGCGCTCTTAGATTAACAATGTGATTCTCTAGGAGTGGTCCTGGCTGTTCATTAGCACACTTTGATTCTGGCAAATGCTTCTGTTGCAGTTGGCCCTTGTATGAATAATATGATCTCTTGAGTCAGATCACCTGGATTGAAATACTAGCTTTGTTTTTTACCTTGTGAAAATTAGTAGATCGTCTATGTCTATCTTTCTTATCAATAAATAGGGGGCATGGTTATATCTTTTAGTTATTGTGAGAATGAAATGAATGAATACACATTGTTTAGAATAATGCCTGACACATACTAAACTTTCAATCAATATTGGTTATATGGGTTGAATTGAAAGTGAAAGTTGCTCAGTTGTGTCCAACTCTTTGTAACCCCATGGACTATACAGTCCATGGAATTCTCCATGCCAGAATACTGGAGTGGGTGGCCTTTCCCTTCTCCAGGGAATCTTCCCAACTAGGGATCGAACCCAGGTCTCCCACATTGTGGGTGGATTCATTACCAGCTGAGTCACAAGGGAAGCCCATCTGGGTTGAATAGTGGCCCCCAAAAGATATATTCACCAGAACCTCAGAATGTGACTTTATTTGGAATAAGAATCTTTATGGGAATAATTGAGGTAAAGATTTCAAGATGAGACCACTCTGGGTTAGAGTGTACCCTGAATCTGAAAATTGGTGTCCTTGTAAGAGATAGGAATGGAAAAGACACACAGCAAAAAAGGAACGTCATGTGAAAAATGGAGGAAGAGATTGAAATAATTTATCTGAAAGACTAGGATTTATCTGCAGGCTAAAATTATTAAAGACTGCAGGCCATCACCAGAAACTGAGAGAGAAAAGTGAAACAGTTCTCTCTCAGGGTCTTCTTATGAAATGACCCTGTTGACCCCTTGGTTCCAGACTTCTGACTTCCTGAACTGTGAGAGAATAAATTTCTGTTGTTTTAAGCCACCGATGCTCAGAAAGACTTAGTTTGAAACCATCAGAATGTACAAAATGAAGAAGAGAGGTAATAAGCATCATTGAGATAGATATAGAGATTGATGGTAGACTAGACCAGCCATCTTCTGGTATGGATACCAGCTATTACATCAGAATTTGAGAGAAGGCAGGGAGTTGAATTCTAGGCAAAGTGGTCTATGGGACAGAAACAAATGTGCAAGGAGGATATATTCTCAGAGGGTGGCTGACACTTGAGTAAGCCTAAAGCAAACTGAAATTTTGATAACCTAAGAATACACTGATTACTTTCTCAGTTGGGAAACTGGGTTTTAGGGGTCATCACTTTCTGCATGTTCAGACCAGTCCAGCTCCTTATGCATTTGTGTAGAAACACTGGTCAGGAGAGGGAGGGAAGGCAAGGGCCTGGAGGCACACAGCAGTCCAGGGCTGCCACCTCAGATCTGCTGTCACTGCCTGGTCTCTGGCAAGTTACTTAACCTCTTGGCCTCAGTCTTGACACACAAAATGGAAGTGACTATACCTACCACACAGATCATGTTGTGAGAACAGCTTAATATGGACTTTACCTAGCACAGAGCCTGGCAGATGGCAGATGCTCATAGCATTTTTTAAAATGTTCTAAGTGCCTGTGTTAGGAATTTGAGGAGATAAGGGCATAAGAAATACACAGAAAATTGTCTCTGCTCATAAGAGCAACATAATATAAGCTCACATTGTACTGGAGAAGATCAGGGCACTTAGAATGATGAAATGTTGGTTGAAAAAAAAAGGGGAATAGTTTTTGTTTTGCTGAAGGATAACCAGGAGCCTCAGAGAGGATTCAATTTGACCTGAATCTTGAAAAATAAGCAGAATTTTCATAACCAGGAAAGGACAGGTATGTTTACTTTTTAATGGACCAGTGAGACAGAAATATACTTGGTGAGGGTAGAGAATGACAGGGCATCCCTGGACAAGCAATTACTTGGTATTCAAAATGAAGAGGGTTGAATATAGCAGAGATGAGGTTGGATGTGCAGATTTGTGCTAATAGATTTGAATGCCACAAATTTGGGGCCAGAGGGAAATATGGAATGCTTTTGAAAGCACAATAGAAGGATGGCTCTGTGGTATAAATGAAGAACAGGAGCAGAAGTCAGAAACACTGGCGCAAGTTAGGAGGCTGCAGCAATGATCTGAGTGATGGATGACGGAGGCAGAACCTAAGGGAGAAGAAAAATTGGGAGAGAGGGGAAGGAGGGAGACAGAAAACCCGAGCTTCGTCAAATGCTTACTGAATGTTTGGTGAAAGGGAGATTAATAGGATATGGAAACATCCTATTAATTGGCTTTGGGGAAAACCAATCCTAGGAGTGGCTTTGGGGGAAAAGGCAGAAAGAGTAGAAGACAAGATGGCTTAATATTCTTAATGTATAGGATCTTCCAAGTATGGTGTGATACACGTGAGCCCTAATTGTGCCTGAAATGTTTTCTATTAGTTTCATTATTTTTAAGTGAAAATTTCCTTTTTGGTGGTAAATAAAAGCATTTTCATTGTAATAACATTGAATAATTCATAAATGTGTAAGAAGTGGTCACTCAAATTACCACCATGCAAATAATCAACATTAATAACTGATTCTTCCTTTCTCCTTCCCTTTCCATTCTTTCTTCTTACTTTTTTCATCCAGCCTCCTTCTCCTCTTTCTTTGGATTCTCTCACTTCTCTATTATATATATTTGTGTATATATATATATATATATATATACACACACACACTATATACACATGTACTCTTTCATATGAAATGGTTACTTGTTATTATATAGTCTGCTTGGTTCCCTAACAACATCTCATTAATCTTAGCACTTGTGAGTGAGTACAGATTTACCTCATTGTAAATCTACTTTATCAGCAGCATTGTGATTTATTTAACTACTCCCTGTAAATGAATGTTGAGCCTGTCTCAGGTCTTGCAAGTAGAGATCACACATTTTTGAGCCCTTGCATGTAATTGCATTCATATGAGGTACTTTATTTATAAACACTTTTGCCAAAAGTGGCTTTAGACGCGTTTTCGTTTTTGTTTTTGTTTTTCGTCTTTTTGATTTGGAAGCCCTTCTGTTCCTCCCAACAAGAAAGGAGGGGGAAATTCCTCATTTTATTTGTTTATTTTAAAATTTATAGTGGAGAAAAGCCTTTGTAGGCTTGATATTCATTTATCCTTCTTCCTTTGTAAATTGCCTCTTCCTTCACTTTGCCCTTTTCGTTTGATGTGGTAGTTGATAAATCCATTTGCACAATTAAGGTGTATACCTTTTGTTGAAACATTGAAAATATTTTGCCTGTGTGTTTGTTATCGACCAGTTATTTCCTTATGGCTTCTGGTTTTTAGGTCATGCCTAAAAGACTTTCTGTTACCTCTACAAAGAACAGCTAGAAATCTGAATTGTTAGGTCTGGGACTTGCTGAGTTGTTATGCCACTTGCCTCTCAGTTTGCACAAGCTTTCTCCTGAGTTTGCTCATGGCCTGGCAGGTGAGGATGTCATCATGAGCTTTGACTGTCTTGGAGATGGAAGACTGCCTCTCTCTGAAATCCCTTCTCTTGACAAAACATGTCATGTAATCATGACCTGAAATCAAATCAGTGCTAAGAGAGAGAACTTAAATCCTTACAAGAAGTCATCTCCAGTGCAAAAGCTGCCCTTCTCCCTGAGAGCTTTGCTCAGTCCTTTCTATCTATAATGATGGTTGATGTTAGTTGACATTTCTATTCCAAATTTATTTGTGTTTGGCACTTAAGAGACAGCCTGAACTTCATCAGTTGCTTGCATAACCTTTAATGCAAGTGGCTACTGCATTAAAAAATTAAGTCAGGCTCTTACAGACTGTTACCTCTATCCCTCTATACATAGAGAACCTCTTGAAACCAGCAAGGTGGTCATTATAAACTCAACAGATTCTGGTTTTCAATGGATAATCCAGATTATAAAAATTATGATGTGGTCTTCTTTTGATCTCCATTGCAAAAGTAGATTCTAAGTAAGTCAAATGGTGATGTGTAAAAGTGAAATTGCTGCTTGGAAGTAAAACAATTGGTGTTGAAGTTTTATATTGTCATCATTTGACCCAAAGGCTGTTAGCAGATTTTCCTAAAAGATAATGCTTCTTGCTTGTCATTTTTTGCCTATTCTCTATAGTGTTTATATTTGTCCTTTGATGTAACTTATCCATTTTTAAGAATATCCCCATAGTATTTTTTAGATTCAATATTTCAAATAGATGGTGGCAACGATCTTTTATCACATTGTTTTACTTTTGGTACTAGAACACATCTAGTATTTTAGATTCATATATTCTTTAATTTTTCAAAAATTGATGTATAGCATACCTGCATGTAAGTGCTCAGATTGTTGAATGTTTACAAAGTGAATACACCCAGGTAACTAGCACCCAGACAAATAAATCAGAGCATCTTGTGTACCCTAGAGCTCTTCCATACCTCTCCTAGTCATTATTTATCCCACTGGTGACTATTCTGTCTTCTAACACTATAGATTCATTTTGCCTGGCTTGAACTGTGGGTTAATAGAATCATAAAGTATGCATTCTTTTACTCCTGGGTTCTTTTACACAACATTTTATTTGTGAGATTTACCTATATGGTTGTGTGCTGATGTAGTCAATTCATTCTCATTCTAGTTGAGTGTTCACTTGCTCAAGAATCCCTCATTTGTTTTTATTCTTCCTGGTCAGTTGGGCTGTTTTCACTTGGGGATTATTATGAATAACACTTCTGTGACATTCTACTAACTTTATTTTGGTGAACATTTGCACACATTTTGGTTGCTTATATACCTGGTATTAGAAAGGCTAGTAGAAGGCATAGGCAGAATGCATATGTTCAGTCCTTCTGAAGTAGTGGTAGAGAATATGTATGACATTTTGCTTGAAAGTAGACTATGCTCCTGTGTGTTCTGATATTTCTGAGGGAATATATTACGATTTAATAGTTGAAAGGAATTGAAAAATGTTCATTTACTTTGGCATGGTTTCCATTATTTGCTTTTATCTGAGAACTCACAAGTTATTCTACAGGTAATATGGTCTGAAGTAAATTGGGTGTAAATGCGCAGTCCTTGCCCCATTCCAATTTACCAATCCCAGAGGAAAACATTTGTTACACTATATTTTTACAATACTTCATTGTGATATGATGAGGCTTCAGGCTTTAAGAAAAGGAAATTGGGAGGAGAGAACTAATATGATCCAGTGTGATTTTAAGATAACAACTAGAGTCTTTGCAGAAAAAGGAGCCAACAGGTCTGATATAAGGCATTGGGGCCACACATTTTTGCAGTGGGATTAAGGAAATGGAAGAACGTGTGCTTTTCAGCATCAGAAAGTCCTCTTCCCAAATATTCCACATTTAAAGTGTAATATTCCAAGCCTTTAGAAAGAAGCTGCAAGGGAAAATGGAGCTGGCTCAACAACTCAAGCAACATTTTCTAGATTTTAAGCCTATGACAATAAATCGCGTCTTTGATCTCGTCCTGAACTTATGCTGTCTGGCAGTTTGAGGAGGTTGTTCCAAAAGAGTCTGTCACAATGAAATAGGATCCTTCTTTCTATAAGTACAACTTAATACCATTATGCTAATTATCAATCTCATATAATCTGATATATTAGGATACAGATTAGGCTTCTATAACAAAGAAATCTCCAAATCCAGTGACTTACATAAGATGAAAGTGTATTTCTTCCTATGTCAAAGTCTGTGTAGATCTCCTAGGACTGTCTTGATGATTTGACAGTGAAAGAGACCCAGACTCCATCTCACTGTTCTGCCATCCTCAGCACGTGACAGTTTCCATCTCATGGTTCTGGGTGACTGTTCCAGCTCTCTCTGTCCAGGCTACGTGCCTAGTACCAGAAGAGGAGCTAAAGACTAGGGAAGAACATATTCCTTTCCCTTAAGGACACAATATAGATCCTGTGTACATCACAACCATACTCATCCCCTTAGGTGAAATGGCCACTTAGTCATATGGCCACTTCCAGTTGTAGGGCAACTGAAAAATGTAGTCCTTACCCAAGAGGAACACATCAGCTAAAATTTCATAACGATAGAAGGAGAGAGTGGATGTTGGAGAACAACCAGCTGTCCTGTCTGGGTTTGGAGCCTTTATAAATATGTCAGATATCTTTATCTATGGCCTCTGATCTCTCTTCTATATTCTCTCACTCCTTGTCTTTCTTACTTGTTTTCCTTCTTGCGTAGAACTCATCACTTATAGTGCCTCAACACACTTTTGATTCCTTGGAGTTTCTCTATTAGCCAGGAAATAGGAGAAGAGCAGACCCTGCAATCCCACCTGTCCTTTCCCAGATATTAATCTGGGGGGAAAAAAGACCTTTTACTTTGTTTTATTTAGTCTACCTATTTCTTTGAGTAGTTGTGATGGTTCTGAATTCTGAGTCCAAAAACCCTTTGTAAAGTTGAGCTGAAAAAATGTCCATCCTGATTCCTAGCAACCTATATTTAACCAGAGCACTTGTAAGTATGTGTTAGACAGGGAAATAATAGTTATCAGTCTCTAGTGAATTATAAAGGAAAATAATTAGTTAACCTTGAGATAGCAGGGGTGCTAGACAGCTGAATAGCAGAACCCCTCCACTCTTCAAGAGGGTTGGGAGCTTGGAATGCATTGTCTTCAGAGACAAGGAAGCTGACCATTCATTGTGTGTCTGGAATAGGACACCCACATTCTTTTGTAAACTTGTCTCAGCTCATCTGCAGCCATTCAACACCTCTGAGCCACTTGTGATTGTCTTAGAGGGTGTAATGTTCTGGCAGGCAGATTTGAGCATCTCTCTCAGGGTCAAAAGTCATCCAGGAGTTAGTCAACCTGAGTTTGACTTCCATTTTCACCAATAATCATTTGTTGTGTGGCTTTAGATGAATTTCTTAATCTCCTCTTGAGAGTGTCACTTTTTAACATGCAGAAATTTTGCTGGTAACCTTAAATTAATTCACCTTATTTATTCATGGAGCAGTTATGGTAATGTGAACATCAAGGGAGGATGGGTGTGTGTCCCACCTATGTTGTGGAAGCCAGGAAATATGCAATTAAGTGGCACAAGAGTGGTCAGTTTAGGGTGACCATTATGTCTCTGACATGATGTTTCCAATAAAGAATGCAATATAATGAAGAGCTTGGGGCCTGAAGCAAGACAGATATAGGATGACTCCTTAGCTCTCTGTAGCCTTCTCTGAGTCTCAGTTTTTTCATGGTCTTGTTACCAAGGTGATTGATTCTGGAAGAAATTCCAGTTCTACCCTTTTCTAATTACGTGCTTTTAGACAAATTATATAACTATTCTGTATTTCAGATCTGCTTTAATAGCCCTGCCTTAGGTTTCTCAAAAGGTGATATAACACATGAAAAACATTCATCGAAACGCCTTTAACATATAAATGCTCAGTAAAAGGCAGCACCTCTTATGAGCTGCTTATTGCCAAATTCAGACTTAAATTGAAAAAAGTAGGGAAAACCACTAGACCATTCAGGTATGACCTAAATCAAATCCCTTATGATTATACAGTGGAAATGAGAAATAGATTTAAGGGCCTAGATCTGATAGATAGAATGCCTGATGAACTATGGAGTGANATAAAGCAGAAATAGATGTTTTTCTGGAACCCTCTTGCTTTTTCCATGATTCAGCAGATGTTGGCAATTGGATCTCTGGTTTCCTCTGCCTTTCTAAAACCACCTTGAACATCTGGAAGTTCACGGTTCACGCATTGCTGAAGCCTGGCTTGGAGACGTGTTATGTACTTTACACATTAAAAGGTCAACTTCCTTACCACCTCCAAGTCTTTGCTCTACTGTCTCCTTCTACTGAAACCCTTCCTGAACACCTTTTGCAAATAATGCATACTGTTTGCCCCCACCCAGCAGTCTTTAGACAAGGGTGTGGTCCTAGTGTGATTAGATTGACTAGTTTTCTGTGAGTATGGTTTCAGTGTGTCTGCCCTCTGATGCCCTCTTGCAACACCTACCATCTTACTTGGGTTTCTCACCTTGGTTGTGGGGTATCTCTTCACGGCTGCTCCAGCAAAACACAGCCGCTGCTCCTTACCTTGGACGAGGGGTATCTCCTTACAGCCACCGTTCCTGACCTTCAACGTGAGATGTGACTACTATGCCAATAATCTTGGCACAGGTTCAATCCCTGGTCACAGAACTAAGATTCCAAATGCCACACAGTGCAGCCAAGAAAAAAAAAAAAAATGTGAAAGGGGGGAATGTATCATCTTGCCTTTTTTTCATATTTTCTTTAATCTCTTTTTCCTGCCTTGATGGAGAATTGTAATTCATTCCTTTCTGTCATCTTTGTCAGTATATTCACTATAGGTCTTAATTTTGTTATTTTGGTGGTTTCTTTAGAGTTTATTATAGGTTTACCTTATCACATCTACTTCCCAAACGTTTTTATTCCTTTTCATGTATAGTATATGAATTTTACAACATCATGACATTATATTTCCATTTTTCCATCTGATTTTTGCTTTTGCTGTAATACATGTTACTTCTATTTTTGTTATAAACCCCAGAATACATTTTTTATTATACCATGCCTGGTTCCAGTGATAGATTGTCTTTAAGAGAAATTTAAATAATGTTTTTTTATTAATATTTACTCATATTGTTAACATTTCTGGTGATCTTTATTCCTTTTTGTACATTGAGATATCTATCTGATATATTATTCTGTGTCCTTGATGATTTTACCTTTTTTTTTTTTTTGTATAGCAAGTCTGCTGCTGCTGAATTCTTTGAGCTTCTGTTTATCTAGAGAATTCTTTATTTCTTTGTTTTTGAAGATTTTTTTTTCTGGATATAGAATTCTGAGTTAACTGATTTTTCCCCCTCATTAACTCTTTAAAGATGTTGCTCCACTGTTTTCCAATGTTGTTCTTTCTCACAAGAAAACTGCTATCATTTTTGTTTCTCTTTAATATGTCTTTGTTTACTTCTGGCTAATTTTAACATGTTTTTTCTGTTATTGATTTTAAGTAGTTTGATTATGATGTGCCTTTCTTTAGTTTTCTTTGTGTTCCTTGTGATTGGTGTGCATTTTACTTCTTAGATTTGTGGATTTATACTTTTTGTTATTATTTTAAGCTACCTTGTGACTGACAGCATACGTAGATCACATAGGCTATTTCTTTTTGAGTGAGCATTGCTAGTTTGTTTCTTTTAAGGAATTGGTCCATCTTTATCAATATCGTCAGATTTATGACCATAAAATTATAATTAGTGTTTCCTTATTACTGTTTTACAGGTTCTAATGGTGGTCTCTTTTCTTTCTTGATATAGGTGACTTCTATCTTCTTTTCTTTTTTTTTTTTGGTCAGTATGCCTTAAGGTTTATCTTCTTTGAAGTTGTTTAGTCTCTAAGTCATGTCTAACTCTTTTGTGACTGTACGGATTGTAACTTGCCAGGCTCCTCCATCCATGGGATTTCCCATGTGAGAATACTGGAATGAGTTGCCATTTCCTTCTCTAGGGGATCTTCCTGATCCAGGGGTCAAATCTGCATCTCCTGCATTGGCAAGTGAATTCCTTACCACTGAGCCTTTATCTTCTTTAATGATCTTCTAAGGAACAAACTTTATGTTTCACTGTTTTCTTTTTGCATTTTTTCTGGTTTCAGTTTCATCAATTTGACCTTGTTTTCTAATAGTGCAAGTTTTCTCTAACTGCTCCATCATCTGCTTCTTATATAGTTTTATTTGTATTTTTATTTTCATTAAATTAAAAATATTTTCTAATTTCCCTTGTGACTTCCCCTTGAACCCACAGGTTATATAACAGTGTGTTATTTAATTTCCAAATATTTGGTGATATTCTCAGATACCTTTCTGTTGCAGATATCTGATTTTGCTCCATTGTGTTCAGAAGAAGTTATTTTTACTATCTCTCTTCTTTTAAACTTCTTAAGGTTCATTCTATGGCACAAGTATATTTCATTTTGTTGAATGCTTCATTTGCACTTGAAAAGAATATGTATTCTTTTGTTGACTGGAGTGTTCTACAAATGTCAGGCCAAATTGGTTGCTACTACTATACCATTATTCTATATTTTTATTGATTTGCTCTACTTATTCTATTGGTTAGTATGAAAGTAGTGTTGAAGTCCTTGTAAGATAATCAGTGATGGGTTCTCCTTTCAATTCTATCAATTTTTGCTTTGTGTGTGTTGAAGCTCTGTTATTAAGTGTGCAAAATTTGAATGCTGTTATAACCACCTATCATTTTGTAATGACCTTTTTATTACTAGGAAAACTTTTTTTTAATTCTTGGTAATATTCTTTGCCTGAAAATTGACTTTGCCAGTATTAATATAGCTGCTTCAGTTTTATTTTTTGTATGCTATATCCTTTTTCCTTATTATTTCTAATGTATATATATATTTATTTAAAGTGAATTTCTTAACACTTAGAAGTTCTTGCTTTTTTAATCCAATATAATAGCATCTGTCTTTCAGTTGCTATATTGAGACTATTTATTATAATGATTGGTATGATTTAATTTAGATTTCCCATTTTATGATGTATTTCCTGTTTACCTTATCTGATTTTATCTATTTCTTAAGAACTTTCAGATTATTTGACTATGTTTAATATTCCACTGGACTTTCTCCGTTGGCCCTTTTACTATGTACATTTAATTTTTAAGTGGTTGCTCTAGAGATTTCTGTCTCTATATATTTAGTCTTGTGTGGTGTACTTAGAATTAATGTTCTAACACATCCAGTGAAAGAAAGAAACCTCACAACCCTGTCATTGTCTTCACTTTTCAATTATATGTTGTATTTATTGCAAACATGTTGCAAACATACATTGAAAACCCCACTAGAAACATTACAATTTTTACATTTAAAAGAAAATTTAATTCATATATAATTTAAAGATCCAAAAAGGAGGAAATATAGTCTATCATGTTTTCCAGTCATTTCCCATTGCTTTAGAGCTTCCTTCATTTCTGAATTTCTTCTAGTTTAATCTCCCTTAATTCTGAAAGCATTTTTGGGATCACTTTTTTAGAGCAGATCTGCTGTTGATAAATTCTCTGAATGTATATTTGTCAGAGAATTTTCCCTTTATTCTTGAAGATTATTTTGCTGGCAACAGAATTCTGGATTGACAGATTTTTTTTTTCCTGTCAAGACTATTAAAAACTTTTTTTTTTTGCTATCATCTGGCCTCCGTGATTTCTGGTGAGAGATACACAGTCATGTCATTTATTATTCCCCTTTGTGTAGCATGTCATTCTTCTTTAGACTTTTTTTATCTTTGGCTTTTAGCAGTTTGATTTTAATATAGCTATGGGTAATTTTCTTTGAGTTTCTACTGTTTAAAGTTTGTTCTACTTCTTGTCATTGTGAATTTATGTTTTTTACCAAATCTCAGAAGTTTCTGCCATTTTTTTCACAATTTTTTTTTTAACATGAGTCTCTTTTTCTCTTTCAGTGATATTCCAATGGCACAAATGTTACACATTTTGATATTGTTCCACAAGTTTGTTTATATTTTATTATAAACAAATTATATTCTTTGTTTATATTTTATTGAGGTTTTTCGTCTCTTATTTTGGATCAAGTGTTTTCTATTGATTTATCTTCAAGTTTCATGTCCCTTTCCATGGTCCTTTTCATTCTGGCATTGAGTCATATGGTGATTTTTAATTTCAGATATTTTATTTTTATAGCTTTCATCTCTGATGAGAATTTCTTTTTTTCCATTCACTTAAAGTGTATTTAATTCCCTGGTGGCTAAAATGGTTAAAAAAAATAATAATCTGCCTGCAATGCAGGAAACCCAGGATTGATACCTCAGTTGAGAAGATCCCCTGGCAAAGGGAATGACTACCCACTGCAGTATTCTTGCCTGGAGAATTCCAGGGACAGAAGAGCCTGGCAGGCTACAATCCATGGAGTCACAAAGAATCAGATGCAACTGAGCAACTATCACACACACATACACACACACACACAATCTTTATCTCATGCAGCATAGTTAGAATGTTTGCTTTAAAGTTTTTGTCTGATAATCTGTGTCATGTTGGGGTTGGCACCTGTTGATCGTCTTTTTCTTTGCAAATTTGTCATGTATTCCAGATTTTTGTATGGCAAGTTTTCTGATCATTTTAAATATTGTGTAATGTAGACTCTGGGTCCTGCTAAAATCCTTTGGAGACTATAAGTTGTTTGGCCTAGCATGCAGTGTAGTTAAATTCATTGCAAGTTCTGTTTCTTCATCTGTGAGTGGTGGTTCCAGTGTCGATTCAGTTTTCAAAGACTTTAGGTCTGTTCCATTCATGCACAGCTTAAGGATGAGCCAAGTAGTTTTGCAGGTTCATACACAGAGTATGAGGTGGCTGGATGGCATCACCAATGCAATGGACATGAACTTGGGCAAACTTTGGGAAATGGTGAGGGATAGGGAGGCCTGGTTTGATGCAGTCCATGGAGTTGCAAACAGCTGGATATGACTAGGTGACTGAACAACAACACAGAATTATAGGATTATCTTATCCAGCTCTTTACTCTCCTGGATTCCCTCTACACTCTCCACTTCACAGGGCTCTCCTCCCCAGTTTTCTGATTAGAAAGGTGGGATTTTTCGAGAGTTCTGTTTCTCTGGGCTGCTGCAGACACTTCACATTCAGGGTCCTCAGGAAGTTGCTTTTATACAGTGTTTAGTTGTAATCAGTGAGAGAGATGGGGCTGTAGAGGATTACTCCCTTTTGGCCAGCAATGAGAGTCTCAGGACATTGTTTAAAGGGTTAAATGTTACCTGCCATTATGTAATTTCCTCCATGTTCTTTAATAGTTAAGTTCAGTATTTATTCCTTTATGCCTCTTAGTGCTTAAGTGATTTCTCTCAACAGTCACAGTTGGTAGCACAACTGTGATTTGAGTGTTTAAAATGGCTGACAACTTTCCAAGTGATTTTAATTGATTTGTCTACAGCAATGGATATACTGAACACAGACAATTTCGCATGGCTTCAACCATTGACTCTGAGTGGAACAGGTTTGTGAATGTCTTGAATGACATTCTTTCATGAAGAGCTCTGCGTTTATCATGGATTCTGGAACTTCCTGCTGATGAAGGTTCTTATTCTTGGTCCATGATTCATACAGTTCCCATTGATTCTCGACATTTCTTACAGGCTTTAACCCAGGCTTTGTTGGTGTGGGAGATGAGATATAGAACTCATAGGGACCCATGTAGTATGAGAGAGTTAGGATCATGTTTTCAGATAGGATTTCTGCTCATTACATGAGAATAGACATATTAAAACAACAACATCTTGATTTGCATTATGCCCAAGATTTTTCCATGACAAATTGACTGTTTACATTTGTATAGTGATTATTCAGTGAATGTCTTTACCCACATGTGCATTGCATTTATGAATAATCAGATATAGCATTTATAGAAGCAAGAAAGAGTTAATTATCACCATGTGACTATTTATAATTTCTTTTCTTTTCTTTTTTTTTTTTGCATGCTGAAGATGTGTATAAGAGACAGCTATCACACACACATACACACACACACACAATCTAACTATGCT
>SJYA01002813.1:742336-846422 GCA_006410615.1 Neotragus moschatus
GGAACCATCGTCACACTATGAGAAATGCCAACTCAAGACTCACATATATAAAATGGAGTAGAAGTAGTTTTCAAGGACTGATTTCTTCTCTGACTCAGCATGGACTTAAAATTGTGATATTAAGAACTAAGCAATTCTGCTCATACCTTGGAATGAGGACAAAAAGGAGAACTGGGTAAAAATCTTTATCAACTATAAATGTAATTTCAATGAAAGTTACTGAGAAAAATCATAATATTAAACAAATGGGAGTTGTAGCTGAGACCTCAGTCCAGTGGTAAGTCATCATAAAATAGTGGTGATTAACTAGAAGAAAGAATTATTTGTTTTACCTGGAACAGAGAAGAAATAAAAATGAACATGTTTGATAATTCTGTAGAGCAATTCTAAAAACTTATCTCAGTAGCTAATCACATTTAGTCAATAACAGCTTTGCTATACCCACTCAGTGTTCATTTTTAAAATTAGAAATAAACCCACTGGATATGCCAATGCTTCTGAAATTTTAGTTTGCATTTGAGTGACATATAGGCTTATTAAAAATGCAGTGCTCCCAAATGCACTGGGATTTTGATTAACAGGTATGGGTTGAGATCCAAGATCCCATATTTTTACAACTCTTTGAGAGACACTGATGTAAACCATGTGATAATGCTAGAAATGATAAAGTATTTTGAGAGGGCTCAGAATCCTCAACATAAATAATCATTCCACCCAGGCTGATTTTTGGCAAAATGTCAAAAAATGCTTTGCCATTCATCTTACTTCGAGCCAACTAATGCTTTCACGCTTAGACCCCTATTTTGAGTATAAATGCTCAAACATACAGGAGTTTGTTTCTTGCTCATAGAGTTTATTTTTTCCTCATGTAAATCCAAGCAGAATCTAAGTTAACAGGGTCTAAGTGAAAATGAAAGTGTTAGTTACACAATCGTGTCCAACTCTTTGTGATCACAGGGACTGTAGCCTCTGTCCATGGAATTCTCTAGGCAAGAATACTGGGGTGGGTTGTGATTCTCTTCTCCAGGGAATCTTCTCAACCCAGAGATTGAACCTGGGTCTGCTGTATTGCAGGCAGATTCTTTTCCATCTGAGCCACTATGGAAGCCAACATAATTGGGGTTGGATCTAAGCTCCCATGTAATTGTTCTGGGACCCAGCACCAGGGATGCTTGACCATCTTCAATCTATGGCTTAGAACATCATTTGGATGTTGATGGCTAGCTGGTGGATGGAGAGAGAGCCTAGAGAATCATGAATAGTGGTACAGTCAGAATCATGCCCTCTCCTACCAAAAATTCACATGGGGTACTTCAGTACCTCAGAATGTGGCTGTATCTGAAGTTAGGGCCTTTAGAGAGGTTATGAAGTGAGACTTATAGAGCAGGACCTAATTCAGTATGACTGTTGCCTTTATAAGAAAAGAATACTTGAAGGATCCTGTTTAACACCCTTTAACACCATCCACTCCTCCTTCCTTCCAAAACCTGTATAATGCCACTTACTTGCTGCAGTGCACACTGCTCAGACTTAATCTGGTGAAACCAACATCTTCAGAAATGATGCTTGTGGTCAGTATGTCCATTGTCCTACTGAGTGGAAAGGACTGCTCATTGCAGCTAGGGGAGGCCAGAACAATAATGTCCCTGCTGTGAGAAGGATCTGTGTTTGAATTCTGAATCCCCTATCACCACTTACCAACTTCGTCCAAATTAAAAAGGTTACTTAAGGAAAAAAAAAAAAAGAGGAAATTTGGGCACAGACATTAGAGATGTATGTGCCTAGTTAAAAGACCACATGAAGACACAGTGAGGATGTGCCAAGGAGAGAGGCCTTAGAGGAGACCAAACCTGCCAACATCTTGGTCTTGAACTTCTAGCCTTCAGGACTGTGAGAAAATAAATTTCTGTTGTCTAAGCCATCCAGTCTGTTATGGCAGCCCTAGCAAATACAAATAGGGGCTTAAGGGTTGTCCTGGAAAGGTTGCACATTATTTTCACTCACACTTAACTAAAAGTCAGTCACATGGCTCCCTAATTGCAGTGGGGTCTGGAAGATGCAACCTAGCTGCATGCTGGGAAGAAGGTAAAAGAAGCTTAGTAAATAGTGTCTGCTGCCACTTTTGCTTCCTCTTTTGAATTTAGACCACTCAAATATGGGTCTATAGAAGCTTCTTAATTCCAGTAGAGCAGATCATCAGGTCCTTTCTCCAGTTCTATCAAAGCTCTTCTTTTGTGGGAGGTAAGTGGATGAGCACCAGCAAAGTCAATTGGTAGGGGTTCCTGCAGAATGAGGGACAGCTCTGAGCCTCGTATGTGTGTAGCATTCAACACGAGTCTTTTGGGAGTGACGAAAGGCAGAAAGAAGAAAGCAAGACAAGTTGATCTGAGAAGGCCCAGGGTAGTAACCATATACATTACTCAAAACCCCAAATGGAAGAATTGTTTCCACAGCAAATCCATTAGCTGCAATGGTGTGAAAAAAAAAAAAAAGGAGGAGGAGGCTTTTATAATGTTTAACACTAACATACATACAGAAAGAACACAAATCCTAAGTGTACAGGTTAAGGGATCTTACACAAACTCAGTTTACCTGCAGAACTTGCATCCAGATCGTGAAGTAGAACAAGACCAGCAGCAGCAGCCCATTACACCTTCCCAAGCACTACACTCCCAAGGCTAATCCCTATCCAGACAGCTAACACCATGGATTAGTTTTGCCAGTTGAACTTTATCTAAATGGGATTGTGCCATATGTACTGCTTTGTGTCTGTTTCTTGGACTCTACATTATGTTTATGAGATTCATCCATATTTATGCAGCTGGTGTATTTGTTAATGCATTTTTCTTGTCATATAGTATTTTCTTAGATCACTATCTCCTAGTTCATTTATCCATTCTTTTCTTGGTGGGCGTTTAATGCTGCTTCCAGTTCGAGGCCATTATAAATAGTGCTGCTATTTGTAGTATCTTGTGTGTGTGTGTGTATGCCTGCATGTTAGCATTGGGAATATAACTATTTGGTCATTGGTATGTGTGTTTTCAGTTTTAGTAAATACTGCAAAACAGTTTTTCGAAGTAACTGTACCAAAAGAGTTTATTTTTTAATTTTATGTACTACTCTGCCCTTTCTGTCCCACTCTGAGACCATCCTTCCTGTTATTTGCCTCTGGGCTTATTACTGATCCTGGGACCTGAATTGTTAAGCTTGCCTGTGGGAGGCCTCGTTTAGACCTGCCATATGCTCCCCTCTTGTCAACATTTGCCCTGTTACTTGTCTGTTTTACTTGGATCTTTTTTTAACCTGAATAAAATCAATTCCAGAGCATTTATGAAACAATCTGCTAGTTAGTACACTGCAGTTGACAAAAATTCATTGCAAAATAGAATGAACTAAGAAGGTAATTAGTTGGTCCTTGTAACAGAAAAGCCAGTGGGATGAAGGAAGTGCTCAAATAGCCATCAGGGCCCCTGTCCTTCATGCTGTCCCTCAAGCCTTTTCTCTCCATAGAGAGGCCTTCTCTCCTAGCAGAGATGGGTTTTCTCCATGCAGTGGGTTACAACATCCCTAAATCTTCTTTGCCTCTTACTGACTCAGTAGTGCAGATCCTCTTTGCCTCAGTAGTGCCTTTACTGGGCACTAGTTGGATTCTGACACACCTCTGAACCAATTATTTATTGTAGGAGTGAGGAGAAGGAGAGACACACACTGTGAATGTAAAATGCCCAGCCGGGTAAAATGCCCAGCAAGAGGCAGGGAGGAACAGGACCCATGCCTGAGGACATCAGGGCATGATAAGGAGGTCACATGCCAAAGTGTGGGACACTAGACCACTAAAACCAGAGCTGCCTACTATGAAGGCGGCCTGTGCTTCCTCTGGGAGGATATTGGTGTTTTCAAAGAGCATCACGTGTGGTCCAGTTTGAATGATGGGAATTTAGGGCCCTGGGTCATGGTGAACTCTTTGGGGTCACTTCAGATCACTCAGATGGGTGACTGCCCATGACCAGCTTTCTTATGAGGCCAGCTTGATTACAATGGGCATAAAATGTCTCATTAAAATGGACCCAGTTTTGGTCTGCTAACTTAGCACAAAGAGGCCAAGTGACTCCTTCACATCTTTTAAGATGGAAATGAATGGAATTGCACGGTACCTGACCTCATCAGTTTAGCCAAGATGGTACTGGCAAAGCCACGTCTGATTGGTGAGTGAGACAAGGGAGGGAAGGGCTTGCCATGGAGATTTCTGGGCAGCATGATGGCTATTAGCAATTCCTGCAAGTCAAGAAAAGTCCGTATGGTGATAGAGCCAGTGGTGAGGATGAGAAAAACAAGTAAACTGGCTCACTAAGAGGGACACTTAGCCCCTACTTTCACTGCCCTGCAACTCATTTTAAGGCAGGATGATTTAACCAAGGGCTATAACACATCTCGGCTCTAATGGAGTAACTTGAAGATCATGTTATAACAGCATACATTTCAGGAACAGACCCACGTGTTAGTTGACCTTAGATTCTTTGTGGAATAAGTGAGGATCTTAAAAGGAAATTATTTTTGGATGACAGTCTCTATGCCAAGTTCAACATCTCCTGAGTGACTGTACTATGCCAAGTTCAGATCTCAGGGGATTTTAGAAAGGGCAGCTAAAATGTATTCTTGCATGAATTTATGGCAAGCCAGCAGAATAAATGCCTAGCTATTTGATGAAACCAATAAAGAAAAGTGGACTTTTACAGTGGAAATGTCCTCTCAGAAAAAGAAACTATGTTTGAGGTTTTAAGTGAGATCCTGAGAAACATCAAAGGAAATATCATTTTCAAATCATCTCCATGTGCACACTGGCAGCAAAGTGTGAAAGCATACAAGTGCATAGATTTTGTCTCTGTCCTGCCACTTGCTAGCTGTGTGATATCGGACAAGATGCTGGGCTTCTCTAAGGCCCAGTCTACGGTATCTACTTCAAAGGGTAACTTCAAGGATATTCTTCATCATCAGATAAGTCTCCTTACAGAGCTTTGCACAGTGTGGGGCATATGGAAGCTCTCAATATGTATTAGGTGTTATTAGGTTCATAGGTTCTTAGGTTTATCATGAGGTTTAGATAGTGGCCCCTGAGAAAAAGTTAGCATGCACACCAGGTCCGCTCCGGCTATCATGACCCATCAGGCTCATCGAGAAACAATGGTTTTTTTGTTTTTTTTTTAGTCCTGGAGCTCTCACAAGTTTTGTCCATTGTTTAGGGAACAGTGTTGCTAATCTTCTGTTTTGGTCTGAGACCCTTCTCACAGGAATAGGTTAATTATGCTGTTAAAACATGCTTTAAGGAAGGTTCAGGAGGGAGGGGACATGGGTGCACCTATGGCTGATTCTTGATGTATGAAAGAAAACCACAAAATTCTGTAAAGCAAATATCCTTCAATTAATAAAGTGACAAACAAAAAAGACATGCTTCAGTAGAAATGACAGCATATGGTTGGGTAGTCAGTAAGGGAATCCATCAGTGGAATTTGCCTTATCAGCACTGAGCCACATCACATTAGAGATTCTTCAAGCTCGTTGATATGCATTGGATAGACTGTCCAGAACGCAGGTAGTCAGTATTAGCCCCTTTGTTGGTCACTGAGGGCTACACAGGGAGCCTGACTCCATTTTGGTTTTTAGATTTCGTTGTGAGAACTAACTTTGAAACCTGCACTTGCCATTAAAGTAAGAAAGAAGCATCTGGAGGTAGCATAGGGTCTCTTCAACATTCCTCAGTATAATACTACAGCTTGGTTGGTGTGACTTCCCCTCTCCTTTATAAGGAATTCATTTTCAGAAGAGAAGCTAATGTCCAAGGACTCCTTTTCCCCCGTTTTCTTCACTCTCTCTGGCTCTCGCCCTCCTGTCTCTCACTGCTTTTCTTTGCTTACTTTCTATTTCCTTCCTTCTTTTTTACTCTCTCTCCCTTTTTTTCTCTCCACATTAAAGAAAAAGAAAAAACAGCCAGGGAAACTTAAAAAATATTTTTCTGACACTAGTGCCAGGAAGACTGTCTCCTTCTCCTTTAAGTAGGAGCCTAGCAGAGTGGTTAAAAGGCAGTACATACTCACAAGTGTTCTTTGAGTTGCTGAATGGATGACCAAATGAGTGAACAAATAAATGGTCTTGGGTCCTGCAGAGCAAATCTTTGACTACCTGACTCTATCTGTCATTTGAAAATTTTCTCATCTTTAGTGGCAGGCTAGCTTGTGTCCTGGAGCTAGCCTGCCTAGCTTTGAGATCTGGTCACTTGGAGCATGTTACTTCATCTCTCTCTACCTCAATCTGTCTCCTTTAAAATGGGTATAGTAATTTTTTAAAGTGGTCTGTTAAGAGAATTATCTGAGTACACACAAACACGCTTACACACACACAAACACACTCTTGGGATAATATCCAACACAATAAGCACTCAGGAGATCAGCCCTGGGATTTCTTTGGAAGGAATGATGCTAAAGCTGAAACTCTAGTACTTTGGCCACCTCATGCGAAGAGTTGACTCATTGGAAAAGTCTCTGATGCTGGGAGGGATTAGGGGCAGGAGGAGAAGGGGACAACAGAGGATGAGATGGCTGGATGGCATCACTGACTCGATAGACGTGAATCTGAGTGAACTCCGGGAGTTGGTGATGGACGGGGAGGCCTGGTATGCTGCGATTCATGGGGTTGCAAAGACTCGGACACGACTGAGCGACTGAACTGAACTGAAGTGTTATTAAAATTTTGAATATTGTAGCTTTATGTGAGCTCACATGAGATTTATGTGGAAACAATTTAACTGTAAAGTTCATTGCAAAGTTAACAGAGATTTATTCTTCTCACTGCTTTGCTTTTTTGTCCTACAAGGATAAGAAAAAGCTCTCTTGGAGCTTGCTTTTCTTGAACTGCTCAGTGTCATCAGCCAAGCGCTTTTGCTCCCTTATACCTCAGAGGACCCCACTGTTGCTCTTGTCCCTTGTTTCTGTTCTAGCTCCATAGTAATTTATGGATGTGAGGAATCAGAGAACCCCTAGCCCCACCCTCTATGTGGGGTTCCATTTCTAAACCCCAGTAGCATACCTGATGCTTATTCCTGAATGCCCAGCATTCTATTTCATGGAGCTGTATACCCAGATAGCAGTCTGCAATGGAGCATTCTCTTTGGCAGGAACTGTTGCCACGTTGTGGGCACAATTATCCACTTGCCCCCTCAAAGTGAGATGGAAATTGCTAATTACACCTGCAAGACCCTAATTGGGAACTCAGTCCGTTGAATGCAGCAGAAATGCACCTGCAAATAATTAACTGCAGACACCCAAAGTGTGCCCACAAGAAAGGAGAGGAAGCCCAAGCTCAGGCTCCAGCCCCTCTGAAAAGGCTCATGTTTCCCAGGTTTGCAGTTGGACCCTTTGAACATCTCAGAGGGCAGAGAAGGAAGTTTCTGTGCACAGCCACAGAGTCTGTGCTGTGTTCCAGAGCGGCACGTGTCTTTGCAGTCCTAATATCATCATTATCCAATAGATGCTTTCCCGCAAGTGGGAAAACAAAAATGGGCTCCAGAGCCTGTCCTTTCTCTTCTCTGTGTGTGTGGTAGGGAATTTCCACTCACCACATGTCCCTCTATTATATCTATATGGTATCTGCCAAAATAAATATTGTAGTCTCTTTATTTTTAGTTGGTACTACACAGGTCCTTCTCAGATTAAACAGTCAGAGGTCAGGAAAGTTGAGATGAACCATAGGTTTAAAACCATTGTACTGTGTGGAGTTATTTATATAGAGGTTTTCATATATAGACTTGATTAAAAGCCGAGGATATTTGCTCAGCAGAGAGAGGAAAAACCATCATTATCTGATTTTACAAGGAATTCAGTGGCTGCTAATCAAACCCGGATCTGCATCTGGTTAAGACATACTTGGCACTGGCTTGTCACAAGTAGAGGTTTTGCCATGTCAAGGGGATCTTTCACTCAAAGCAGCGACCCATATTGGACTGAACAAACACATGAGTTTTTAATCGAGAACAATAGTTTAACAAACCACTTCCCAGGACCATCGAAAGAAAAGTATGTGCCCATGGCAGTTCTGGCACCAAAAGATGTTTATTTGAGTGCATTTACTTCAAACCATAGCCCTAAATGCCCAGCAGAGGAGGGCCATTAAAAGCTAATGCAGAAAACTGAATTTCCATGGGGTGACCCACATTGTCTGGCATCAGTGCCAACCTTGAAGTATATGCTTGCCTTTGTAAAAACTGTTCCCTCCCTGTGTTCTCCAGCTGAAGCAGGGACACTGTGGAACTGCTGAGATAAGTTGCATGCATTGAAAGCTTTCTATTCGAAAATATAAACCTACTATTCCTTTTCTAAATCTGTTAGAAGTTTCTTTGCTGAATTTTTTCCAAAAAAAAAACTACATCGGGAATTTTGAAGCATTGTAATCATAAGAGGCACGTCTAATAATTTTTGAACACCAGTGCTGTGCTAAGTGCTTTAGCTGCCTTGTCACGCTTAATGTATGCAGCAGCCCTCTGAAATTGGTGGTCTTGATATTTCATCTTGGAGATGAAAAGAACAAGGCCTGGGTGGTTAGGTCACCTGCTAAGTCACATGAGTAACAAGTAGCCAACCAGAAGTTAAACCTGGATCCATCTGAGCCAAAGATCAGTTTCTGTCTCCTGTCATTTTCTTTGAACAAAGAAAGATTATTGTACTGTTGTCGTATGTGTTGTGTAGAAATTTTATCAATGTCATGACATTGAAGAACTGTTCGATGTTGGATTCAGAAAGAAACTTTCAGATTAACAGCGCTCATCTCGACATAAAAGGTGGTAGAACTGTTTTATCATTCTAATCTTTAGGATTTGCTCTCTCAAGGTCTTGCTCTATGCTGGTGACTTGAAAGCAACTTCCCCATGCTCTCCTCCAAGGCAGGGGCCACATTGATTCAGTTGTGAGGCTTTAGCTCTGAGTCTGGAGCTTGGCACATGGAGTATGTTTCATGAATGTCAGCGTAATGATTTGAAACATTCAAAATATGGTCTCTTTCCAGGGCAGCTCTCGAAGGCCTTGGCAGTTATGCCAAAAAGAAAGAGGAATTCCACTCGACAGTCCCATCATGCAGATCTTAAATCTTACTTATGATCCCCCAGAAGTGTGATGCCCCGTGAATGAGGCGGTGACAAGCAGTCAAATGGCTGACTCAAAAGGTCAACAAGGAGAGGCCAAGTCTGGGGCTTTATCCAGAGAGAAAACTGGAAGGCAGCTCTTGAGACTGTTGCTGCTGTGTCCTCATCAGCTGGAAGTTTGCCACTAATAACAAACTGGAAAATAATAAGATGATAATGGCGATGATGAGACTAATGTTTACTGAGGACTTGTTATGTTCCAGGCATAGTGCAAAGCTCTCTATGGGAATGATTTCATTAGATCCTTACAAGAGACCCATGAGCAGATACTGTGTAATGGTCTACTTGACAGATGGGGAAACTGAGCTTTAGAATTTTATTGCTTTGCTTCCCAAGCCACTTGGCTAGTAATTGATGGAGTCAAGTAGGTGGACTCAGAACTTCTTCTGAGCCCACCGACTTAACCACTGCACATCATGCCTCAACCAAGGTTTGGGAGTGATTGACTTTTGTCTAAATGGATGAGAGTAGATTCAGGGTTATTCTTATGACACAATAGGTCTCATTTATCTGCAAACTGAAGTGCTTTCTTGAATGAAAAGGATTTGGTTGGACTTACTAAGCTGAGGACTGCCTACTCTTTGGATGGCTCTCGGAGGGCCCATTTGAGAATGCTGTGGCATAGACTGGGACTCGGAGGAGCAGAGGGATGCTCACATGCACTGCCAGGGAGGCTGAGCTCTTGGCACCCATCTGAGTGTGAAGTACCAAAAGCTGGGAGATGTTTGAAGCAGCTACCAGGGTAGCAAGTTAGACCTGAGTTCAGATCTGAGCTCTTTGTGACTTGAGTTAGGCAACCCACCTAACCTCTGAAAGCCTCACTTTGCTCATCTGTGAAATAGGGATAATATTGGGATAATATCCTATTAATAACAGAAGATGGTTTGAATAGTGCATAAGTGATGTCCAGGGCCTGGAAAATAGAAAA
The DNA here is from genome assembly GCA_006410615.1 of Neotragus moschatus. Classification (NCBI taxonomy): domain Eukaryota; kingdom Metazoa; phylum Chordata; class Mammalia; order Artiodactyla; family Bovidae; genus Neotragus; species Neotragus moschatus. The sequence continues at coordinate 752,452 of SJYA01002813.1, forward strand.
CCACACACATATTATAGGCATGGGTAGAAGCCACTCATATCCTACAAGGAGTATCCTTGAGAAGTGGGAGTTGAAGCCTTTGGTGCTAAGTGATACATGTGACTTTAGCCCGAGTATAAATATCCTGAGGAATCCCGCCAAGTAGGAGAGGTAGGTCTCTCATCTAGTACTTCCTCTGTACCGCCACACATACTAGCCACCAGAAAATATTTCAGGTTCCTTTCATTGTTTGTATAAGGAATTTCCACCTGCCACCTCTGCTGTCCCATGACAATCTTTAGGCATTACCCCCAGGCCTATGCAGCTTGCTTGGGGTACAGTATGTTCTATTTGTTGTTGTTGTTCTGTCACTCTGTCATGTCTGACTCTTTGCAACCCCGTGGGCTGCAGCGTACCAGGCTTCCCTGTTCTTCACTATCTCCTGGAGTTTGCTTAAACTCATGTCCATTGAATTGGTCACGCCATCCAACCATCTCATCCTCTGTCGTCCCCTTTTCCCCCTTCCTTCAATCTTTCCCAGCATCAGGATCTTTTCCAATGAGTCTGCTATTGGCATGAGATGGCCAAAGTATTACAGCTTCAGCATCAGTCCTTCCAATGAATATTTAGGATTGATTTCCTTTAGGATTAACTGGGTTGATCTCCTGGCTATCCAAGGAACTTGCAAGAGTCTTCTCCAACACCACAGTTCAAAAGCATCAATTTTTCGGCCCTCAGCTTTCTTCATGGTACAATTCTCACATTCATACATGACTACTGGAAAAACTGTAGCTTTGATTAGATGGACCATTGTCAGCAAAGTGATGTCTCTGCTTTTTAATATGCTGTCTAGATTGGTCATAGCTTTTAATTTTTATCTTTTAATTTCATGGCTGCAGTCACCGTCTTCAGTGATTTTGGAGCCCAAGAAAATAAAATCTGTTATTGTTTCCCCATCTATTTGCCATGAAGTGATGGGACCAGATGCCTTGATCTTCGTTTTTTGAATGTTAAGTTTTTAGTGAACTCTTTCACTCTCCTCTTTCACCTTCATGAAGAGGCTCTTTAGTTCCTCTTTGCTTTCTGCCATACGGGTGGTGTTATCTGCATTTCTGAGATTGTTGATATTTCTCCCGGCAATCTTGATTCCAGCTTGAGCTTCCTCCAGCCTGGCATTTTGCATAATGTACTCTGCATAGAAGTTGAATGAACAGGGTGACAACATACAGACTTGACATACTCTTTTCCTGATTTTGAACCAGTCCATTGACCAACCCAATTTCTTCTTTTGGTAGAAAGCTTCTTGCAATCACAGAGTTTCATTTCAGGATGGGTAGGATTTTAATTGTCTGGAAACAATGGGGGTCATCTGGGAGTGAGATTGCATCTGCCAGAGGTACAGTTATGCTTCTGCTGAGAAACTAGTTCCTCCATGTATCTCCCACATCCTCAGAATGTCCGCAAGCACTAGGTTACATTCTTGTTCTTTGGATTTATTGCCATCATTACTAGTGTATAAGTATAATGCTTTGTATTTATATGTGGCTTTCATTGGAGAAGTCAAAGTGGTTAAAGATGTGCACGGTGGTGAGGGGAAAGGCCACTCAGAGCATGGTTGTGATTGGGCTCATGCCTTTACTCACAAAGTGTGCTGCCAGTAAATGCTCACAGTCGACAAACCTTGACGGCTGATATAGTAGGGAGTAAGGGGGGAGGCGAGGTTGTAGGGAGATGTAGTAGAGAGACTAGAAAAGCCTCTGCCATTGGTACAGTCCTAGAATCCTACCCTTTGCAGTTTGCTATTGAGAAGGTTAAATGATGCCCAACTCTGTAAGTTGTCTTTAAGGTGCACAGTAACCCCAAGGGGTCATAGTTTAGTCTCCGATGCTTTCTGAGGAATCCATGTATGAGACTGCTTTCTTCTCCTTGAGGAGAGACTGCAAGGAAGAAGGAGACAGAGAAAGGCTGGACTTGCTAGAGAGGTAACATCCCTGCAAGCAGGTGAGAGCGGGAGGATTAGAGCCCTCAGAGACAATGACCAAGGCTCTTTCTCTCAGATTCCCAGAGGTTCCCAACAGGACCAGCCCCCTCCCCACAGTGATGAGCTGCTAGGCAGTATGTTTTGTATTGGCTTCCTTCCCTCTGTGGGCTCGCTTCCTCATTCCTTTACCAGTTTTTGGTGATCATCTCCCCTGTTGAGTCAGACTCTGCCTGGAGATCTGTTGCTTCTGGAGAAAGCTCCTGTATCAGTTTTCTATTGTTGTCATAACAAATCACCACAAATGCAGCAGCACTGAAAACATCACACCTTTTTTATCTCACAGTTTCTATTGTTTAGAATTCTGGCACAGCAGAGCTGGACTTTCCCAATCAGGGTATCACTAGGTTGAAATTCAGGTTATCAGTTAGGGCTGCAGTACTTATCAAGGACTCAGGCTCCTCCCCCAAGCTCACTGGGTTTTGGTAGAATTAACTTCCTCATGCTTTTCACACAGCACCCCCCACCCCCGGCCCTGCCACCTCCATATTCAAGCCAGTAGTGGCCAGCAATATTCTGATGTTTCACATCTCAATGATGTCCACTTTGCCACATTTCTCTGACTTCCTCTTTGTTTTTAAGGGCCCAGAGGCCAACATTGGGTGCACTATGACAATCCATTATAAGCTGCCTGTTTTATGGTCAGCTTACCAGTGTCCTTAATTACATCTACAAAGTCCTTTTGCCAGGTAATATTCATGGTGTAACATCAGTGAACAAATATTATGGAAGCCACAATTCTTCTTACCACACCCCACTAAGAGATCAGGTGTCTGAGTAGATATTTAAGTGGACATCTCCACCATATTCAGACCCTGGTTGGAGCTGAAACCGCTTGTGTTAGATCATTTGTTTGTTCATGTATCCATGACATGAACAAGGAAACCTGACTTCAACAACAAACACTGCTGATGACCAGTACTGTGTTAGACCCAGGTCCAATATTTGTAGCATCTGCCTTCTAGGAGTTCTCAGTCTATTGGCAAAGGCAGAGTGAACAGGGGATTAGAAGAAAGTGGGTATTCCCAGTGAGATGAGGTGGGCAGCTGCTGTGGGAAGATCAGGAGTGCTGAGGAATTGAGGGAACCTTCTGGACAGAGTAGCACCTCCAAACTTAGACCTAAGGGATGAGAAGTATTTAACTGGACAAGTGGGAAAAGAGAAGAGCCCACTTCTTGGCAATCATCACGCCTATTTTAGGTGACTTGCTGTCATTGCATGGGGTCCACTGAGCTTCAGGTTATATTGTACGTTAGTGTGTTTGAAGAAGAGGAGAGGGCCAGAAAAAATGCTCTCATGTGGGACATGGAGAAAGGTGAGTAAAACCATATATTCATCTAGTTTTCATGTAGGCTTGTAAATAAGTAGCCCACATTTACCAGCCCCACATATATCTTACGACTTGTCAGATGCTGTGTAACTACTTTATAGCAAGTTTGACCACATCAGCCAGTTTTTCTGTTTTCTTAGTTATTTCATGCCCTAAGTATGGATTTCAAAGGCCTTCTTTACATAACCCTGGTCACTGTCAGATTAAACCGAAAGGGAAGAGTAGAGAATCTGATTCATGCTCCAGAAGATAAAAATAAAGAAAAGTGCATCATAGTACAGTAAAAACTCTTTCAGACTTGAAAGCAGGAAATCTTAGTTTGATCCTAAATCCCCAATAATTTGCAAGCTTGAGTTATCATGGTTTCTCACCTGCAAGATGAGTGCACTATTATTTTCTTTGTGTACCTTGCAGGCTTGTCAAAAAAAAAATGAAAAAGAAAAAAATGGACATGACGTCATCTTGTTTGATTATGCATGTCTAACAACCAATAGGCATTTTCCTAATGTATATCTTCCTGAATTTTAGGACACTTGAATAATCTGGTTACTGGAAAGGGCATTTGATTGTGATAGCAAAGATACACTTTTATTTTTGTTTTTCACTCTGTTTCATCTGCAGTTTTCTCATGCTGCTGCATTTGCAAAGATGTCCATAAATGCTTTCATCTTCCTCTACAAAATTCATACCTTATCCCATCCCTGCATTCTTTTCTTCTTGGCCTTGCAGATCCTGTTCCCGCCTCTCACATGCTTTGAAGTGGGTTTTGTAGCATTCACAGTAGCCAAGAGGGTTACATGAGAAGAAATGGAAAAGCGTGTGTTGCCCAAGGCTAGGAGAGCGGTTGACTAAACGAGCAAATGTGGCTTTGATGGAGGAGCTTGCATTTAATAGGAGAAATAATTTTGAAGGAATGATAAAAATTTGGTGTTTATAATAAGGCCAGCTCTTTGAAGGTGTTGCAGCAAGTTTTTATTTTCTCTTATGTAACTATTTACACATGCTGAACATTTCTGTGTTCCGTAAGTTTTACTTTCTTGTTTGTTAGGGAAAATGGTCAGTGCAGAGCACAAGGCTATTATCAAAAGCTGGCTACCTTGTCAGACAGTCCCAGGGCCCCCGGGTTCTTTTAGTTCAGTGCAGCACAAATATCACAGAACTTTGCTGAGCAGTTGAGATTCTGTAAGCAGCATCAACATCAGGAGTCTGTGTTTGGGAAGCTCTGTGGAGAAGTGGAAAGAAGGCAGAAGCAGGGGAAGAGTCACCCTAGTTATGTTTCTGGTTCTGCAGCTGTCTAAATGAGGGCAGTCTGATAGAATTTTCTGTGATGACAAGTTCTCCAAAGGCTTTTTAGAAAATTGTCTATCACATATTTTGTGAATAGTCAAACTTTTTAATTTGGTTTCAGTGATCAACATTACATTACTCATTGATTTAGGAAGTTTTTATTGTGGCCTACTGCATTTGACAAGGTATTTTGTTACTTTCTAATGGTCTCCAGAATGGTGACCACTAGCACTGTATCCTTTTGTGCTCTTGAAATGAGGCTAGTACAACTGTGCAAGTGAATTTTAAGTTTTACTTAATTTCAATTTATATAGCCACTTGTGGCTAGTAAGATTTGAAACAGCGTGGGTAACTAAATGAGAGAAAGTTGCTTGAGAAAGTTGCCACATGCATAGTGGTTTAGAAGATTGTGACTCTAGAGTCACACTGTCTTGATATGAATCCTGACACTTGCTACAGAACTTTGGCTGGGTACTTATTTTATCTGTGCCTCAGTTTCTTGGTCTGTAAAATGGGGATAAAGTTCTTACCTCTTTGGACTGTTGTGGGAATTTAAATGAGAAAGTGTAAGATGTATAACAGCATGAAAAGGCAAACAGTATGAAAAGGCAAATAGATAGGATGCTGAAAGATGAACTCCCCAGGTCTGTAGGTGCCCAGTATGCAACTGGAGATCAGCGGGGAACTAACTCCAGAAAGACTGAAGAGACGGAGCCAAAGCAAAAACAACACCCAGCTGTGAATATGACTGGTGATGGAAGTAAAGCCTGATAGTGTTCAGAGCAGTATTACATAGAAACCTGGAATGTTAGGTCCATGAATCAAGGCAAATTGGAAGTGGTCAAACAGGAGATGGCAAGAGTGAACGTCGACATTCTAGGAATCAGCGAACTAAAATGGACTGGAATGGGTGAATTTAACTCAGATGACCATTCTATCTACTACTGCGGGCAGGAATCCCTCAGAAGAAATGGAGTAGCCATCATGGTCAACAAAAGACTCCAGAATGCAGTACTTGGATGCAGTCTCAAAAATGACAGAATGATCTCTGTTTGTTTCCAAGGCAAACCATTCAATATCACAGTAATCCAAGTCTATGCCCTGACCAGTAATGCTGAAGAAGCTGAAGTTGAATGGTTCTTTGAAGACCTACAAGACCTTGTAGAACTAACACCCCCAAAACGATGTCCTTTTCATTATAGGGGACTGGAATGCAAAAGTCGGAAGTCAAGAAACACCTGGAAAGAGTGAAGTCACTCAGTCGTGTCCCACTCTTTGTGACCCCATGGACTGTAGCCCACCAGGCTCCTCGGTCCATGGGATTTTTCCAGGCATGAATACTGGAATGGGTTGCCATTTCCTTCTCCAGGGGATCTTCCCAACCCAGGGTCTCCCGCATTGTAGGCAGACACTTTACCATCTGAGCTACCAGGGAAACACCTGAGTAACAGGCAAATTTGGCCTTGGAGTACAGAATGAAGCAGGGCAGAGGCTAATAGAGTTTTGCCAAGAGAACACGCAGGTCATAGCAAACACCCACTTCCAACAACACAAGAGAAGACTCTACACATGGACATCACCACATGGTCTGCACTGAAATCAGAAAGATTATATTTGCAGCCAATGATCAAGAAGCTCTATACAGTCAGCAAAAACAAGACCGGGAGCTGACTGTGGCTCAGATCATGAACTCCTTCTTGCCAAATTCAGATTTAAATTGAAGAAAGTAGGGAAAACCACTAGACCATTCAGGTATGACCTAAATCAAATCCCTTATGATTATACAGTGGAAGTGAGAAATAGATTCAAGCAATTAGATCTGATAGACAGAGTGCCTGAAGAACTATGGACAGAGGTCCATGACATTGTACAGGAGGCAGGGGTCAAGACCATCCCCAAGAAAAAGAAATGCAGTAAGGCAAAATGGTTGCCTGAGGAGGCCTTAAAAATAGCTGAGAAAAGAATAGAAGTGAAAGGCAAAGGAGAAAAGGAAAGATATACACATTTGAATACAGAGTTCCAAAGAATAGCAAGGAGAGATAAGAAAGGCTTCCTCAGTGATCAATGCAAAGAAATNTTAAAAATAGCTGAGAAAAGAATAGAAGTGAAAGGCAAAGGAGAAAAGGAAAGATATACACATTTGAATACAGAGTTCCAAAGAATAGCAAGGAGAGATAAGAAAGGCTTCCTCAGTGATCAGTACAAAGAAATAGAGGAAAACAATAGAATGGGAAAGACTAGAGATCTCTTCAAGAAAATTAGAGTACCAAGGGAACATTTCAGCAAAGATGGGCACAATAAAGGACAGAAATGGCATGGACCTAACAGAAGCAGAAGACATTATGAAGAGGTGGCAGCATACACAGAAGAACTGTACAAAAAAGATCTTCATACCTAATAACCACGATGTGATCACTCACCTAGAGCCAGACACCCTGGAATGCTAAGTCAAGAGGGCCTTAGGAAGCATCACTACCAACAAGGTTAGTGGAGGTGATGGAATTCCAGTTGAGCTATTTCAAATCTTAAAAGATGATGCTGTGAAAGTACTGCACTGAATATGCCAGGAAAGTTGGAAAACTCAGCAGTGGCCACAGGACTAGAAAAGGTCAGTTTTCATTCCAATCCCAAAGAAAGGCAATGCCAAAGAATGCTCAAACTACCACACATATGCACTCATCTCACAGCTAGTAATGCTCAAAATTCTCCAAGCCAGGCTTCCACAAAACATGAATGATGAACTTCCAGAAATTCAAGCTGGATTTAGAAAAGGCAGAGGAACCAGAGATCAAATTGCCAACATCGAATGGATCATCGAAAAAGCAAAAGAGTTCCAAAAAAACATGTACTTCTGCTTTATTGACTGTACCAAAGCCTTTGACTGTGTGGATGACAACAAACTGTGGAAAATTCTTCAAGAGATGGGAATATCTAGACCAGCTGACCTGCCCCTTGAGAGATCTGTATGCAGGTCAAGAAGCAACAGTTAGAAGTGGGCATGGAACAACAGACTGGTTCCAAATCAGGAAAGGAGTAGGTCAAGGCTGTATATTGTCACCCTGCTTATTTATCTTATATGCAGAGTACATCGTGAGAAATGCTGGGCTGGATGAAGCATGAGCTGGAATCAAGATTGCCGGGAGAAATATCAATAACCTCAGATATGCATATGACACCACCCTTATGGCAGAAAGTGAAGAACTAAAGAGCCCTTTGATAAAAGTGAAAGAGGAGAGTGAAAAATTTGGCTTAAAACTCAGCATTCAGAAAACTAAGATCATGGCATCCAGCCCCATCAGTTCATGGCAAATAGATGGGGCAACAGTGGAAACAGTGACAGGCTTTATTTTTCTGGGCTCCAAAATCACTGCAGATGGTGACTGCAGCCATGAAATTAAAAGATGCTTACTCCTTGGAAGAAAAGTTATGAGCAAGCTAGATAGCATATTGAAAAGCAGAGACATTACTTTGTCAATAAAGGTCCATCTAGTCAAAGCTATGGTTTTTCCAGTGATCATGTATGGATGTAAGAACTGGACTGTGAAGAAAGCTGAGCACTGAAGAATTGATGCTTTTGAATTGTGGTGTTGGAGAAGACTCTTGAGAGTCCCTTGGACTGCAAGGAGATCCAACCAGACNAGCATTCAGAAAACTAAGATCATGGCATCCGGTCCCATCAGTTCATGGCTAATAGATGGGGCAACAGTGGAAACAGTGACAGGCTTTATTTTTCTGGGCTCCAAAATCACTGCAGATGGTGACTGCAGCCATAAAATTAAAAGACGCTTACTCCTTGGAAGAAAAGTTATGACCAACCTAGATAGCATATTCAAAAGCAGAGATATTACTTTGCCGACTAAGGTCCGTCTAGTCAAGGCTATGGTTTTTCCTGTGGTCATATATGGATGTGAGAGTAGGACTGTGAAGAAGGCTGAGCGCCGAAGAACTGATGCTTTTGAACTGTGGTGTTGGAGAAGACTCTTGAGAGTCCCTTGGACTGCAAGGAGATCCAATCAGTCCATTCTGAAGGAGATCAGCCCTGGAATTTCTTTGGAAGGAATGATGCTAAAGCTGAAACGCTAGTACTTTGGCCACCTCACACAAAGAGTTGACTCATTGGAAAAGACTCTGATGCCGGGAGGGATTGGGGGCAGGAGGAGAAGGGGATGACAGAAGGTGAGATGGCTGGATGGCATCACTGACTTGATGGACTTACGTCTGAGTGAACTCTGGGAGTTGGTGATGGACAGGGAGATCTGGCGTGCTGCAATTCATGGAGTCGCAAAGAGTCGGATACGACTGAGCGACTGAACTCAACTGAACTGAACATATAAGGAGGCAGTTTGTTAGTTACTGACGGCCTTGAGATGTAAAACCATGATGTGGTTCCTCCCTTTGCAAAGCTTCTGGTTTCAGATAAAGAAACAAATAATTATGATGTGCAAGGAAGAGTATTTTTCCTATGGTGAGGAAAGAATGTTGTAGGCGCTTATGAAGGGTGTATTTAACTCTTCATAAGCCCTTGTAGGGCTTGTAGATGCCTGCTGGGAAGTGTTCCTCTAGGAAGTAGGGTGATATCTAAGCTGATTTCCACACAATAAAGAGAAGGGAGGTGGGCAAAGGAGAAGAAACTAGACCAGGGTCCTGGGCAATGGGAACATCATAGGCAAACGCTGGGAGGCACAAAATCAGTCTTGTGGCTTTGGCAGTACTACATCTGTGTGAAGTTCAGTGATATAAACCAATTCTGTGAGCAAAGAATAATGGAAGAAGAGTAGAAGATGTGGATTCTGGTCACAGTTTCCTCTTCTAACTTAGTGAGTGAATCGTTTCTACATCTGCAAATGCCAGTTTTCTTGATAAATGAAGTGAGAAAAAAATAATGATTACCCTTCTTTCTTAGAAGATGTAAAATTCACTCAAGGGATTATACATAAAAGCTCTCTGATAGGAAAGAACACTGTTCTTTCAGTCAGTTTAGTCGCTCAGTCGTGTCCAACTCTTTGCGACCCTATAGACTGCAGCACACCAGGCTTCCTTGTCCATCACCAAGTCCTGGAGCTTGCTCAAACTCATGTCCATCAAGTGGGTGATAGATCCAACCATCTTGCTCTCTGTCACTCACCTCTTCTGCCTTCAATCTTTCCCAGCATCAGGGTCTTTTCAAATGAGTCAGTTCTTCGCATCAGGTGGCCAAAGTATTGGAGTTTCAATTTCAGTGTCTGTCCTTCCAATGAATATTCAGGATTTATTTCCTTCAAGATTGACTGGTTAGATCTCCTTGCAGTCCAGGGGACTCTCAAGAGTCTTTTCCAATACCACAGTTCAAAAGCATTAGTTCTTTGGTGCTCGGCTTTCTTTATGGTGGTTTCCCTGATAGCTCAGAGGTTAATACAACTGCCTGCAATGCAGGAGACCTGGGTTTGATCCCCAGATTGGGAAGATCCCTTGGAGAAGGAAAAGGTAGCCCATTCTAGTACTTTTGCCTGGAAAATGCCATTGACGGAGAAGCCTGGTAGGCTACAGTCAATGGGATCACAGAGAGTCGTACACGACTGAGCAACTTGTTTCTTTCACAGATTTCTTTATAGTCCAACGGTTCTTTAATGTCACAATTATGGATGATATTCACTAAGAAGAGCCATGGTTGATATGGTAAATTCTGTTTAAACAGTTAATACTATGGTGATGATCTGGCATCTCTGCTGTTGTGTGGTAGTTGATAGCCACATTTTTTAAATTAAAATTAAAGAAAATTAAAAGTCACTTCCTCACTTGGCATCTTCACATTTCAGATGGTCAGTAGCTACATATGGTTAGTGGCTACTGTATCAAATAGTGCAGCTATGGAACATTTCCATATCACAGAGTTGTGCTGAACAGCTCTGAACAGTACACATACTAATGCAGGAATTGTCAGGTTCTGAACATATTTATATTAACATATTTATATTCTTTGGTGTAACATGCTCTTAGACTGTCAGCTGGACAGATATGGAAGGATCTAGGTACATGGATGTCCACATCTATTAACGAATCCTTTATAATAGACAGGGAAAGTAAACATCCCATTTATACAAAAGTGGAGGCTGATTAAGTAAATAAGGTGTGTTTGTATACATCCATGTTTATACACACTCAGTGGATACAATATAACCATTGAAAGGGATAATACAGATAGGCCTTTATTTTTATTAAAAGTTACTCTACACTTATCATTGGGTTAAAAGTCAAGTTAATATGTATAGCATGCATTCATTTTAGGATGAGTATGTCTGTGTGTTGTTTATGTAAAGGATAGGGAGGGAAAAACAGAGTGCCCGAAAGACACAGAAATATTTGGAGCAATACTTACCGGAGAGAAAGACACAGAAATATTTGGAGCAATACTTACCGGTGTCTGAAAATTGTTTTTTAGTGGGTGAGATAACAGATTTTTATTTTCTTTTTCCTTACCTTTATCTTCTGAGTTTTCTTCTAGCACATAAACTGTGTGTAATGAAGAAGAAAAAAGAAAGGAAAAAAGAGAAAAAAGGACCAAAATATTTACACTTGTCCGAAATGTCAGAATATAAAACAGGCATGAAAGAAAGACCATCGAGATAGGTTTTTGAAAGTACAGTAGTTGCCCGATGATTTGTTACATGTCCTTGAGTTACATATTTTGTGAGGAAAAGGATTTATCTCCTTAAAACCTTGTCATTGTGGGTTATTCACTGTGAGAAACATCTTTGTTCTTTCTGTGGAAACCTTTCTAGTACCTTTGGCACTAGGCTCAAGAGTTAGCTCAGGTTCTCCTCAACCTGAGATGTCCTTGATTGTAAAATAGTTTATGTGTCTGAAAATGTGTAGAAAAGGTGTGTATGTGTATTTCCCCTGCAGTTTGGGTGGTCAAAAATTTGGCCAGCACATTATTTCAGATTCTGCCTTACCGTAAAACCTCTGTGATTTGAGGCATAAATGCCAAGCAACATATAGGACTTTATATTTCATTGTGTAGGTAGACAAATGGTCATGGTGTCAGCTCCCAGATATTAGATTGTAATCCTAATCATCTTTCCAAATACCAAGCTATCAAATTTAAAAATATATATATGCATACACCTACGTACACACACACACACACACACACACACACACATATTTGCTAGAAGTATTATAAAATACATGGCTTAAGTGAAAATCAATAACATGTCTTTGCAAAGAAGTGACAGATCATTGAATCTGAGAGCCAGGGCCTTCCTGACTCCTTGAGTGTCAGTGCCATTCTGAGAAAGACAGGGAATAACTGCTTGCAAGACTTGCAGCTCCATAATGAGTGGCAGCTACAGGGAGCTGTGTTGGAATATTTCTTTCTCTGTGGTTAGGGTGTGGCNAATCAATAACATGTCTTTGCAAAGAAGTGACAGATCATTGAATCTGAGAGCCAGGGCCTTCCTGACTCCTTGAGTGTCAGTGCCATTCTGAGAAAGACAGGGAATAACTGCTTGCAAGACTTGCAGCTCCATAATGAGTGGCAGCTACAGGGAGCTGTGTTGGAATATTTCTTTCTCTGTGGTTAGGGTGTGGCATGAGATGGTTTGGAAGATAAAGAAGGACCTATGCAAAGATAGGGGGAAACTGAAAACACAGTGAATTGTGCTCATGAAGATTCTGTAGCATCTCAATTCAGACTTAACTAGCCGTCAGTATCTCCTTCCCACATCTTATTTCCGAAGACCACAGAATTTAGTAGGAAAAAAAAACAAACAGAGAGACTGTGTTGACAGACACAGCTGTCATTATTTGACAGGAACAGATGTAAATATCTTACTTAAACCCTTTTTTCTTTAGAAAACTGAATGATGGTAAGAAATCAGTCAGAATTCTGCAGGTTTCCTCCAGTTTTGGAACTGGAGGAATCAACCTGCCGGACTTCAGGCTCTACTACAAAGCCACAGTCATCAAGACAGTATGGTACTGGCACAAAAACAGAAATATAGATCAATGGAACAAAATAGAAAGCCCAGAGATAAATCCACACACCTATGGACACCTTATCTTCGACAAAGGAGGTNTGCAAGACAGCAAAAGAGACACAGATGTATAGAATGGACCTTTGGACTCTGAATGAGAGGGACAGGGAGAGGGTGGGAAGATTTGGGAGAATGGCGCTGAAACATGTATGGTATCATGTAAGAAACGAATCGCCAGTCTACGTTCAATACAGGATACAGGATGTTTGGGGCTGGTGCACGGGGATGATCCAGAGACATGCTATGGGGTGGGAGGTGGGGGGGCGGGGTTCAGGATCGGGAACTCATGTACACCCGTGGCGGATTCATGTCAATGTATGGCAAAACCAATACAGTATTGTAAAGTAAAATAAAGTAAAAATTAAAGAAAAATTCTGCAGGTTTTATTAGCTCCATGTTTTATAAGCATTTGTGATTTGGTCATAAAAATTTTTTGAAAAAATCAGGTATCCACATTTACCTCTGGATCTTTCCAAAACAGAAAACAAAAGGCAAAATGAACAGTAGAATTTTCCTCCCTAATTACAAACAAGCAAATAGCAAAATCCATAGTTTCCCCACCCCAAACCATATAGGCATGTTGTTTTTAACTTAATTTTGAGACCTTGAAAGGTTTACCTCTTTGGGCCTCAGTTTTGTCACAGGTGAAATGGGATAATCAGACTAAGCTGGTACTTTGTAAATCCCTTTCAAGTCAGACATCTTGGCAGTGCTACCCCACCCACTTCTTCCCATGCTTCACGCTGATTTATCTCTATTTTGTCATGGTCTGGGGATTATTTAGAGTTGGCTATGGTTAATTTCTAATGAAGGTCAAGTAGCCTAAAATATAGCTGCAGATGTAAATGGATTATGAACGTAAAAAGGAGTATCATTTATTTGAAATTCTTTTCGGAAAGAGATGTTCCTAGGACACATTCACCTCAAACTTCCGCAACAAAAACATCTGTAGAGCAAGCCAGAAATAATAGATACCACCAATGAACTCGTTGGTTTAGACGTTTACCAGAACTTGCTCTTCATCTTACATAAAATTCCTGAAGCCATCTTCCAGCCAGCGTGGCCCGCCTCTGGCAGCACCCAGGGTTCATTTGCTCTTTCATTGCCTCCTTTGTGTGCTCTCTACCATTATTGAGGAGACCAGCTGTCTACCTAGAGAAGGTTTTCCCGGAGAGCACCGACAGGCATTCAGCAACCTGAATTAGATTGGTAGGCTTTCTGTAAACCTTCCATTTTTGAATGAGTGCTGAGAGTTTAACTCTGGACCCCTTACTGCTACAGCATGGGTTCCTTCCAGCCTGATATCAGCCTGATATCTTACTTCCAAATGCCTCATGTACAGGGGTCATTCTTGATCCTCTTTGATCAAGCCTTCTTTGATCTTCTTGTCTAGAGTAATTTCCTTCTTGGAACTTCTTTCACCCTTAACACATCTCTCCAGTAGTATCTCTTGTTGTTGTGCAGTTGCTAAGTTGTGTCTGACTCTGCACTTCCATGGGTTGCAGCAGACCTGTCCCTCACCATCTCCCAGAGTTTGCCCAAGCTCATGTCTGTTGAATCAGTGATACCATCCAACCATCTCATCCTCTGTTGTCCCCTTCTCCTCCTTTCTTCAATCTTTTCTAGCATCAGGATCTTTTCCAATGAGTCGACTCTTTGCATCAGGTGACCTAAGTATTGGAGCTTTAGCTTCAGTATCAGCCCTCCCAATGAGTATTCAGGGTTGATTTCCCTTAGGATTGACTGGTTTGATCTCCTTGCTGTCCTCTCCATTATTACTACTCACTTCTGTGCCTGATTTTCATGATTAGTTTCATGAAGATGGGGATTGCATTCATTTTATCCACTCTAGTATCCTGGGATCTAGCATAGTGCTTGGCACATAGGAGGCCCTTTAGTCATATCTGCTGAATGAAGGCGTGGTCTTTGTGAGGTAGATGCTACTGGCATTTCCCATTTAACAAATAAACACACTGAAGCTCAGTGAGGATATTTCGTCTTCCACTAAGCTACTAAGTAATCATTTGGGATACTCAGGGGAAGAGCTGCTGGGCTTCCCAGCCTGCCAGTGCAGGAGACATGAGACACAGGTTCAGTCCCTGTGTCAGGAAGATTGCCTGCAGAAGGAAGTGGTAAACTAGCTCCAGTATTCTTGCCTGGAAAATTCCACAGACAGAGAAGCCTGGTGGGCTACAGTCCATGGGGTTGCAAAGCGACTAAGCAACTGAGCACAGGCACAGGGAGCACCGCTGGAACTCTAAGCTATGTCTGTTTGCCCTTCAAAGCTTCAGTTCTTTACTGTAAGCCAGGCAATGGCACCCCACTCCAGTACTCTTGCCTGGAAAATCCCGTGGACGGGGGAGCTTGGTGGGCTGCAGTCCATGGGGTCGCAAAGAGTCGGACACGACTGAGCGACTTCACTTTCATGCATTGGAGAAGGAAATGGCAACCCACTCCAGTGTTCTTGCCTGGAGAATCCCAGGGACGGGGGAGCTTGGTGGGCTGCTGTTTCTGGGGTCACACAGAGTCGGACACGACTGAAGCGACTTAGCAGCAGCAGCAATAGCAGGCTTCCTCAACTTTGCCGCTATTGGCATTTTGGCCTGAATAATTCTTTGTTGGGGGGGGGGGAAGAGGGGGGGACGCAACTGTATTGTGCATTGTAGAATGCTTAGCAGCATTCCTGGCCTCTACCCACTAGATGTCAGTAGCACCCCCTAGTTGTGACAAGTGTCCCCAGACACTTTTAAAAGTCCCCGGTGGGCAGAGACACCCATTAGTTGTGCCAGATGAGAACTACTAGGCTTAAGTGCTACTGCCTCTCAGTTTTGCTTTGAACTCCAGGAATCCATAATTACCTTACTTCAGCTCTGTGGTAACTGGGATTTTGTCTTCCTTCGGGTAGTGACCCTCTTCTTGAGCCCCCTCCTCTCTGAAATCTTTCCTGACGCAGCCTTCAGGTAACAAGCTTCCCTTCCTCTGTACTCCTGCTGTATGTTGTTTTATCACTTTTATGGTGCTTCATATTAACTCTAGATGTGCCACTGCCTTTCTCCTCATAGTAGACTGTCTGTTAAGAACTGGGCTGCATCTTCCCCAGTTACCACCTGCAGGTGACACAGGATAGCCCTGAGTCAGGTTTGTTGAGTCAAATCATATCCATCTGAATGAGGCAGGGGCTGAAGTCTAGGAGGGAAGTGGTGGAGAGTGATTGTGGACAGTCTACTGCAATGTAATCCCACCAGGACCATTTGTTTTATGGTTTCCTAAATATGAGGAGAGGTTTTCCTAAATCTGAGGGAGGCCTGGCATGCTGCAGTCCATGGAGTTGCAAAGAGTTGGACATAACTGGGCAGCTGAACAACAACAAATCTGAGGATATAGCTGCTGTCTCTTGGCTAATCCTTTCCGTTGTTGTTGTTGTTGTGAAGAAGCAATATTTCCAGGATAGCCATGATCAAAGGGTGCCATTATTCCTGTGAAATGCACTGCCAAGTGGTATCTTCCTTATACTGCCCCAGCTCTCTGCCTCCTAGTGGGACTCTTCCATCATTCAAATAGCCATGAGCCCAGAGTTGGGGTGTTTGTGTGGAATTGGGTATACATGACAGAGGACTCAGTTCCTACTCTGACCTCAGGCAAGTTATTGAGTCCCACTGAGTGTCCATTTAGTGATTTAATCAATATTTGTTGGGCATTTACCATGTGCCATAGGGAAACAGACTGAAATCAGAACACCCCGAGGAATGGAGATTCTAATGGGGTTGAGCACAGCACAGGTAATAAGCACATAAAACATGTAGGAGATGACATGGTAGTAAAATTAGCCAGAAGGTATTAAAAATATGTGCCTGGTGTGTTTTTGAAGATTGAAGGAGCTCGTGTGTGTCACATGAACATTGGCATGTCGGTGCTTAGTTAAGGTTAGTCAAATCTCTCTCTTTTTTTCAATTGTGCACTTGTAAAGTTAGAGTAAAAATGTTGCTCCTTTGTAAAGATAAGGGGGCTAATTATAAGTAATCCTGATACTAATTCACATTGTGTTGCCTGTGGCTTCTAACATTTGTAAAGCTCTCTCACTGACGTTATCTCCAATAAGTTATCACGTTTCAAGTGGAAGACTTCTTAAATGAAGCAGAAGGACTGATGCTTTCAGGCACCTGGTCCAGGCATGAAGTGGATTGCCTGTCCTCAAAAAACAGAAATACATAACAGACTCTCGCTGAAGCAGTGGAGAGAGTAATGGTGTCTACATTTTGCCAGTTGTTACTGTTGGCTTTGAAGAGCCAGTCCTACTGTGGACGGGGTCCAGATTCTGTTAGTCATCAGTGTTGGGGTGGGGTGGGGGTGGCGGGACAGGGTGCAGAATGGTAGGGAGGCTAAGCACTCTGGCTTTGAAGTCAGTCTTGTGTCCTGGTTGGAGCTGTGTCTCTGTCACTTCCTCACAGTGGGTTATGGGGTAAGAAGCTATCGTTTCTGAGCCTCGTTTTTCTTAGGGAACACTGAGAGGATTGAAGGAGATAAGGCAGATGAAACAGGTGTTTGTGTCCACCTAGTGATTGTGTTCACCTAGCAAGCCTGCTGCTGCTGCTCCTGCTGCTGCTAAGTCGCTTCAGTCGTGTCCAACTCTCTGTGACCCCATAGACGGCAGCCCACCAGGCTCCCCCATCCCTGGGATTCTCCAGGCAAGAACACTGGGTTGCCATTTCATTCTCCAAGGCATGAAAGCGAAAAGTGAAAGTGTAGTTGCTCAGTCATGTCCGACTCTTTGCAACCCCATGGATTGCGGTCTACCCGGCCCCTCCGTCCATGGGGTTCTCTAGGCAAGAACTCTGGACTGGGTTGCCATTTCCTTCTCCAGCGCATGAAAGTGAAAAGTGAAAGTGAAGTCGCTCAGTCGTGTCTAACTCTTAGCGACCCCATGGACTGCAGCCTACTAGGCTCCTCCGTTCAGCAGACTCCAAATCATTCTCTCTGTCTCTAGGATTGGATGGCCATTTATTGTCCAGAGTGTTCCTTCTCAAGGCAAAATGACAGCATCTTACCCCATTGTTTTGATAGTAGAGTCTGTTCTCCTGAATACCGGCAGGGCCTAAATTAGGAACACAGCATGCTCAATGAGTACAATACCCATTAAATCAAAGCTGTAAATAATTACCCTTAAAGGGTAACCTGGATACAGAGTGAATAACTGAACAATGGTGGCTGCTTTGGTAGACACTGTGAGGCAATGACACATTTGATTATTATTGTTGTTGAAATTTATTTGTAATTGCTTTCTCTTTTAATCTCTTTGAGAGTGCTACAACACTTTCTAATGTTTGAAAATGGGCTTCACATGAAAATATTTTAGAACCACTGCAGGATGCAAGATTTAAACACGTAGAAAATAGTTTGAGCATGTACTTCTTCCAATCAATTGTTAGTGACTTCCAGAGTGCTGTGATGAGACCAGTATCAAGGATGGTCTGAGCACTGAAGAAGTTCTAAATGATCCTATCATTTAGTGATGTTGGCAACTGTAGCAGAAATGGAGAATGGGGACTCAAGTGCAGGTTGTGGTCTCCTGAGATTTACCTGTGTATTTTAAAAGTTGCTGGAAAGAATGAAATTAAATCATTACTGTGTCTCCTGCAATCAACCCCATCATGGAGATGGCCTAACATCTGTTCTCAAAATGAACCAATATTCCATGACTGTGTTTATAGTTTGACACACCACTACAGTTCACAGTTGTTAACTTTATAGATAAATATTTATGAATTGAGCTCTGTGCAGTTTCATTGTGAATTAAAAAATATTGGCAGTTAAACTGATATAAATCAACAGGGGACCAGATACAAAATATTTTTGATCTTTGCTTGAAAAAAAGTGATGCCCTTGTTAAAAAAAAAAACCTCATGGTAAATATTCATCCATTGAAAATACTTTTGAAGATTTTCATTGGAAACTATGGTTTCCAGTAACTCGATTATTTTAGAAGTCTAGCATTCTTCAGTAACATTATTCATAGTAAACTCTTGTAATGTACATATATTTTCATCTTCTTAGGTATAAATAGGGGATAGAAAAATTCTGGAGAAAAAAATCACTATTTTCTCATGTGATTAAAATATTTTACAATAGAAATTATTTAATTGTACCAAAAGTACCATAGAAAGACAATAAATTCAGCTTACAATAGTAGGCAGTTAATTATCAACACTCGAGGCCTAGAGAAAAGAATATATTAGAAATTGCAGACTATTGTTCAGTCAGTTGCTGATCTTTCTTTGAAGCCAGACATGACCTTATCAGATTTGTTTAGTATTGCCAGAGTTCTCATATTTTTCTCTGGCTTCAGAACAATGGAGTTCAGAGGTCAAGAATACCTACATTCCACATGAGCAAACTTTTCATCCTTTGAAATCATAATGATGAATAGTCAACAGCCAGCCACACTGTATATCTAGGAGGAGAAACCAGAACACTGAAGCTGGAATGGGGTCTTATAGGCTGTGAAGCAGGAGGTATTTGTGAAAATAAATTGTCAGTGTCTTTGTGAGACTTGGTTTAATCTTCTTTGTTAAAGATGTCTAACTTTTTGTTAATCCTTCATAAACAAGTAATCCTGGACTTACGAAATATCTCAACTAATAACTTTGTTATTCCAAGTAGAGTATTTGAAAACTTCTGAAGGTTTTGTCTGTGTTTTTATGCACTGGGTAGTTTAGCATAGGATGGATGTTTTTAATTCTTAATAAAGTTTTTATTTATGGCTCAGCAGGTAAAGAATCCACCTGCAATGCAGGAGGGACTCGGGTTTGATTCCTGGGTCAGAAAGATTCCCTGTAGGAAGAAATGGCAACCCACCCCAATATTCTTGCCTGGGAAATCCCACAAAGAGTGGAGCCTTGTGGTCTACATTCCAAAGGGTCACTGGACATGACTGAATGACTAAGCACAAGCACAAACTTTTTATAGGTCACCCATGAAAACCTATTATCTCGTCTTTATTTGAAATAAGACATTGTGACACCTCTAAAAGGTAGAGACGTTTTAGAAATCACTCAGTCATGATGCATTTTCTATATCACATATCAGCTGATCAAAATCAAGGTGGTTTTGTTAAACTACATTTTCTTGATAAGCATACAGTAAACATATGCTTACTAAAAAAAAAAAGATACAGTTTCTCCCTATTTTGTTTTGCTATGTGAGGTGAGGTGGTCTGACTCATCCTTCCCCCTGATACTTGAGATCACTATTCTAAATAATATCCTTGATTAATTATGACCCATTCATAGATAATGTAAGAGCAAGCACAGTACCCTGGCACATGTTGTTTAGTCACTAAGCCCTGTCCTACTCTTTTGTGACCGCATGGACTTCTCTGCCAGGCTTCTCTGTCCATGGAATTTCCCAGGCAAGAATACTGGGAGTGGGTTGCCATTTCCTTCACGAATCTTCCCAGAACAGGTATCGAACCCATGTCTTCTGCATTGGCAGGTGGATTATTTACCACTGAGCCACCAGGGAAGCCCCAACCCTGGCCCATAGTAAACATTTAATAAGCATTTGCTGAAGACAGGGCTTATTAAATTTGTATCTACAGATTTGTAAATGAGAAAATGGAATTTTTAATAATTTTTCAATATATAGGGTATGATATCCAATGCACAATCTTTTCATAAGGTTAGCTAAGGCTCTAAATATATTGGTTATGTTTTCATCTCCTCCTGATATTTTTTTTTCCCCACTTCTATGTTCTCTAGGGTAGTGGTTCTCAGAGTGTGGTCCCTGGGCCAGCAGGATGAGCAGCACCCAGGAGTCTGTTAGGAATGCAAATTCTTGGGCTTCATCCCTGGCTTACTGAATCGGAAGCTCTGGGAGTGAGCTACAGTGACCTGCATGGTAACAAGCTCTCCAGACTGGTCTGGCTTCACAGCCACGTGATTTGTGCAGTCACACAGGACTCTGCTTCTGAAAGAGCCTTGAGCTTGGTTTAATGGTTCTGCTGTCATAATCTTGGAATTCTTAATAATTTCTTAGCAACAGGCCCACATCTTCATTTTGCCCTGAACTCTACCATAATATATCCTGTCCTGATGCCAGGGAATACCCAAGTAGACTCAAAGTTTGAGAACCTCCATCTCTGAGACATATTCAGGTTCCTTCAGAGTATCTGCTCAGTTGCCCGTTTTATTATAAATGGCCACCTATCCAAATTTTTCTAAGCAAGTTGGCCCTGAGACAAGTTACTACTAAACTCTGTTAATATTTCTCTTAATTTAGTAATCTAACCTGGGTTTTAGCAAACTTTCAGCCCTCTCCTGGCTTTCCATAGCAACTACCCTGTAGTGGCTGGAAGTGGAGAGTTCCTGACTTTCCATGTCCATCTTGAACCTTCTTTTTCCTGGTTACCCAGAAAGTGTTCTTAGAGCAACCTTTTCTGAGCCTGTCAGGTACTGCCAAGTGATTACCTAGTTTTGTTTCTATGATAAATTACCCAGGTCTCTGGGTTTATGGATGTTTTCAGAAGATCTCTCTATACAGGGGTTGGTTCATAGACATTGTGTTACATAGCGTGGAGTCACAGTGAGTGGACCAGTCAGGGCCTTAATAGAAACAGATATTTCAAATTAAGATAATTTAAGAATCATTTACAAATAATTAATTCCAAAGGTGTGATATGATGTAGTGGAGCCATAAAAGTTTGTGCAGAAACCTAGGACTATAGAGACAGAAATGTCACCATTTCTAGGCCCAAAGAGACAAGGGAATGAGAGATTCCCAGAACCTGGCAAAATAGAGCGTCATAGGGAGCTGCTTTGAGAAGCGTAGTAACCTTCTCAAGGGAAGCAGCCCTGCTGAAGTGAACTCACGGGGAGGGCACCAGAGATAACATGCCACCTCATTCTCCTCACTACATCCAGTTAGCTTAATTCTGCTAGAAGCCTGAGGGCAGAGAACACACTGATGTGACCTGAATATGTCAACATGTGGGGAAGAAAGCAAGGAGAGGAGAGAGAAGATGGATCCAGAGAAACAAATGGAAAATATCTGGCACGGTCCATTCCATTCACCTCCTGGCATCTACTCTCAACCTTCCTTCACATGAAAAGCTTGCACCCCCAACACAGGAAATGTGTGAAGTCACCTCAGCTCCTGTGTCACTGTGAGGGCAGTGTCTGTTAGGCCATATTCCTATCTAAAACTTGAGTCACCGCTAGTCTTGTAAGGTAGCAGAGGGTAAAAGGGAGAAAAGAAATGATGTAGTGAGACAAACATAACTGCTACAGTCCTCATCTCTACAACTGGCCATGAAGCCTGGTTGGTGTCTGTGGTTTCCTTCTTCCTTTGCCTCTTGTGTGAGCCCCTTACTTTCAGCTGGATAGGGTTCATGACTTGGTAGGATGATCCATATCTTCTTTCCTGCAACATCTAAGTCCTTGATGGCCTTGACAAGGGTTGGCGGTTTATAGTTTTATTTAAGGGTATCCCGTGAATACCTGGGTTCTCCTTCCTTTTACCCATTGCATGGCAGAAATGGTGGCCATCTTCCTGTGGTTCAATGGAATGAGAAGCTCAGCATGGCCAGGAGACAGTCACACTGTGATAATGTTCTCTGATGGAAGCAGTCTTCTTCCAGTGAGTTGTTAGGTGTTTTCATGAGAATGGCCAGTCCCTCCGCCTCTTCTCAGTTTCCTGATCTGTGTATCCTGTCTATGGGGGAGATGGCACTATATATTCACCTGCGATTTAAGACCTATGCTTTATTCCTGTAGGACAGTAACCTCTTTTGGTGGTTGTCTCCCATCTGGAACTAAATCAGCATTTCTAGATTTGGGGCCCATTAATGGTGAAGTGTGTCCCATGGTTGGAGATGATGTTGTGCAGGATATCTTGTGATAGGTAAGACATTTTATGTCTGAGAATTGTGATCCTGGAAGAAGTGATGAAGAGAAAACCATAAACAGAAAATTCTATCCTGTTTAAGTGAAAGCACTGACCTGTTCAAAGTGAGAGAAGTCTAATGTCATCATTGTTTCCCTAGGTAGCTTTTTAGTCTACCAGGGCTTAGTATTAGCCTTTGCTGTGGGCTGATTTGATACTTGGCTTGGTGGTAGTTGAATAAGCCTTGGTAAGAAGACTATGTGACTGAGTTGAGCATGGCTTCTATCCCTGCCAGTGTGACCATTGAATTCTCTTCTAAGCAACATAAAGAAGATAAAACATATTAACTGTGTTCATCACCCTCCTAGTTACAGGTTCTTTTTCAGTACTTTAATTATGCTTTTTTTTTTTTGGTAGATTAGATGTTATTTTTTAAATCTAGGCAATTATACGGAGAAGGCAATGGCACCCCACTCCAGTACTCTTGCCTGGAAAATCCCATGGACGGAGGAGCCTGGTGGGCTGCAGTCCATGGGGTCACTGAGAGTTGGACACGACTCAGTGACTTCACTTTCACTTTTCACTTTCATGCATTGGAGAAGGAAATAGCAACCCACTCCAGTGTTCTTGCCTGGAGAATCCCAGGGTCGGCGGAGCCTGGTGCGCTGCCGTCTATGGCATCGCACAGAGTCGGACACGACTGAAGTGACTTAGCAGCAGCAGGCAATTATAAGCAAACGTTTATATAAAATTATTTTTAAATAATGTTCTTTGTTCATCATTTCTTCTTACATCTCAAACTTTCCTTCTTGATTTACAATTCTTTATAATTTTGAAAGTTCTTTTAGTGTAGCTCTGTTGGTGATAAACTCTTCAATTTTTGTTTCTCTGAAAATGTTTTTATTTCACCCTCATTCTTGAATCAACCGATTTCAGATAGAAATTTGTTTTCTCTCAGCAACACATTATTCCACTAACTTCAGGCTTCTGCTGTTGCTATGGAAATGTGTCTGGGTAATTGCAAGTTACTAGCTTCTCTCTGTGATTGTTTTTAGTCTTACTATGATGTACAGATATGAATTTCATTTCTTCTGCTTCCTTTATATATGAATTCATATCTTTTACCAATTCTCTACAGTTCTCAGCCATTCTCTCTTCAAATATTACCTACACTCTGTGTGTCTTTTTATAGGACTCCAGTCACATGTGTGATGTGTGGTGGACTTCCTCTTTCTGTTCTCCATATTGTTTAACATCCCATACTCATTCTCCTTCTTCCAGTCTCTCTGAGCTTCATTCTGGATAATTTCTCTATTTATACTTTCCAGTTCACCCACTCTCTCTTCACTACTCTCTAATCTGTCACTAAACCCATTCGATAAGTTTTATAGATAACTATTTTTGTGTGTGTGCTCTAAAGTCCAAAGTTTAATTTGAATTTTTTAAATCTTCTGAGTCTTTTTTTTTGCATGCTCCTTTTTAATTTAGTTCTTTTATTTATTTCTTTAAGCATTTTGTAACCAGCTATTTTATAGTCTGTTCATAATTATAATATCTGAAGCCATTATATGTGTATATTCAAATTTGCACTTATTTTCAGTTAGTTCCACTGTGTTTTATTCACTGGTAATTAGTTTCCTTATATGCTTGGTAATCTTTGGCAATTTATAAATGGCACATATTAGTGAGAACCATGAGTGACTAAAATAGAGATTCTTTTCTCTAGAGAAAATTTATTTTTGCCTCTCCTGTAAGCAGAGGCTGCCACCAATCTAGGATCACTTAGTTCTTTTAATAATACTGGTTTAATCAGGGTTTTCAGGTTAAGCGCCTCCAACTTGCCACTGGATTAGTCTCTCAATTGTACAAGTGACCTTGCTATTTGCTCTCAGAGCAACCCCTCCTAATTATGTGGGCTTTCAGCACACTCTGCTAGTTTCAGCTGAGTTTTCAAGTTTTGTTTGTTTATTTTAGTCCTTTAGAGGTTTTCCTTACTTCCCATGAGCCCAACAATGCAATAAAAATTATGTTTTGAAAGGGCCCTTCATAGCATCTAGTCAGCTGTGATGCTTGAAGCAGAAGTTTCTTATTTCATATGCCCAGTATACACACAATATTATTAGAAATAATTTCTGAAAAATCTTTAAATATTTTAAATCTGTCAATTTTAATTTTACAGGATTTCTCCATTCTAGGTTTTTCAGGATTTTCAATTTAATCCATCTCTCAAAATTTTTCAAATTAAATCCCATTACTGATTCCCATGAATGTGGAAGATGGTTTACCTTTTTTTAACTAAAAAAAATTAATTTATTCACATCTTGAAATTCAGAGAAGATTTTATTTGAATTGCTTTATTTTACGTGGAATCCAAGAAAAGGGTAGGTTGGGCCCTGAAATACAGAGAGAATTACCTCCCCTACCCCCGCCACTTTTTTTATAGTAATTAAGTAGAGTTTCTGAAGATCATATTACTTTAAAAAATAGACTTTATGTTTTAGAGCGGTTTTAGGTTTACAGCAAAATTGAGTGAAAAGTACAGAAAATATCCACATACCCCCTGCCCTCATGCACACATAGCCTCTTCCATTATCAACATCTTCCACCAGAGTGGCACATTTGTCATAGCTGATGAGCTTACATTGACGCATCCTGATCACCCAGAGTCCATAGTTTACAATAAGGTTCATTCTTGGTGTTGTACGCACTTTGGGTTTTGACAAATGTTTAATGACATGAATCCACCATTAGTGTATCATACAGAGTAGTTTCACTGTCCTAAAATCATCTGTGCTCAGCCTGTTCATCCTTGCATCTCCCTAACCCCTGGCAACCACTGATCTTTTCACTGTCTCCATAGTTTTTTCCTTTTCCAGAATATCATATAGTGGAATCATAGAGTATGGGTTTACTTTGCTGTTGTTATGTCATTTAAATGTTTATTGAGGGTTACTCTGTTTCAGGGTTGGCAACCTTTTCTTAAAGGGACAGATAGTAAACATTTTGGACTTTCAGGTCTGGTGCAGCTACTCAATTCTGCTGTTGTGGTGTGAAAGCAGCCATAGAAATACATAAACAAATGGAGGTGGCTGTGTTCCAGTGAAACTCTGATCACAGGCAATGGGCTCACCAGCTGTAGTTTGCTGAAACCTGATCTAGTTTAAACTCTAGATCATGTGAAGTTTTTGTTTGTTTTGTCTTTAGCCTATTAACTTTTCACTGATATTCACCAAGATTGTTTTGGAAGTTCTCCCTTCCTACACAGTCCACCAAAGACACAGTGGTCCACTTTCTTTCTCAAAACAGCCAGATTTTGCCTGGTTAGGACCTTTGCACATGCCATTTCCCTTCCTGGAATGCCCTTCCACATGCCCTATATCTGCTTCCTCCACTGTAGCTGCAGGTCATAGCCTAACTGCTTCCTGCTTAAAAGAATTTCCTTGATTTCCCTCTGTAAAGCCATTTCTCACCCACTTCTCATCCAGATTTGCCAGAGAGTTCTATCATTCTGTTTAGAGCACTGATCACAATTTGTAACTATGTATTTTTCATTTGTTTCTTTAGTGTGTAACTCCTGGCTAGACTGAAAGACAGTTTCAAAAGGGCAGAATCAGTGTATTGATATATTCTCACTGTGTACCTAGAGCCTGGCATAGTTCCTGATAGATAGTAGATACTCTGAGTAATTATTTGCTAAATGAGTGAAGTAATTCTATGAAGCAGGTACTGTTATTTGTATCCATCTTTTGCAGAGGAGGAGACTTAGGTTCCATCAAAATAAGTCATTTACCCAAGTCATCTTGCTAGTAAGTTGGGCCCCAGAATCAGTCTGAGGAGGGTCTGTCTGATTCCAGGCCCTGTGCTGATCTCCAGTCCTTCAGTGGCCTTTTGGTTTCTTGTTTTGTGCAGAGTTGAAGAACAAAGTCACCCAGATATTCTTGGAGACCTGTCAAGGGAGTGAGAGGTGGTGGGTGGAGAGGTGGGCTTACAGAAGCCTGGTGTTAGTATCAAATGAACTGACTCAAGTTAAATAGGAAAAGGATCAGTTACTTAATTGCAAACAATCCCACTGTTAAGGTTTAGCTTTATGATTCAGGGGTCAAAACAGTTTTATGCCAGCGGGATCCCAGTATTCTTATGGTGGTGAAAGGGAAAGTAAGTAGGAAGGTTCCATTCTCAGTGGAGATCCAGGGCAAAGCAAAGTGCCCCAGCTTATCCAGGAGGTCTGGCAACCATTAAAGAGAAATGACTTCCTAAATTCTAACTGACAGGAGAACTGAATGCATTGTACCATCCAGGAGGCAGAGCCCCCACGCTCAGGGAAATGAATATGGTTTAAAAACTCATGGGATCTTTCCGGTCTGTCCCAAGCTTGGGAATTCAATGTGAAACACTTTTTAAAACAACAGTTAGAAAGAAAGTTAATGTACTTTTCTTGGGATTTTTGGAAAGCTATATTTTGCTTATTAGTCAGTGGAAAACCTATATGACTAAAATATGTTTAAATGTAAGCTGGCTAATAGAACAGGCTCAGGGCAGGAAAATAGACCATTTGAAACAAATCAACCATTAATTTCATATATATTACTTAAGAAAAAAGAAAACATTGAAGCAAAGTGAAAATGACATGATGGTCCATTTCAAACATTTGGTAAATGTAACATAAATGAATTCTCTACCGTGATTCTGTGAGTTCAGCCAAACCATCAGAGCCAACTTTAAGGGCTTCATGATAACTGTGATTTTAACAAAGTTTTGCAGAATTATGGTGTTAATTTTCTGAAAAGCATCAACTGTAAATAAGAATATATTACTTTGCCAAAGAAATAATCCATAAACAGAATAAAACTTGCCTGAGTATAACACTGACTAACACTTAACCTGTATAGAAGTGGCTGTACTCAAAGAGAAAGACAAGATATTTATGCTCACACACATATGTATGAAAACTGTCTGGATCAAGAAAAAGCATATCTTTATATCTTCCTAGATCTTTTATTTTTTTTTTTTGTAGTAAACATAATACATCATACATGTCTGCATACACACACACACACCATGATTCATAAAAAAAATAAATATTGAAAATCAAAACCTTGAAAACCTGGAGGAAGTAACTCTGTTAACCACGAAGTCCATTATAATTACTATGATTGTTCATCACATTTGGCTCTGAACTCCCTGGCAGCCAGGGCAAAAAGGGAAACAAGATAAATTATACCATTTGTTGTTATTAGAAAGGAAGAAATGGACAATTTCCTGAAGATAGAGATTTTCCTGGCACCAGATATTAAAAAGAGTTTCTTGTGTGTGATTTTCTGTAGGAATATTGAACCACGGGATGGATAATGCCCTCAACAGCTCTTTTCAGCAAATACAGATGTGGTTTTCATAGAGCTGTCTCCTGTAACCACCCGTTACAAGTTGGTGCTATAACATTAATTGCAACTTAGAGAAGGTGCATTTTTTGAGAGTACTGCTTTTTCCCCCATATTGTGAAAGTTGCATGGTTTTACTTTCAATACATATTTTTAAGGTCCAGAGAGAAATTCTAATTTGTTTGCCTGTGTTGCAAAGATCTGGCATAATTCCTGGCACTAACTAGGCATTTCTCCATGGGTTTTTACTTGGACATATCACATATTAAAACGTTTCCACTAACCACCATCTTCTACAGCCACTTACCACCATCTACAAGTTCTGAGCTTGCACCCAGGTTTCTCTGTTAGTCTACCTTTCTCTTTATTCATTAACGATACAGTAAGATTTCAGTAATTTGACTAAGTGCAGACAGAGGCCCTAAATTACCTGATTATTCATAGGAAGAAANTTTACTTTGCTGTTGTTATGTCATTTAAATGTTTATTGAGGGTTACTCTGTTTCAGGGTTGGCAACCTTTTCTTAAAGGGACAGATAGTAAACATTTTGGACTTTCAGGTCTGGTGCAGCTACTCAATTCTGCTGTTGTGGTGTGAAAGCAGCCATAGAAATACATAAACAAATGGAGGTGGCTGTGTTCCAGTGAAACTCTGATCACAGGCAATGGGCTCACCAGCTGTAGTTTGCTGAAACCTGATCTAGTTTAAACTCTAGATCATGTGAAGTTTTTGTTTGTTTTGTCTTTAGCCTATTAACTTTTCACTGATATTCACCAAGATTGTTTTGGAAGTTCTCCCTTCCTACACAGTCCACCAAAGACACAGTGGTCCACTTTCTTTCTCAAAACAGCCAGATTTTGCCTGGTTAGGACCTTTGCACATGCCATTTCCCTTCCTGGAATGCCCTTCCACATGCCCTATATCTGCTTCCTCCACTGTAGCTGCAGGTCATAGCCTAACTGCTTCCTGCTTAAAAGAATTTCCTTGATTTCCCTCTGTAAAGCCATTTCTCACCCACTTCTCATCCAGATTTGCCAGAGAGTTCTATCATTCTGTTTAGAGCACTGATCACAATTTGTAACTATGTATTTTTCATTTGTTTCTTTAGTGTGTAACTCCTGGCTAGACTGAAAGACAGTTTCAAAAGGGCAGAATCCATGTATTGATATATTCTCACTGTGTACCTAGAGCCTGGCATAGTTCCTGATAGATAGTAGATACTCTGAGTAATTATTTGCTAAATGAGTGAAGTAATTCTATGAAGCAGGTACTGTTATTTGTATCCATCTTTTGCAGAGGAGGAGACTTAGGTTCCATCAAAATAAGTCATTTACCCAAGTCATCTTGCTAGTAAGTTGGGCCCCAGAATCAGTCTGAGGAGGGTCTGTCTGATTCCAGGCCCTGTGCTGATCTCCAGTCCTTCAGTGGCCTTTTGGTTTCTTGTTTTGTGCAGAGTTGAAGAACAAAGTCACCCAGATATTCTTGGAGACCTGTCAAGGGAGTGAGAGGTGGTGGGTGGAGAGGTGGGCTTACAGAAGCCTGGTGTTAGTATCAAATGAACTGACTCAAGTTAAATAGGAAAAGGATCAGTTACTTAATTGCAAACAATCCCACTGTTAAGGTTTAGCTTTATGATTCAGGGGTCAAAACAGTTTTATGCCAGCGGGATCCCAGTATTCTTATGGTGGTGAAAGGGAAAGTAAGTAGGAAGGTTCCATTCTCAGTGGAGATCCAGGGCAAAGCAAAGTGCCCCAGCTTATCCAGGAGGTCTGGCAACCATTAAAGAGAAATGACTTCCTAAATTCTAACTGACAGGAGAACTGAATGCATTGTACCATCCAGGAGGCAGAGCCCCCACGCTCAGGGAAATGAATATGGTTTAAAAACTCATGGGATCTTTCCGGTCTGTCCCAAGCTTGGGAATTCAATGTGAAACACTTTTTAAAACAACAGTTAGAAAGAAAGTTAATGTACTTTTCTTGGGATTTTTGGAAAGCTATATTTTGCTTATTAGTCAGTGGAAAACCTATATGACTAAAATATGTTTAAATGTAAGCTGGCTAATAGAACAGGCTCAGGGCAGGAAAATAGACCATTTGAAACAAATCAACCATTAATTTCATATATATTACTTAAGAAAAAAGAAAACATTGAAGCAAAGTGAAAATGACATGATGGTCCATTTCAAACATTTGGTAAATGTAACATAAATGAATTCTCTACCGTGATTCTGTGAGTTCAGCCAAACCATCAGAGCCAACTTTAAGGGCTTCATGATAACTGTGATTTTAACAAAGTTTTGCAGAATTATGGTGTTAATTTTCTGAAAAGCATCAACTGTAAATAAGAATATATTACTTTGCCAAAGAAATAATCCATAAACAGAATAAAACTTGCCTGAGTATAACACTGACTAACACTTAACCTGTATAGAAGTGGCTGTACTCAAAGAGAAAGACAAGATATTTATGCTCACACACATATGTATGAAAACTGTCTGGATCAAGAAAAAGCATATCTTTATATCTTCCTAGATCTTTTATTTTTTTTTTTTGTAGTAAACATAATACATCATACATGTCTGCATACACACACACACACCATGATTCATAAAAAAAATAAATATTGAAAATCAAAACCTTGAAAACCTGGAGGAAGTAACTCTGTTAACCACGAAGTCCATTATAATTACTATGATTGTTCATCACATTTGGCTCTGAACTCCCTGGCAGCCAGGGCAAAAAGGGAAACAAGATAAATTATACCATTTGTTGTTATTAGAAAGGAAGAAATGGACAATTTCCTGAAGATAGAGATTTTCCTGGCACCAGATATTAAAAAGAGTTTCTTGTGTGTGATTTTCTGTAGGAATATTGAACCACGGGATGGATAATGCCCTCAACAGCTCTTTTCAGCAAATACAGATGTGGTTTTCATAGAGCTGTCTCCTGTAACCACCCGTTACAAGTTGGTGCTATAACATTAATTGCAACTTAGAGAAGGTGCATTTTTTGAGAGTACTGCTTTTTCCCCCATATTGTGAAAGTTGCATGGTTTTACTTTCAATACATATTTTTAAGGTCCAGAGAGAAATTCTAATTTGTTTGCCTGTGTTGCAAAGATCTGGCATAATTCCTGGCACTAACTAGGCATTTCTCCATGGGTTTTTACTTGGACATATCACATATTAAAACGTTTCCACTAACCACCATCTTCTACAGCCACTTACCACCATCTACAAGTTCTGAGCTTGCACCCAGGTTTCTCTGTTAGTCTACCTTTCTCTTTATTCATTAACGATACAGTAAGATTTCAGTAATTTGACTAAGTGCAGACAGAGGCCCTAAATTACCTGATTATTCATAGGAAGAAAGTGTTAACCCTTTCATCAGATTCACTGTAAATTATTTCTGCTTTGTCTAGACTTTTCTAATTGTTTTTAATTTTTCTATTAACAACATTATTTTATTATCATATTTATATACTCTGTGTGTCAAGCTAACATGACTTGTATAATAAAACACATTTTGGGGGAGGGTCTCCTACCACTCCTTTAAGCAGTGAAGGAAAGTTTCCCCCTGGCACTGGGGAAAAAAACAAAAGTATAGCAGACCTAGTATTTTTTCTGCTCACTTTTAGGGAAAAACAGTCCTATAGACCTAAAACATAGCCATTTCTATAACTGGAATATTCACCTGAGTTTTTAATTAGCAAGCAATCAACTGAAATGTACTCAAAAGAAGATGTTAAAGATTGGTTGAATCGGTTAGTTTAAAATTATGTGGACAGATCAAGGCTCAGACTTTGTAGCACTGCCAAGCATGCTTTGCCCAAGTACCAGTAAGATATGAACTTTTGTTGATGATGACTTGGCATTTGCCTTTCCTTTCTTATTTCTTAGTTTCCAAAAATGACCCTGCACTCTACATGGTATCCCACAACCCATTCAGCTTTCTAGCCTCTGGGAGACATGGTGGTCCATAGCAGTACAGAGTTTCATTTGTGGCCATTGGAGAACTGCCAAGGGCATGGTTCTGCCTTGTCAGCTTTGGGAAGAATCATACACACTCATTTGTTAGCTCATCCTATATTTTAGGAAATGATAAATGTGAGAAATTGTCTGAGATCCTAATTTGCTTGAGGATGTTGAGTTTTATTCAGGTTTCCATTACTATTGTTATTGGGCATTGTATATTCATGGGTGTATTTCACTGCTGCATACAGTGGACAACAAATGGAAATCAAAAGTTTCTTCAACAAATTTTTATTGGATGCCTACTGTGAACTGAGCACAGGGGCAGATGATTCTGTGTAGGGAAGGAGGTTGGTCAGCGCTCTTCATTTTAGCAACACAATAGCGTAAAGAAGACAAACATTTGTCCACAATAAAATTATCTGTTAAGGAGAGAGTAGATATCCTAATACACAGCAACTTTTTAATGTCTAGCTTCAAGAACTAAACAATACCCTCTCCACCCTCTGCCTTTCTTGCCTGCTCCCCTTATTGAAAAAGATGGGGTTTTCTTTTTTGATTGTCCAGAATTTTGCTGAGCTAGCAAAGGCAGTGCAATTTGCCCAGTCTTAACCTCAAAGACTGCAAGGAGAGTCGGTGAAATATTGCCCAGCCCAGCCTTGGGTTAGCCATGAATTATGCATTGTGTATTTAGACTATTCTACTGTTATAGTCTGTTTATCTGTTGACTTCCACCAAGATTTAGGGTTTTGTTGTACTTAATAACTTGCTTTATTTTGTTTGACATGTATTTTATGTCCTCCATGTGCATGGATACATAAGATACACAGTCGTGGGTGAGGGTCTGGAGAGAAAGCCCAGCCCTGGAAGCACTAACTTTGAAAACTCTGGGGGAATGAATTTCACATACTTCTCACTTTTACAAAGTGCTAATCAATATGACGAAGAATCAGAGTTTTCTTCCCTGTGAACCACTCCTGCTTTTGCCACTCTCCAGAAAACAAAACAGTTAAAGGAAGGGAAGGAAAATGAGTTTACATTTCTCTTATTTTGACTTTTTTTTTAAAAGCTGGTCCTTAAATATAGGACATGTCAAAAGATGTTCAGGTAATTTTAAGTTAATGTTCAGTATTGACTCCAACTAAGAATTTCACTGTTTTAGGTCACATTCTAATTGTTGACTCTTATTCTTTTATTAAGTCCTGTATTCAAAATTGTGATCTGGTAGGCTGTACAGAATTTGCCATGTCTTAGAAAAGCAGCAATGTGTAGAAACAGATAATGCTTGATTTTAGCTTAATCTGAAAAAAAAAATCTCAGACATTTCTCAGTTTGTGTTTAGGAATTTTGAAGCTGTTAAAAGAGAAAAATTGAAAACCACACTGACAGTGTTCATATTTAATATGGTTCATTGCCAGTCTCAGAGAGATGAATATAGGCATATCTTTTTATGTTTACTTATATTTAGCAATTATCTGTAGACTTCGAAAACCTGTTTTACTTCATTATTTCCATCTTAGTTTTGGGGGAGTTTAAATTATCTTTATTAAAACAGAGATGTCAGCCTCTAAAAACTCTCCACACGGAATTAACTGTTTACTCAGCCCCTATTTTCATCAACTTCCTCTGCCTACCACAAGTGTTTGTGGTATCTAAGGCAAAATCTCTTGCCCGGTATTTTGTCCCCAAGAATTACATAAACACCTAAAATGAGGACATTTTTCGTTTGTGTAACTCTCCATAGTTTTACAAAGCTCTGAATCCTATGAAGACTCCTGTTGGACAGAAGAGGAGCAGAGCTTACAAGTCTTGCTCCTTACCCCTACCAAGTCCCCATGTCCAAAGTCACACCTATCACAAATGAAGGGTTTCATTTTTTTGATTGAACCCAGGTCTTTTGACTCCAGAGTCTGTGCCCTTTGCTAGTCTCAGTCTTCCTTTTAATAGAAAACCAACAATGAAATAAGTGTTCATTGAGTGTTACACTCCATTTAGTCAAAAAATCATTTATCTACTCTGTGCCAGGAATGTGGTAGGCACTGTGGATGCCCACTGACAAATGAGAGACCTCAGTGCTTAGCTTCACTGAGCTCACAGTCTGGCTGGGAGATGGGCCAATGTCTTAGGTTGGATTTCCCCAGAAACAGACCTTCAGACAAGGCTTTGAGAACAAGTAACTTATTGGGGGCCTTCCCTGGTGCCTCAGTGGTAAAGAATCCAGCCTGCCAGTGCAGGAGATGCAGGAGCAATCCCTGTGTTGGGAAAGTCCACTTGAAGAGGACATGGCAATCCACTCTATTATTCTTGCCTGAAGAATCCCATGAACAGAGGAGCCTGGTAGGCTACAGCCCATGGATTTGCAAAGAGTCAGATGTGACTTAGTGACTCAACAACACTATCACCAACTTATCCAGAAGTGGGAGAAAGCTGAGGTATGCAGCCTTCATCTTTGTTCTACCAGTAGCTGAGGAATGTTCCCAGGAGTATGGACTTTTGGTGTTCGGGGTCTGTATGTGCAGGGCAGCTAAGAAGCCCTCGGGTGAGTTGCAGACTTCCGCAGTAGGACACACGCAGATCCTGTGGTTGTGAGTGCTGAGGGAGTGAGGGTGAGGCATGGGCCAGCATAGCTGCAGCAGGGAACCGGACAGCAATCTGTGATTAGTGTGTTGTGGGAGGCGGCAGGGACATCAAGGGAACATGTTCAGAGAAACCAGCAGTTCCCTGAAACCTGTAACAGAAGCAGAATTAGGCCAGCTGAGGCTGCAGGGAAAACATTCTAGGTGGATGAAATTATAAGAAGTTCCATATGGCTGGAATATGATGAGAAATGGGTAAGGCAAGATAAACAGAGGTTAATCCTAAGAGTCCTGGAAGCCACAGTGGAGAATTTGGACTTTATCCGAGAGGCAATAGATGATCATGGAAGGTTTTTAAATGGGGGCATATCATGACTAAGTTTGTATTTGGAGAAGACCCTTCAGGCTTCACTTCAGAGAATGGAGGGGAGTCACAGTAGGAGACTAGAAACCAGTCAAGAGTATTTCGCAGTAGTCCAGGTTTGTGAGGCTAGGTCATTGCCTTAAATCTGGCCAGCCGTACAGCCTCCCTTCAGTTTGACGAGTCCCAACAGTGTCAAGGTTGGCTGCCAAATCAAATCATATTGACGCCAAAAGGTCTCTTGGCCTTGTCAAGGGATGATGGCTCTGGAACTTCTCTTGCCTCTTTGCATCACCAGTAAGCTCATGACCCCATGTGTTTGATCATTTGCTTACATAGGAAAGTTTTTATTTCCTTTTTCAAAAACGTCGCTAAAATTTTTTAAACGCTATCCAATTTATTATCTCCAGATTACAACCCTGTGCCTTCCTCTCAGACTGTTTAGAAAATGATAGCAGTTTTACCTGAGGTAACCCTGTACAATGCCTTTTACTTACTTCTTGCACATAAATTATTTTGTTTCATTGATACTGAGTGATTTTTCTTTAGGTTGTGTATTAGGTGTATTGTCTTTATAATTTCTCTATGCATCAGTGTTGTCTTTTCTGCTTAAAAACTCCTAAGGGGCCAGGTCTAATACATGTATATATATCACAGAATAGTTGAAAGTACGAAACATACTGCTCAAATAGCTTTGGTGCTGTTGACAGTTTGTTTTCAGCTTCTCTGAGCTTAAGGCTCCTGAGGACTTAGAACATAGAACTCATGGCCCCGAGATGCTGAAAACAAAGACTTGCTTAGACAGTTCATGTGGATTCTTTTGTTTTTTGCTTCTGTTTGCAGCACAGTCATGGTGGATCATGATAGCTCAAAATTGGGGACGTTTAGTAGTAATCACAAATATTAAACCTGAGGCTAGGGCTAACACTTTTTAGCAATGACAATGGACTATTGTAACCTCCACAACAAAGATAAATCTTACAGGCCTGTTGAGTGGAAGAAGCCAGGCCAAAGGAGAAAAGAACATGTGATCCCATTAAGTCCAAGTAAGCAAAACCAATCTGTGGTTTTAGAACTCAGGAGAGTGATTACCCCAGTTAGGGAGTGACTGAGAGAGTGCACAGGAAGACTTTTGGGTGCTCATTATGTTCTGTGTCCTGAGATAGTTATTTACTTTCTTCTTGCACATAAATTATTTTGTTTCATTGATACTGAATAGCATACATTTGTTACATATGTATGATTACTTTTTGAAATGCATGAAGCTGTATATTTACGACGTGTGAAGTTTTCTGTATGCATGCTATTCTCTATTGAATACATTTATTTAAAGACACAATTGAAAATAGAAACTTTAGGTCTCAGAACTGAACAGAGCTAACTCTCTGAACATTTGTTCCAGCCTATATATGTTTGTATCTGTGAAACCAAGACCCACAAAAAATGTACTGTGTGTTCAAAGCCTTTGGCCAACTACTGAGCTGTGGAATTAATATGGTGCCCAAGGGACACCATATTAGAGTCCAAGGAGACCTAGCCATTGTTCCTGTCTGTGTATTATCCTAGCTACATGATAGATTTGGTATATCCACATGAAAATTGAGGAATCCTTAAGGAAAATAACTTCCAAGACAAAAATCCACAGGACAAAACGATCAAAATACTTTTGTGTTGCTTTCTGTTGTTTACTTTGAATTGTCTCCTGTCCTCCCATTGTAGCTAATGATCACGCTGGGGAGAAACAGATTTCATGGGCGCTTCCCAGCACATGGCTTGGACTCAAGACACTTTTTAAGGAGTGGCTCCTATGGGTCAGTGTTTAAGGAACTAGGAGATTGTCAGTGGAAATTCTGGATCATCTTTTACGGTACACATGACTCTTCCTCCCATTGTGACTGACCCAACCACTGACACATTCTCCTTTGCTTTTAGATAAGAGTCTTACTACAGAAAAATTTGACTGAAATAATATGTGAAATAATGGATTTAACTAGGTCTGGGAGGGATTAAGGGCTTGCCAGTGGCTCAGCTGGTAAAGAATCCGCCTGTAATGCAGGAGACCTTGGTTCAATTCCTGGGTCAGGAAGATCCCCTGGAGAAGGGAAAGGCTACCCACTCCAGTATTCTTGGGCTTCCCTGGTAGCTTAGCTGGTAAAGAATCTGTCTGCAATGTGGGAGATCCAGGGTTTGATCCCTGGGTTTGGAAGATTCCCCTGGAGAAGTGAATGGCTACCCACTCCAATATTCTGACCTGGAGAATTGCATGGACTGCGAAGCCCATGGCTTCACAAAGAGTCAAATACAACTGAGCAATTTTCACTTTCACCTTCATGAGGGATTAGTGGAATCCTCTCTTCTCCCTTCTACCAGGAAGTTTAATATAGAGGCTCTGGAAATGCTAGGCTATTTTTGTGTGGTTCTTATAATGAAAGGATTGCAAGAATGAATGTGCTCTTGTCTTCATAGTCAGTAATACTTGTGACTGGGGGCTGGGTCCATGTCAAAAATCTCCCAGGTTTGGAAAGACCTCTTTCATAGACTATTTATCATAAGTCCTAAAACGTCCTAGGAATTAGAAAGCCTCTGGATTTCAGAAACCACTACGACACTTCTTTGGGCTTGAGTTATCGTCTCGTCTTGAATATTTGATGCTGAAACTCTTTTGAGCCTGCAGGTGTATTATTGTCAGATGTGTACTGGTAAATCTTCTCCTGTGAGCTCTTATGATTAATAAAGGTTTGGCTTGAGTCTTTTTAGATTTACTGGAGAGAGGAATGTTTCTTAACTCTTTTCTTCCTACTCCTCATTTAAAATAAAATGAAATAACCAATATTTAGTTAAAGATGTTATATGAGGTAAAATGTATACAAAGGTAATAGTGAAGTATTCATATAAGAAATAAGATGCCATTCAAGCCCTATTCTGAATGGAGGTGGCTGAGCTTGGCTAACAGCAATAAAAATTGTCTTTGCCTGGAGAATCCCAAGGACGGGGAGCCTGGTGGGCTACCGTCTATGGGGTCGCACAGAGTCGGACACGACTGAAGCGACTTAAAAGCAGCAGCAGCAATCAAGCACTGGGACTTATTCAGCACATTTCTCATAATAACCCTGCACGCTAAGTCTTGTCTGACTCTGTGCAACCCAATGGACTGTAGCCCACCAGGCCCCTCTGTCCATGGGATTTCCCAGGCAAGAATACTGGAGTGGATTGCTGTTTTCTTCTCCACATAACAACCCTACTAGGTATTAATTGTTGTTCAGTCACTAAATCGTATGCAACCAGGTATTCATAGGCATGTACTATTCTTATCTCCATTGTACAAATGAGGGAACTGATGCTCAAGATAAAAATCATAATTAAGGGAGCTAGTATAAAACCGAGGTCTGTCTGGCCCCATGGTTCATCCTGCATCCGTATGTATTCTACAGCATGGACTCAAAGCATTATGTTTTTTCCTGGGAGTGACCTTTCTAAGAGCTGAGGAGATCTTCCCTTTTGGATACAGGACAGGGGCATTTTTCATGTTTTACCATCTTGAGGAAAATGCTGCCATTGTCCTTGGGTAGGGCTCATTCACCCAGTTAGAATCACCCTCTAATTCAACCACAACCCAAACCTGGAGCACCATTCCCTAGGACTCTGGCTTCACTGCAGACATTCAGAACAGTAAGGCAGGTATTGGTCAAGACTTTGGAGTAGACAGATTTTGGTTCAGAGGACCAAAATCCTTCTAAGCCTCGGTTTATTCATCCATAATATTGGAATAAGGATAATACTTAATGGAGGAGGGCATGGCAAGCCACTCCAGTATTATTGTCTGGAGAATCCCATGACAGAGGAGCCTCGTGGGCTACAGACCGTGGCATCTTACATAGTCAGACATGACTGTAGCAACTTAGCACACACACACCCCCAACATAACAGACTTATTGGGAAAGCTAATTAACATTTATGTAAAATACTTGACATAATGCCTGTCTCATAATAAACCTGACAAAATTATAGATATGGTTGTTTATAATCAGCAGAAGAGCCTCATGCACACACCTACACTCACAGTCACACATGTGCAATTAATTGTGAGGCCAGACTCTATGGATGCAACCCTGGAGACCAGATTCTCTTGTCTCTCTGGAATGGATTCCCTGGGCATGGACCTTGGCATCAAGAAGACATTTGAATATTTCCATGACATTGGATTCAGCATGTAGAGGGCTCTACAATCCCTTCCAACATTCATGGTAAAACCATGTCCTGGCTTTCACTAAAGAACTCTATTAAGTTCTAACCTACCACCATTCACACACATTCTACAGAAGGACAAGACTTGGCTCATTTTTTTAATCAGATTTGCAAAAGAAAATTATTCCACTGTATGTTGGCATATTTGGAAGCTAAATGTGACACAGTATGGAGAGTTTAACTCAGATGATGAAGGAATTAAAAGAAATTCCCACATCTAAAACAGATGTACAGGCAGGATCCATTCGTGGTAGTCAGTTCACGAATTAAGAAAGTAAGTTAAAGGATAAGTGCACATTTCAAGATCTAAGTCTTTGTTCAATATTTTAAACACATGGTTGATTTCAAAGTCCTTTTAACCACTGAGTTGGAAAGCAAACCACTCAGAAGTAGCTGGCACCTTGGAGGAAAGGATTAGAATTCCTTGTGTCCTTGATATGTTAAAGAAGTGATCAGAAACAATCAGACTGGATTCAGTTCAGTGGAACAGGAGAAAAACAAACTCTTGTGAGCAGAAGGTGGTGGAGAGCTGGCTTTGTATGGATCCAATCAAGACAACCCATTCCAAGTGAGTCATTGCTGAAAGTCAGGAGCACTTCTGGGCAGCATTAATGAGAAGCTGCAGACTGTACAGATCTCAGGAGGCATCTCTCCCTACCTCTTCATTGCCACAAGGCAGAGCACTCTTCAAGCTATGAGAGATTCACAGAGCAGGAGAGAGTTGAGGAATGCAGGGCATTAGGAGGTCAGGAAGAGAAGAAAAACAGTCAGTGTAAAGACTGTGGAAAGCAGCCTATGCCCATGAAAACAGGAAGAAGAAATGGGCTCAAAATTATTACACAGGGATTGAGGTTAGCTTAAAGAAGAAACTGAGAAGAGGTGGGAGAAGAAACCTTGAAACTTTACAAGTTTAATACCATCTCTTTTTTAGAATAAGTTGCAGTGAGATTTAGTGAGATGACAAAAGATGATGCTGGTTAATTTTGAAACCGTTTTCTGTCATCTGAACACTCAAAGGTTAAGCAGAAATATTAGGAAAGTCTTCTGATCTGGACTCATTTTAAGTTCTCTATGTGTATCTTAAAAAATCTCACTTCCAGATGCATCTTCTAGTCATTCTGTTTGGGTCAAATGTTTGTCTGTTTAATTTATGTATAGAAGGCCTAGCTTAAATGACATCTCTTCCAGGAAGTCTTTCCTGAAGCTGAAAGAAACCTTTACCCTTTCTGAAACCCTCATAGCATTGTATTACGGTTCCCTCCCCTGTGATGCTTTCTCACATAAAATATTTGGTTATGTGCTAACTAATGTATGATGAAAGCCTAAATGAGCAACTCTTTCTTGACATTCGTGGAAACTAACTTTGGCAGCACCCTCCTCCTAGCCTGCATGCAAAGGGCTAACTCCTGACAAATATCAACAGACTAAGGGATGTTTCCCAGTTGGCTTCATGTAGTTGGTGATTGAAGCACAATTTGAAAAAAAAAAAACAAGGAACACTTCACCTGTGTTATTGTGATTTGTACAGACTTACTGTATTTGAGTAGAACCCACAAAACTTAGAAAAACATGGGAGGGAAAGAGAATAGTAGATGTTAAAACATAAAAAGTGAAGAAGACTCTCCAAGGTGCCATGTTGGAAGAGGGACTTAAAACACCGAAGAGACCAGGGAAGGCTTTTCTACTGCCAGGCATAGTTCATGAGTTCCTGGGAAGTATTGCGAAGTCCCACAGAGCCGCCTTGTTGATACAGCTTTTGGGGCCCTATGACTTCACCAGGTAGCATTTATTACAGTTAGATAAGTTTTTGACCAATATGAAGAAACTTGACAAGCTCTACAGAAAGTCTCTTGAAACCTTTTGTGTTTTTGCTGAAAAGATAGGAAACAGTGAACAGATTCTGTGGCAGATCTCAAATCGCAGTTCTCTTTCAGTCTTCATTCTGTTCTCCTGTGGAGACAGAGAGAAAAATCACAAAGATGGGGGGAGACAAATGAGTTACTGAAACAGAAACAGTAAACACCCATGAGCCCAGAAACACTGAACTTTGCCTCTTTTACATAACCTATGAAAAAACTACTCCTAAAAGACCGTGATCTGTTTCAGCCTATGCAAAATGAATATTATCTACTATAACAAATAGTTTTCTTCTCTAGAACAAAATCATCCTATTTTAACATAATATCTTAATCTCATGTAATTTAAAAAACAAATTTAAAGACATAGAGTGAGGTAACCTGTAGTGATTGGGGGTGAAAGGCAGAGATGTCATGGGAGCCAGTATCATTTTGGACATTTGACAGCTAACCCTAGTTTCTTGGTTAATATTGTTTCTTTTTAATGACCACCTCTGGCTTTTAGTGTTGGAACGCCATCTTGGGAATGCGTGTTTGGTTGTAGAGGCAAACTATGATGCTTTGTTAATACCCAAGACAGACGACTATTCTCCTATGTTCTCAAGGATGGGCCTTCTCCAAACTCAGTAATTCTAAGTGGTAGCTACATCGAGAGAGTGCCATCAGTATTACTTGGAGGTTAACTTGTAGATAATTATGATATTTTTAAATGTCATGATATGTTTTAAAGTTTTTCTTTAGGGCTGTCATTCTAGGGGAAAGAGAGTGAGTCAGTTTAGTACTCATGATAAGTGGACTGTTGATATGACAAAATCAGCATTTGTTTATAAAATATTTTTTAAAATATTAATTAATTATTGCTAAGGTATTTATTGGGCTTCCCTGTTAACTCAGTTGGTAAAGAATCTGCCTGGAATGTAAGAGACCCAGGTTCAGTCCCTGGTTTGGGAATGTCCCCTGGAGAAGGAAATAGC
The DNA here is from genome assembly GCA_006410615.1 of Neotragus moschatus. Classification (NCBI taxonomy): domain Eukaryota; kingdom Metazoa; phylum Chordata; class Mammalia; order Artiodactyla; family Bovidae; genus Neotragus; species Neotragus moschatus. The sequence goes on from SJYA01002813.1 coordinate 794,341, forward strand.
AACCCACTCCAGTATTCTTGCCTGGAGAATCCCATGAACAGAGGAGCCTGGTGGGCTACAATTCATGGAGTCACAAAGAGTTGGATATGACTAAAGCAACTTAGCACACACATATGCAAAGTATTTACTGGTATTACAGATATTTGTTCCTTTTTATCCACGGGGAAACTGAGGCTCAGATTGGTTATTCAGCCATGGAGTGGGCAAGTTGGCACTTGAGCACAGGCAATTAGCCTTCCAAACCCAAACTCCTTGCTATTGATTATTCTTCCTCATGTGAAGTGCAGATATTTATAAAAATGTGTGCAAATCCTTCTTTTCATGCTTTGGTGAGTATTCACTGCATCGTTCTAGGTTCTGCTGGGTGAGAATCGTTTGATGGCAAGAGTGAAAAGAGTGCCGCTCTGTGTGGGACACCTCAGTGATTCAGCTGTAGAAAAGTGTTGTAATAGCTACGGTGGCAGAGTGCAGTCCTCAGCAGGAGGCCGTCGCTGCGCACCATTACTCCCATCACACCCCTTACCAGGCAGTAGTTACCAAGGGACCGTTAGTGGTCCTGCTCAGTCATTAGTGGGCACCACAGTGGGCCCCGCCCAGAAGCAACCGCTGGTCAATGAGTGCTTGTTAGTAGGGGCGGAGTGAAGTTCCTCAGGTGGAGAGTAAGGTAAAAGGAAGATCCTGTCCTTCTCCCAGGGGCCCTCCTGCTCACCTGGCCTCCAGGGGAGCTGGGGGGGGGCCAGGGAACAGGCTGGAAGCTGTGTCCTGCAGGGCTCCAGAGCCCTTATCAAGGCCATCCCATGTGACCATGTCCCCCATCCCCACCTCTGTAACCTAACTGCTACAGCAGTGTGCATAGCACACAGGCTGGGGGCCTGGCCCCTGCCATTTGGGTGTCCTGAAGAGCCTGAGGACAGCTGGGCCCTGGGTGCCTGCCTCCCACAGCAGTGACATCTGAACAGGTCTGGGGGCCTGGCCCTGAGGGAGCCGCCGTCTGAAATCTGCCTCTTCAGCCAGGACCTGGACCTCAGAGGGTGAAAGTTGTGCCTGGAGACCTTGCCCTTCTTGTCAGAATGGTGAGTGACATTTGTTTGGTGGAGATTTACAGAAACATTGTTACCTGACCACTGACCTGACCTCAAGTACACAGAGTATACCAAGCAGTTCCCAACAACTAACCATGACCCTCCCTTACCTTTCCTACAAAAGGGCTTTGCTGAAAGTTTTTGGGGAGTTGGGGATATTTTAAGGTGTGAGCTACCCATCTCCCTACATGGCACTCAATAAACCTTTCTCTGTTCCAAACTGCAGTGGTTTGGTATTGGTTGGCCTCGTTGCGTATCAGGCACATGGACTCGTGTTTTGTGATCTTTGCTGTGGCTGGCCACACCAGCTGTTTCTGACTTTAGAGTCCAAGGTGTAAATTATAACTCTGCCATTTGCTATCTGATGAACCTCATTTTACTTATTTTGTAAAATGGAGATAGTCCTACGTCATTGGGTGGAGTGCCAATTAAATGAGAAAACACGAAGAAACTATTTAATCTATTGTTTGAGAAATGGTAGCATTTATTGTGGTTGATATTGTTCTCATAATGTCATGAATATGTGACATTTTAACTGTTGTGGCCTTAGGCATACTGCCCAATTAGCAGACAGACTTCAGCAGTGAAATGGAGCCTTGCTTGTATTTTGCCATTAAATGCTCCTAGTGCACAGGAGATAAATAAACGTTGTTTTTTATATATATAAGTACTTAATAAACAATTGTTTTAGTAATTGGATTGTAAGTCCAAGAGGTAGAAAATGTTTTGTACATTCCTTCAGTATTTCCAGTGGCAATAACGGGCAGTGTACCAGTCAAATACTCACTGGATGTCTCTTAGTTACAGAAGCGAAAAATAATAATGGGGGTGGTGAATGTTATTTAAGATGTCGTTGGATATTTCCAAGTAGACGGGTAACTTGGTCTGATTTGTATCTGGAAAGGACGCTTCAGGCTGTCTTGTGGAGGGAGGAGAGGACCTTGGAGAGAGAGAGTGGTAGCAGAGGAGTCTCTGTGCCGTCAGGAGGCCTTTCCTGCTGCGCCCTACTCGTGACAGTGCCTCTCACTCCCCAGGCCATTTCCCCTCGTGGCTTTTTGTTTGCTTGCTTATTTATGCTGCTATGTTCCCAGCACTTAGAATAGTTCCTGGAACATGAGAAGGACTCAGTATTTATTGAATAAGTAGATAGAAGTGGCACAGTCAGTAAGGAGCTTATTGGGGTTGTGAGAAGTGACATGGTAGACATCTTCTCAGTGGAAATGGAGAGAAGAATACTGATTTGGGATGAATAAATGGAGTGAGCCTGGTGGGTAAGAAAGAGAAGTCAGGGGTCACGTAGTCTGATGGTCTGATTAAATGGCCAAATGATGGCTCCTGTTTCTGAAATGCAAAAGGATGAGGAGGGAAAGGGCAAGGGTGAGAGGAGGTGAAGATGAGTAGAAAAAGCAATGGGCCTGAACAACCCAAGGCACCCAGGAAAATGCTGGAACTACCCCTTAGGTAAATCACCTGTGATCTTTTACAGCAGCAGAAGTATATGTCTGACAGGCAGACCTTCCTTGGTGGAATGTCTCTCCTGGAGAGGCAAGAGTGAAAGGAATTTAGTTGAGGTGTGAGAAAGCCTTAAAATACAAGAATGTCTCAGAGTACACAGTGGGAACCAATATGAGGTGCCCCTCCCTGAAAGTCCAGTTAGATCTATAGGGGAGCCTGTGGGGAGAGATCAGTGAGAAACGAGGTGTCCTCTCCGATCCCTTCTTTTGACAGCTCAGCCATTCCTGTTTTACATGGAAGCACCATGGAATGCAGGAAGGTCCCTACAATATGGTCCTTAATCCTTTGTAGGCCTCTTCCTTGTTTGTTTAATTTAAGGACCATTTCTCCTCTTAGACGTTCAAAGAAAAGGGACCAAGGAAACAAGGCTTGACAAAAAGGTTTTTTAAAAATTAAATTATATGGACTTGAAATTTCATAGATAACTAAATGGTTCTTCCCCCATTTGGAGAAGTCAGGGAATGTTTTCTAAGTACCTATGATGATAGGAAGGGCTGTGGTTATCGGGATGTGTAGAGTATTTTCTTCCCAATGCTTCTCCTTCCAAGAGTTCAAGTGTTACGCTCAGTCTCACATGAAGGACTCTGGGAGAGGTCTCAGGGGCAGATCTGAATTTGAACCGTAGTAGTAAATATGGGTATCCTCTGCAAAATGTCACAGCCCTGGACATCTCTTTCTGGGCTTTGTTGTGTCTACCTCAGCGTTATTGTGAACGTTCACAGAGTACTCAGCTCAGCAAAAGTAAGCTTTCTTGTCCAAGGTCTTTGGCAAGGACCCAAAACAATAGCTATGCCAGAGTATCCACATATATTTGGGCGACATACCACAAGCGAAGGTCCTGGAACTCACTGATGATTTCCTTTAGAGCCTTTTGTTGCCATTCCCCACTTAGAAGATTTTAGCAGACTGATGTGGAAAGATTTTTATTCTCATGAGCTCTTTCTGGCATATCATTTACTAACACATAACAAAACTACAGAACAAGATCCTCCAATCCCAGTTCAGTTCAGTTCAGTCGCTCAGTCGTGTCCTACTTTTTGCGACCCCATGGATCGAGGCATGCCAGGCCTCCCTGTCCATCACCAAATCCCAGAGTTCACTCAGACTCACGCCCATGGAGTCAGTGATGCCATCCAGCCATCTCATCCTCTGTCGTCCCCTTCTCCTCCTGCCCCCAATCCCTCCCAGCATCAGAGTCTTTTCCAATGAGTCAACTCTTCGCATGAGGTGGCCGAAGTACTGGAGCTTCACCTTTAGCATCATTCTTTCCAAAGAAATCCCAGGGCTGATCTCCTTCAGAATAGACTGGTTGGATCTCCTTGCTGTCCAAGGGACTCTCAAGAGTTTTCTCCAACACCACAGTTCAAAAGCATCAGTTCTTCGGTGCTCAGCCTTCTTCACAGTCCAACTCTCACATCCATACATGACCACAGGAAAAACCATAGCCTTGACTAGACGGACCTTTGTTGGCAAAGTAATGTCTCTGATTTTGAATATGCTATCTAGGTTGGTCATAACCTTTCTTCCAAGGAGTAAGCATCTTTTAATTTCATGGCTGGAGTCACCATCTGCAGTGATTTTGGAGCCCAGAAAAATAAAGTCTGACACCATTTCCACTGTTTCCCCATCTATTTCCCATGAAGTGATGGGACTGGATACCATGATCTTCGTTTTCGGAATGTTGAGCGTTAAGCCAACTTTTTCGCTCTCCTCTTTTACTTACATCAGGAGGCTTTTGAGTTCTTCTTCACTTTCTGCCTTAAGGTTGGTATCATCTGCATATCTGAGATTATTGATATTTCTCCAGGCAGTCTTGATTCCAGCTTGTGTTTCCTCCAGTCCAATGTTTCTCATGAAGTACTCTGCATATAANGTTTTCGGAATGTTGAGCGTTAAGCCAACTTTTTCGCTCTCCTCTTTTACTTACATCAGGAGGCTTTTGAGTTCTTCTTCACTTTCTGCCTTAAGGTTGGTATCATCTGCATATCTGAGATTATTGATATTTCTCCAGGCAGTCTTGATTCCAGCTTGTGTTTCCTCCAGTCCAATGTTTCTCATGAAGTACTCTGCATATAAGTTAAATAAGCAGGGTGACAATATACAGCCTTGGCGTACTCCTTTTCCTATTTGGAACCAGTCTCTTGTTCTATGTCCAGTTCTAACTGTTGCTTCCTGACCTGCATACAGGTTTCTCAAGAGGCAAGTCAGGTGGTCTGGTATTCCCATCTCTCTCAGAATTTTCCACAGTTTATTGTGATCCACACAGTCAAAGGCTTTGGCATAGTCAATAAAGCAGAAATAGATGTTTTTCTGGAACTCTCTTGTTTTTTTGATGATCCAGCGGATGTTGGCAATTTGATCTCTGGTTCCTCTGCCTTTTCTAAAACCAGCTTGAACATCAGGGAGTTCATGGGTCACATATTGCTGAAGCCTGGCTTGGAGAATTTCGAGCATTACTTTACTAGTGTGTGAGATGAGTGCAATTGTGTGGTAGTTTGAGCATTCTTTTGCATTGCCTTTCTTTGGAATTGGAATGAAAACTGACCTTTTCCAATCCTCTGGCCACTGCTGAGATTTCCACATTTGCTGGCATATTGAGTACAGCACTTTCACAGCATCATCTTTCAGGATTTGAAACAGCTCAACTGGAATTCCATCACCTCCACTAGCTTTGTTCATAGTGATGCTTTCTAAGGCCCACTTGACTTCACATTCCAGGATGTCTGGCTCTAGATTAGTGATCACATGAGGGGAGATATTTGCCATAAAACTGTGGCCAGGAATGTGGAAAATGTGGCTGGATTTGAATTCAGGATTTACTACCTACTAGATTTGTGACCTGGGGTAAAATGGGTATATTTGTAGCAGGTCTAAGCTAACAGTAAACTGTTGTGAGTAGGAAATGAAATAATGCATGTAAGACACTCATCTTCACATAGTAACCAGCACATTACACATGTAGTGAGTGAAAGTCACTCAGTCGTGTCTGACTCTTTGTGACCCCATGGACCCCATACACAGTCCATGGAATTCTCTAGGCCAGACGACTGGAGTGGGTAGCCTTTCCCTTCTTCAGGGGATCTTTCCAACCCAGGAAGCAAACCAGGGTCTCCTGCATTGCAGGCAGATTCTTTACCAACTGAGCTATCAGGGAAGCACATGCAGTAACTAGTAGTTATGATTCATATATTCTTTTATATTTTGTTATTTGTATTCATGTATTGTATGGCTTTAATTCTAAGTTGCAGATTTTTTTCTATTTTGATATTTTTTAAACTGGAACTTGTAATTGATTTATGCTTATTCTGTTTTATATACCCATTGGGTATTATAAAGGGAAACTTTTCCCACTGTCTTTTTGAACTGGCAGTGAAAGTTATAGGAGGACTTAGTGCATTTTTTTAACCTGTCACCTTCCTGAATTATTTTGAGTATTTTTTTAGTTGATTTTTATGTTTTTTGAGTAGATGACCACATGATCCATAAATAATCATGATTTAGCTTCTCTTTTACAATAGCTGTGTTTTAATATCCTCTTCTTGTCTTATTACTTACTTGGAATATCTGGAACAGTACTAAATACTAGTGACTAGAGTGAATATCCTTGTCTTGTACCTAGTTTTCTTGGGAATGCTGCCAGTAGTTCACCATTATTATGTTCAACATTCAGATGAGATCATCCTTATTAAAGAGGTACATTTTTTATTTTTAGTTTCCTATAAATTTATAACAGGAATTTTTCAATTTTTACCAAATGCCTCCTAAGCATTTTTCTAAGTAGTGGCTCTCACGAGTATACAAAGGAATTCCCAAAGAGCTTCAAAAAAAAAATTAGGACTTGCTCCAGATATGCTGCAGGATAATTTGCTATGTTAAAAATCAGGCCCATGATGGTGATGTGTACCAAGCATTAAGTACACCTCAGGTACTTAATGATGTGTACTCATTAAGAAGGTTTGACTTGGGTGATCAAATACATATTTGGGTCTCTTAACTTACTGATGTGATGATTTATATTATAGAACTATGAATTTTAAACTATCCTACTTTGCCTGAATAAATCTTACTTGGCCCTGTTTATATTATTCTTTTAATGTGTTACTGGATTTTCTTTGCAAGTATTATGACTTACAGTTTTTATATCATATTCATAAGTGGAATTAGCCTATAGTTTATTCTTTTATGTATATAAGCCATGGCAGTTTTGAAAATTAAATTGTGAAGCATCTGTATTTCCAAAATTCTTTAAGCAGACAGAGAAAATTGATCTGTTTTTGAAAGTATGAAAGTACCCTGTTAAGGGACCCAAACCTAGGGCCATTTTGGGGCAACATATTCCATTTATTTCATGATTATTGAGGTGTTACCTTCCTTCTCCCAATGAATTTTATTATTTTTATTTTCCTGAAGTAGTTTCCATTTCATCCAGATAGAGATCTGTTGTCCTTATTCGGATCTCTTCTTTGTCTGTTATATTCTCTTGGTTTTCAGTCATTCTGTAATTAGTTGAATTCTCCTGCCATCCTTTTTTTCTTGATTAGATATCCCAAGAAGAGGGGTTTTGTTGGTTTGCTTTTTGTTTGCTGTTTGTTTTTTGTGTATGAGCATGCTTTCAGTGATAGGCCACTTGCACTTCGCTCATTTCATTTCTGCTGGGCTAATGGATCTTTCTCTTACTATCGTGTCTTCTGTTATGTGTCCTCCTCCTCCTCAGCCTCTTTATCCCTTTTCCCCTCCTCACCACCCCATTCTGAATGGGTGGAGGATGGAAGGGATGCCAAAAGTAGAATCTGAAAAAGAGCCCTGGTTACCCCAGTGACATTTCTAGAGAAGCAGGTTTTCTCTACACTTAATCTTTGTCAGTAGCCCTCCTAGGACTTAAGGCGCACCCGCACATATATTGATGTGCATATATTCATGCCCACATGTGTTTGTTTAATTATGCGTAGGCATGTGCGTATACACATGTGGGCTCTAGTGTAACAAATCTCTTTATTGAAAAACTTAAGACATATTTTTTTCCACATGGATATTTGGATTTATTCATTGGAAAAGGGTCACACTGACCATCAATGAAGACTAGTAATCTTATTTAATCAGATGCGAAACATCATCAAGGAGATTTCCTATGCCTTGAAAGTTTTGTTTCTTTTAAGAAACGTGAAGAAGCTTCATGAACATGATTTTTAACATAATTGCCTCATATAGGAAATAGACAATCATGTCACATTTCACCATGATAAACAGTACACTAAATGGGCACAGTATTCTAAAATTCACATGTGGAAGAGAACCACACAAGTATAAAAAGTAAAATTTATATACAGGATTAAGGGTAAAAGTGTATGTTACAGCATGTTTGCCTGATAGTGTATAATTGCTGAGCATTATTTGTCGGTTAGGGGGATCAGCTAAAGCCCAGTGTATAAAAATTCATGCCAGTAGGAAATTTACTATAAATCAAAGTCTAGATTACTCCATAACATTACGTCTTTGAGTTGTAAATTAACTTGCACAAATTTGGTTTTCTGGATAATGAGCAACATTTCCAGTGGAGCTGGAGGCCTTCCATAAATATGTTCAGATGAGAACAAAGCCTCACTTCCCCGTCTTCTGTCCTGCTAGGGCCTCTGCGTGCCTGCTCTTATTGCCAGACTTCCACCCAGAGGTGGCCTGGGGGTGTGTCCTGGGGTGTGGGCAAAGAACACTCATCCTCTAGCCCTGGCTATAGCTCACCACATGAAATTTCATTCTTACTGTAACAAAGCCATAGCTGTTGCCTGCTCTCGCTGGGCACAGTTCTGCCTTTAAGCAGGATGTTGCCCCATAATCTGGTGACGTGTGGGTCTTCAGATGGCATACTGAAGCCCCATGCCCCTAGCCCTGGAACACTGACACCACGTGTGAAGCCTGGGGTGCCAAGTGCTTCTGCAAGCAGAGCCATTTTTCCTCAGGGAGAAATGACATGTCACTTTTGGAGATGCTGCGTGTTGTTGTTGTGTTGATGTGTCTTCAAATTCCTTGAGGCGAGAGGATGATGAAGAGGGGGACATTTGGGCCTTGTAAGCAAGTACAGAAAAGATCGGGCTGAGGAGTTACAGTTATCCAGATTGTTTCTTCACAACCCACCAGCCAAATGGACTCACGTTAAACAGAAAATCTATTAATACTAATGCTAAAGATACTGATGGTAATTCTAACCATAGTGCCAAAGTCTAATATTTGTATGTTTGTGCATTTGTGTCAGGTATTGTGGTATTACTCTGCTTTCTCTTTTCTTCTCCCAGCAACTCTATGAGATGGTGCCAGTTATAAGAAAACCAAGGATTAGAGAAGTCTGGGTCAAGCTTCTCTGGTAGCAGCTTCAGCGTATAATCTCCAGAGTGCTCTGGAGCCAGTATCCAGAGTCATGTCGGCTAGCCACAGCTTGCCCTTTGTGCTGCTTTTTGTGTCCTTCTAGGAGGCACATCAGAGACTTCTGCTCTTTCTGTGTACAGGAATATTCCCTCTGCTCCTAGGTTCCTCTGGTTGGGAAAATCTGCAGCTGATGTCCCTCGTGACTCTCTGGAATCCTAGTGAGTCTCATCCTTGTGGTCCCGCCGTATCCTCTCAGTGACCTCTGCTCCATCCCTGTTTCACTTACCTCTGTCCTACCCTCAGTCACATTCTGTGCCTGAAGAATTAAATCACTATTTATGTTCTCATTCCTTAGTCTCCTCCACAAGAACCTCTCCAATTGCCATGTTTATCCTCTCTCTCTCTGGGACGTCACAGGCCTGTATTTGACTTTTCCAGGGCTTAGGGCAAGAAGACAGATGTAGGCCCAGTTTAGCTCATGTATTCTTCTTTGTAATTTCAGTTTACTTGGTCAGTTGCTAAACTTTCAGTGACAACAGCAGTAATGACAACAACTTTTTTAAGAAACAGAAAAGAAAAAAACTGCACGTGGGTGTTTTGGTATGCAGGGCCTCAGAGCACGGGCCGAAGCCAGGAGACCCTCTCATCCAGTCTCAGGATGGAGAGAGTCTTAGTCCTAGCTCAGTGAGGCTGCACTGGGGGACCACCACCAAGCTGTCTTTCTCTTTGTTCTCCTCCAGCTCACAGGCTCATTGTCCTTCTTTCCTTTAAAAGTGAAAGGAAAGTGGATTATGCAGATTATATTGATTCACCGACTTCTCCTGAACAAACTTCACACAGAATAAATCACGTTTTATCTGGAAAGTGGCAGAGATTGGCAGAGAAGAGCAGGTTTAAGCTAGTAACTTGTCTGCTACTGTGAGTATCAGAAGTTTGGGAAGGGGAAGTATTTTTCTGATCAGATTTTTCCGGTCAAGCTTGGGGAGAGCACTCTTACTATCTTTTCTCTTTGTCTTGTCCCCTAGCACATGTTCATGGTATCTTCTGTCTGTCTGTCTGTCTCTTTCTCTCTCTTACACACACAGGTCTTTCTTCAACAGGGAGAAGAAAGGAAGAAGGAAGAAAATAGTAAATTAAAATCAAAGAAGTTCTTTCCCATGAAGTGTGGTAGATTGGAAGCTGGGTAATGAGATTAAAGGCAGAATGACACATGTGGGCACTTCTGAGGCAAGCCAGGCTCCTGCTTTAACTATAAATGCTCCTCCCCACCCCCTCTACCAAGGGCTCTAACTCTGTTAAAATGCCCACTGAATTAAAATTTGTTCTCCGGTTGGACCCGGGAGTTTGTGTTGGTGTAAGCAGTGACCTATAACAATTTAAAATTTAATGAGGCAGGAACCAAACTGGGCTTGTGTTTTATGTGTCTAAAGCTTGTAAAACATGCCATTCTCTTAACCACATCAAAATAAATATTAGTAATTAGTTAATATTAATGGATATTTCAATGAAGGTCTTTCTTTTTAAATGGAAAATAAAGCAAATTGACTGGAAGAGAATATTATGTTCCCCCTGGCTGGGCCAGACCATGCTGTTTGCCTGGTGGCAGCCACCCAGGCTCAAGGCTCAAGGCAGAGGGTGTGAGGTGGATGAGTGGCTCCAAAGACCTAGCCTTGTACAAGCAAACCTGCAGAGGGAGGACTCGTGGCACTGCGTGTGACTCAAGTCTGCGGGAAGCCCCTGGAGCAGGGCAGGGAGGGCCAAACCCACCAAGAGGAGAGCTGCGAGAGAGGGTACTGCCACACCATGAGGTTGACAAAAGACCTCTGAGTCTGGGATCCTTGCGTGCTTTGTCATCCTGTTTCAGGCCACAGCTCAGGGAATTTAACTTCCCCAGTGTCTAAATGCATCCTCCGTTCTGAACTTGGGCTGTGGAATTCATCTTAATTTGAGAGAAGAACCGATGTTGACATCATGCCTCCCTGCATGAGATCTCCTGGGCGTTCGTCCCATCCCGCTAGGTGGTTCCTGGACTACTGGGAACACTGCGGTTCTGTCTCATTGTCTCCCTTTTCCCCAAAGTAAGGACTGTGTTTCACCCAGCCTGGTTCGAGACTGAACATATCACATTAAAACTGTGTGATAAGTGAGGGTGTGCCATGTCTCAAAGGCTGTAGGGCTAATTACTGCCTTGAACTTATGCAGAGCAGCCAAAAGGATTTTTTTTTTTTTTTTTTTTTAAAAGATTATGATTATGGGACTTCTGGTTAGAATCCTCTGGGTATCAGGCAGAAGTAGCAGCCCAAATTTGGGGGAGAGGAGAATAAAATGACAAGAATCTCAAATTGGATAAATATATATACAAAGGCAGCCTCCTTTCCCTCTGTAATCTCTGTTCCCTTTCAGTATATTCTGGGTGTTTAGCGAACCGAAAAATACACTTAAAGCTTTTCCCACTGCACTTTCAATAAGCCCAGGATACTGTAACCAAAACTGCCTATCCCAGAAACACCTGTCAGCAGTTTGATTTTTTTTTTTTTTTTCATTTTAACTGAACTGAAGTACCAAGCCATCTTTGTTCATCAGGTGACTATTGATTGGGACATGCTTCCTGTCTATAAGCACTATTATAGGTACTGGAAATGCAATGAACAAAACCAACTCTCATGGAGCTGATGTTCTAGAGGGAGAAAAACAACCAACAAGATAAGTACGATAAATATTAGGTTGACCCATATCACACTGTCAATTTCGTAGGTCCAAAAGTTGGTAATTCCATGAGTTTCAACTTAGCGTATGATATTTTGATGATGGTAAGCACTAAAGAGAAAAATACTTAAAGGAGAAAAGGACATATATGTATGGCAGAAACCAACCCAATATTGTAAAGCAATTATCCTTCAATTAAAAATAAACTTAAAAAAAATTAAAATAAGTAAAATTAAAAACTAAAAAGCAGAAAAAGTGGATTATGTGAAATGTTGAGGTTAGGGACTTTCAGTTAAAGAATGGGTTGGTTGGATGGCATCACCAACTCAGTGGACATGAATTTGAGCAAACTCTGGGAGACAGTAAAGGACAGGGAAGTCTGAGGTGCTGTAGTCCATGGGGTTGCAAAGAGTCAGACATGACTGAGCAACTGAACAACAAAACAAGGTAAGGAAAGCCCTCACAGAGAAGGTGAGGTTTGAATAAAGGTCGAAGAGAGTATCTGGGAGGAAGAACAATCTAGGCAGAGGGAATAGCAAATGCAAAGGCCCTGAGGTGGGGTCAACAAAGAGGCCTGTGTGGCAGGAATAGAGTAAGTGGGTGAAGAAGAGTGGAATGGTTTTAGAAGAGTGATCAGAAGCCGAGTCAGGCAAGGCTGGTTCCATTGGGATGCCTTTGGCTTGACCTTGAGTAAGATGAGAGGCCTGTGAGATGTTTCTGAGCAGAGGAATGACTTGCTGCAATATAACATTTCAGCAGGATCCCTGACTTCTATGTTGAGCAAAGGCTGCAGGGCTAAGGGCAGAAGCAGGGGTACCAGCAAAGAGACCACCACAAAGATCCAGGCAGTAGACAGTGGTGAGTCAGATGAAGGGGTGACAGCAGGGCGGTTGTGGTGTCCACCTGTGGATCTGTGAAGACAGAGCCAGTTGAAATGCTGAAGGGTCAGATGGTGGGGTATGAGAGAGTGGTGGGTAGGGAGCATGTTTTGGTCAGAGCAATGGAAAAACAGAGTTGCCCTGAGCTGAAATGAGGTGACTATAGCAGGAGCTGGTTACACGTTAAGAGACTCTCTCCTCCTTGGCAGATTTTAATCATTCCAGGATGCCAGGCTCAGTTCTGATGAGTGAAAATGCAGAGCAAAGGTAAAGGAAGGGAAAGAACCTTAAGTAGCCTTTTTCTATAATGAAATGGCAATTCAAAGAATATTTACTTTTGATGGTGCACTGGGGGCACCATGTTGAACTTGGGATATTTTCTTATCTAATATGCATGACAACCCCTCATGGGTGGGAAAGCCCATAGAGGTGAGGCTCAGAGCCTTCCTGAGGGGCTCCCGGGTTGCTGACGGCTTATTTCACCACTCCAGCATGAATGGTTGTGTGTGAGGCTCACCACACTAGGTAAGAGTAGAAGACAGACACAGTTGAGAATTCTGAAAAACGATAGCTCGCCAGGTGTACCCCAGAACTCCTAGCCCAGGCTGGGCTGACTCTTAGCCCCCAATAAATAAATAAATGAATAAATGTTGAATGACTCCACCTCATCAACAGTGATGGTAAGCTCTTCAGTATAGAAGGACAGACTTCTTAAGCAACAGGAGGATAGATCATATGTATAGAGAGAGCAGATGTTAATTCAGTATACACTTACTGCGTGCCTGGCCCTGGGCAGGGTTCCCAGGGGGATAGCAGTGAACAATGCAGACAGGCTCACTGTGGCCCTCGAGCTGAGCCTGGTGTGTCACGGATGGATGTTAGAGTTTCAGAGATGAAGGAGCTTTCCAACCCATGTAGTCCAACACTCCCATTTTATAGACCAGGAAGCTGTGGTCCTTCTTATACCCCAGCTCTGTAGTCCATCCTCACAGCGGGCAGAGGACAGATCTTACTGCACAAGTTGGATCATGTCTGCTTCCTGCACTGCATCTTTATATGCATGTCACTATATTTGTGTAATTACATAAAATTAAAGCATAAAAATACAGGAAAACCCCAGCCCCTTACTAGGATGTACAGCCTTTGTCCATTGTGTACCTCCCCAAATCCATCTGCTATCATCTTCCTCTTGTCTCTAAGCTCCAACCCCTCTGGCTTGGTCTTTAAAGCTCATTCTTGTCTTAGAGCTTTTACACTTCTTGTTCTCCCTGCTGGGTATGCTCTTCCCCCTACTGTGCCCATATCCATCCTCTGGAAATCAGTTCAGGTGTCTCCTTCACAGAGGTGAGCCTCACTGAAGACTACTCTCTATAACTATCACTTTTCTTTATCTGAAGTTATATGTATTTGTATCAGTTCAGTTCAGTTCAGTTGCTGAGTCGTGTCCGACTCTTTGTGACCCCATGGACCGCAGCACGCCAGGCCTCCCTGTCCATCACCAACTCACGGAATTTACTCAAACTCATGTCCATTGAGTTGGTGATGCCATCCAACCATCTCATCCTCTGTCGTTCCCTTCTCCTTTCACCTTCAATCTTTCCCCACATCAGAGTCTTTTCAAATGAGTCCGTTCTTCGCATCAGGTGGCCAGAGTATTGGAGTTTCAGCTTCAGCATCAGTCCTTCCAATGAATATTCAGGACTGATTTCCTTTAGGATGGACTGGTTGGATCTCTTTGCAGTCCAAGAGACTCTCAGGAGTCTTCTCCAACACCACAGTTCAAAAGCACCCATGGCAGATTCATGTTGATATATGGCAAAACCAATACAATATTGTAAAGGAAAATAAAGTTAAAAAAAAAAAAAAGCATCAATTTTTCGGCACTCAGCTTTCTTTATAGTCCATGTCTCATATCCATACATGACTACTGGAAAAACCATAGCTTTGACTAGATGGACCTTCGTTGGCAAAGTAATGTCTCTGCTTTTTAATGTGCTGTCAAGGTAGGTCATGTATTTGTATACTTGTTTATTATTATTCTCTTCTCTAGACTTTGAATTTCAGGAAGGTAAAATCTAGTCCTTTGTGTTCACCACTGTATCCCCAGCACCAAGCACAGTCCCTGTTACAGAATTAATAATCACTAGTTAGTTGTTGAAGGAATGAATGACTGAGTGTGTGAAGAGGCTGGCTATGAATACACCGAGAGTGCTTTGTTCTAGGGCTGGTGTCCTGATTTACAAATCAGCCTTCTTCATATCCTGCTATATCTGGTACATAGTAAGCACTGAAATATTTGATGAAGGAATTCTGAGGGTGTTCATAGCTTGAGTGTCATAGAGGATGCTACATTTTCATGTCTATAACAGCTGTCATTGATTACTCAAAGGAATACTCCCTTGTTCAATCTCAAAACATTTTTAAACCTTAGTAAAAGATGATGCTGTGAAAGTGCTGCACTTAATATGCCAGCAAATTTGGAAAACTCAGCAGAGGCCACAGGACTGGAAAAGGTCAGTTTTCATTCCAATCCCTAAGAAAGGCAATGCTAAAGAATGCTCAAATTACCACACAGTTGCACTTATCTCACACACTAGCAAAGGGATGCTCAAAATTCTCCAAACCAGGCTTCAATAGTTACATGAACCGTGAACTTCCAGATATTCAAGCTGTATTTAGAAAAGGCAGAGGAACAAGAGATCAAAATGCCAACATCTTCTGGGTCATCAAAAAGCAAGAGAGTTCCAGAAAAACATCTATTTCTGTTTTATTGACTATGACAAAGCCTTTGACTGTGTGGATCACAATAAACTGTGGAAAATTCGAAAAGAAATGGGAATACCAGACCACCTGACCTGCCTCCTGAGAAATCTGTATACAGGTCAAGAAGCAACAGTTAGAACTGGACACGGAACAACAGACTGGTTCCAAATAGGAAAAGGAATACGTCAAGGCTATATATTGTCACCCTGCTTATTTAACTTATATGCAGCGTACATCATGAGAAACACTGGGCTGGAAGAAGCACAAGCTGGAATCAAGATTGCCAGGAGAAATATCAATAACCTCAGATATGCAGATGACACCACCCTTATGGCAGAGAGTGAAGAAGAACTAAAGAGCCTCTTGATGAAAGTGAAAGAGAAGAGTGAAAAAGTTGGCTTAAAGCTCAACATTCAGAAAACAAAGATCATGGCATCTGGTCCCATCACTTCATGGGAAATAGATTGAGAAGCAGTGAAAAGAGTGTCAGACTTTATTTTTCTGGGCTCCAAAATCACTGTAGATGGTGACTGCAGCCATGAAATTAAAAGACGCTTACTCTTTGGAAGGAAAGTTATGACCAACCTAGATAGCATATTGAAAAGCAGAGACATTACTTTGCCAACAAAGGTCTGTCTAGTCAAGGCAATGGTTTTTCCAGCGGTCATGTATGGATGTGAGAGTTGGACTGTAAAGAAAGCTGAGCACTGGAAATTGATGCTTTTAATTATGTTGTTAGAGAAGACTCTTGAGAGTCCCTTGGACTGCAAGGAGATCCAACCAGTCCATCCTAAAGGAAATCATTCCTGAATGTTCATTGGAAGGACTGATGCTGAAGCTGAAACTCCAATACTTTAGCAACCTGATCCGAAGAGCTGACTCATTTGAAAAGACCCTCATGCTGGGAAAGATTGAAGGCGAGGGGAGAAGGGGACAACAGAGGATGAGATGGTTGGATGGCATAACCAACTGAGTGGATATGAGTTTAAGTAAACTCCAGGAGTTGGTGACAGACAGGGAGAACTGGTGTGCTGCAGTCCATGGGGTTGCAGAGAGTCAGACATGACTGAGTGACTGAACTGAACTCTTGGAGGGCTTTACCATAGATCAGAGCAGGTCTATTTGCCATCCCTGCTTTAGGCTGAGTCTTCATGCATCTGGATGTGTCTGGTTAGGGAGGTTCCCTGGAGGTCTGACACATGAAGGACTCTGCATTAGAGACCTGGGAGTTCAAGCATCATAAGGAAAGTTGGGCTGAGAGGGGAGGAGTGACGTTGAGTGGAGCTGGATGTCTGTCAAACAGGGAGTTTTCTGTTTTACTTCCCTTGCACTTGTACCTGAAAGCAACAAGCCTGCAGTTAGGACAGTCAGTGAAAATTGAATAGGCTGCCTTGCTGAAGCCTCTGGGTCTTTGACAGCTCTTGGAACCAGCCACTTTGGAGCTGGCAGATATGTTAGCAATGGAAGAAGGCGCCGATGACTTGGAATCTGGCAGTCCTGGCAAAAAGCCAAAGACCTCTGAGCAATTTACATTTTCTGAGTACTGTGTGGTAATTGATTGTGCCACTGGAGCATCGAAGTTTACCTTTTATCTGTGTAACTAATTAACACTTCCCCACTTGTTATTCCTCCTTCTACCCATTAAGTCATAGTAACTCTGTGAATGAATCAGGACCCTTGCAAAATTGTGCTCATCATTTTACCCCGAACTTCCAGCACAAGGCCTGGTACACAGTAGGTGCTCAATAAATAAGTGTTGCCTGAAAGAATGAGGGAACAAATGAAGCCCTGCTAATCCCCAGGATTTTATGACCTGGGGGACATAGGTGACAGGAAGGCTGTGATAGGAAGAGGAGGCTATGATGTGGGAGATCAGGCAGATGACACCCCCCTGATGACTCCTGTTCCAGGAAGTGGAGATGGGAAGGCAAAAAGAAATACAGTGTGCTTTTTGGCCGTTCTTTCTCCCCAGATACTGGGTTTTTGGTGAAGGTGAGTCTGGGTTATAGTTCTAGAGTTTTGTACATTACCAATTCCCAGTATGCCTGTTGTCTCCGAGAGGATCATCTACCATTCCCAGCCTGTGCCAGCAGACGTGGGGCCAGACGGTGAGCACTGCCCTCCCAGGTATTCTCCCTTGTGGGTTCTCAGCCCATCTCCCAAGCTCGGCTCTTGACCCTCCCCTCTCATTGTACCTGGGATGAGCCCTCCCTCCACATCCACTTGAAATGCCAACTCTGCTCAGCCTCTTTAGGTTGTTTCCACACCTAGACAGGGAGAGCTCTCATACTGTTGATTCTATTAAAAGCATCTACCTAAACATCCCTCCAGCCATTTCTCTTTTATTTTGTTTGGGTCTTTGTTCCCTTTCCTGGTAGAGCCAGGAGGCATGTTCGAACCTTCCAGTGGAGCAGATGCCTCGTCTCCAAATCTACAGTTTCCTGTTGCCAGCCCTGAGAGACAGCAGCGATTTTGTTGATCTGCTGGGATTTCGTGCTGCTGCATGCTCTGTACTCTGAAATCTTCCTGTCCTCCCAGCAGGCCTCAGAGGTCGATTCTCACTCTTCCCTTGCTGTTCCAGGATGCAAGGCCTGGCATACCCTGGGTGGGGTTCCCAGTCCCTTAGCAGATTCCTCCCCCAATTTGGAGACTAGCCTGGAGCCAGCTCATTCAAAGACTACCTCCAACTCTACTCTCACACTTGTTCTACTAAAATCTGGTTTTTTTTTCCCCCCAAGATTAATGAAAAGTAAAACAGAGACAGTGGGGTCACTTAATAATTTTATTCATCAAAATAAACTAAAACCAAACTCACCTAAGCAGGAAGGAATAGCTCTATGGATGCAGGCAAGATTTCCTCAAGCTTTCCATCTAGTCTGCCACCTCCTTTTAAAGCAGGCTTTGCCCTGTTTTGCATTAATACACTGTCTGCATGATGTAATAGCTCCAATGACAGCTACTCCCTAAACCTCAGGGGAAAAAAATCTCAAGTAACAGTCCTCTCCCCAGTGCACATTTCCTCTGTTGAAGATGCCTCTGCCAGTTTAGATTGTCTAAAAATGTTCATTTTGAGTCATTAGGGCAGAAAGCCATAACAATAGTTGCACATGCTACATCATCTGGTGGAATACAATAGCTCTCTTAAACCCTGGGAAAGATTGATTGCTGCATTTATCTCTAGATTAAATATGAATTGGGGGGCCCTTTAGGATCAGTCTTTGCAGAACCATTACACCAGTTTGAACAAGTACCAATGCCTGGAGATGGATGGGCAACTTAATCTGCCAAGAAAAGTAGATTTTAGATTGTTCTTATGTCTCAGGAGGAAAAAAAAAGTCTCCTTTATTCAAGCAGGTAATGCTGGTAATTGCATGTATTTTGCATAATTTGATTTATGAGAATACTACAGTCATGTATGTGCCCTAGTCTGAATTCTCTATCTGAGGAATTTCAACTTCATTCAGTGTCAAAAAAAAAAAAAAAAGGAGGGGAAAGAGATTATGTAGACTTGTGGGGAGACTTGATTATGACTTACTTTGATGACCATCAGAAGAACCAGTAGTATACTGACAACTTCTAAGAAGCTATCTTGAGTTGGATTAAAACTCATCTCCTGAGAAATTGTTCTAATAGGTAATTCTTGAAATTGACAGGTTGGCACAGAGTTGAAGGGCTCTAGAATTTGGCAGCTGTGTTCTAACCCTTCATGTTGCCAAATAGAAGAAAAAGCCTCACCATAAACAGGGCTGGCTGACTTGTGTTTCATTGTTCATAGTCACATTCAGCTACACACAGTGGAGAAGTGCTTCCTTCGTTTAAGAGGCAGGGGCAAGGAGGCCCCCATCTTTATTCTTAGACCTCGAGATTTTATTGGGTGTTATTTGGTCTGCAGATGAATCCTTGGAAGATAGGTGAATATATACAACTGAGGATTCCCATTCAGTGATTGCCAAAGTGTCTTAGGATACCTAGGAAAGTATCAGAAAATCTTAGTGGAGAATCTGTTAATTCTTTTAACAGATTTATATGACCTAAGCAGAACTTTGCTTTTGCCCTGTCTAAGAAAGGAAAGTTTGACAAATAAAATTATAGCATGACCAGTACTGTAAGGCATCTTATTCATTCATGTGGTTATTCAGCCAAGACTTGTGGGTTTAGCATCTGCCAGACTCTGAGCTAGGTACTTGAGACAGAAGAACACAGGCCCTGTGTATACAGTCCTGATAAAAAGAAGTTATTAAAAAGTAAACACAATGCAACTGTCACAGCAGATGCAGCAGTTCTCTTTCAGGGAGTACTGGAAAAAAGGAGGATGTGGTCTGTGTTCACCTGGAAGTTCAGATAGCCTTGAAAAGAAATTGCTGTAAACAGAGCTAGTAATTACAAATGTGCCTAATAATCTGTCATGATAATTGCAAAGACAGAATTTCAGACAAAACTATCTGTTTTTCAAAGAGGTAAACCCTTTGTGGAGACCATTACAAGCCTTCAAAGTAAGAATTGCACTATTTTATTCTGAACTAAAGATGATAAGGAAAACAGTGAAAGTAATTCTGAGAATGTTGGTATTTGACAACTTGTTTTAGGGACTTTAAAAAAGATTAAAACTGATAGGTGTGCATATGTGAATTAGTGAGTGCACTAAAATAATGTCCATAGAACTGTATCCAACATTTTTTTTTAAATAGAAAAGCTTAGAATATCTATAATATTAATCTTTATTTTATCAAGTGTTATATAGGAAAAGGCTCTTATTTTTTAGAAACACATACTGATCGATGTATTTAGGGGTGAAGTATCTTGATATCTAACTCATTTAAAAATATTTCAGAAATAAAAGAGAAAATGTGGCACATCTGTTTAGTCTTGGTGGTAGGTTTCTGAGTGTTAATTATACTCTTCTCCTTTCCATTTCTGGATGTTTGGAAAATGTCCATAATTGAAAGCCAGAAAGTCTACACCTATATATTTTCTGAATTCTTCTATATGCCAGACAGTTGTACTTAGTACTGGACAGCCATCGTTTTAAAATTTCACAATAAGCCTACAAGGACAGTAAGATGATCCTCCCTTAAAGATGGCAGAATTGAAGCCCAGGATCACCCAGTTGGTAAGAGGTGAAATCTATCCCTGAATCTTGATGTGTTAATGCCAGACACACCCCACATATCTTCATCATGAGTGCAGTGTCCTGCCTAGAGAAGAATTCTCTCCATAGTCTTTCAAGAGAGCCATTCTTCTGCTTCTTGGAGAATTCAGTGAATGAAGAGCATTCCATCAGTGCTTAAGTCGAGCCACATTCCTCCTCAGTAAAATTAATACCCACCTTCTAAGGAGTTTAAACCCTTTGCAGTCTCATCAGCATTCCTGGAAGATGGTTTAACCTACTGACTCCCCACTCTCTAGCTACACTGGACTTCTTATTGTTCCTTTACTGCCAAGTTATCTCTATGCTTTTGACATTTACCAGTGATTTCCCATCTGCCTACAGACTGCCTCCAACCTCTTTCTTCTGGTTAAATGCAGGTGATTCCTAAAGTTCTTGATAATGCTGTTTCCTCAACAGTCCCTTCCTTGATGCTATATTAAACTACGCATTTACATCTATCTTCCCAGCTAGGCTGTAACCTACATGTGGCCAGGTTCTTGCTGACCTGCTTACTAAGTGTTCAGTAGAGAATTATTCCATTGAACTGAACTGAACTCCAGTTCTGCCATCTCAAGCTACATGAAAAAATTCAGGTCCCTTGGAACCTGTATGAAATAAATGGGATCTCTTCCCGACACAGTATACCTTTAAATGCCAAACCACTCTTCACTATTCCTTTCGTAGCCTTTTCTTTGAATAAACATCCCAGTTTGATTATATTTTTCTGCCTCACTTATCATTTAGGTGAACCACCTAAGTGCATGTCATCTGTCATTAAGACCAACTACAGTGCCTTTTCAGGCCCCTTAGTCAATTTCTTCTACTAACTTTGGCCAAGAATTGCTTGACTCACCTAGCTTACAGTATTGAGTATCTATACTACTGTTCAAGCCAATGGATTCTCATGACCTGGGAGGAAGATCCTTGAAGGCGAGAACAGGGTCTCATTGGTATATCTGTTAACAGTTGATCTGATGTTGGAACATGTATGTTTTTCATATGTAGGTTTTTAGTGACTGTGTTCTCCCATGCATTGCAGTGTGTTAATAAGAAACATTTCCTGGGTGGGAAGACCTGGGAATTGAACCTGGACAGTGGCAAAGGCTTTAATACTGTTTATATAAAAAAAATAAAAATAAAAAATAAAAGTCCAATTCTCAGATTAGTTTAGATTAGTCCATCTTTTTATGAAATCTAATTATTTTTCCCAGTGTAAGCTTACTTTTGAGGTTCAGTGTGGGTCAGCAGACTGTTTCCCATGGGTCAACTCCTACCATCATCTGTCATCTGCTTTTGTAAGTAAAACTTTGTTACAACGCCACAGGATATTATGTATTGTCACGACTGCTTTCACATCACAAGAGCAGAGTCAGAAAGTTGCAACAGAGAACCCGTGGCCTATGAACAGGGTTCCCAGATAAAATACAAGAAGCTTAAGTTCAGAACTTGGGCAAAGAATGAATAAATATTTAGTGTAACATGTCCCCAAATATTGCATGGGACATACTTATACTAAAAATAAAAGTATTCACTGTTGATCTAAAATTCAAATTTAACTGGACTCTTTGTATTTTTATTTGCTGAATCTGTAAAGCCCAAAATATTTACTGTCTGGTCCTTTATATAAAAAAGTTTGCTGCACTTGAGCTGCATTAATAATAGCAGTGATGATGATGGTAGGCATAACAGGATTCAGAACGACACTAATAATGATAGCAGCAATACCTCTTTTATTTGCATTCTCAGTGTCAGGTATTATCTCAGTTAACCCTCAAACCATCTGCCTTAATGTTGGCAGAGGCTCTGGATCCCGTAGTGAGCACATGGTGATACATAAGACTGTATCACCTGTCTCCTCATTTGGCATGTTCTGACCTACCCGGGACCTACCTACCTACTTTTTTTGGAAGAGGGTTTGTGGCTTATCATTATTCTTTCCCACAGATTTGCATCACACCTTTCAGGCTCTCCTATTCCAGAAACAAATCAAGGCATCCCTGGACCCACTACCTTTTGCTGTATTTTATTCTTTGGTTAACTGACTCCATATATGTAATTATATGTGTCAAATAATTGCAGAGTTATTTCTGGATTATTTTATCTGAGAGCTGTTTTTACACGGCCAACTATCATTCTGAAGGCGATCAGCCCTGGGATTTCTTTGGAAGGAATGATGCTAAAGCTGAAACTCCAGTACTTTGGCCACCTCATGCGAAGAGTTGACTCATTGGAAAGGACTCTGATGCTGGGAGGGATTGGGGGCAGGAGGAGAAGGGGACGACCGAGGATGAGATGGCTGGATGGCATCACTGACTCGATGGGCGTGAGTCTGAGTGAACTCTGGGAGTTGGTGATGGACAGGGAGGCCTGGCGTGCTGCGATTCATGGGGTTGCAAGGAGTCGGACACGACTGAGCAACTGAACTGAACTGTCATGCACTGAATCACCTGCATGCAGACCAACAGAGACACCCTCTGGGGAGCCAGATTTGACATGAACAGACCGCCAACGGGGATGTCCTCAGGACCCTCTTGCCAAGTTTATCTACAGTTCTGATCCAGTCCTCTGGTGGCGAAGCCATGTCATAATTGTGCATCATTGCCCATTCATTTTTTTCCCCAACAAATTTGTGAAAAAGCTTCAGTAATGTATAGTAATTGGATAGCAGCTAGATTTGGTAACTTTAAGTTTTGCTACTCTATTTCAAGTGTTTCTGAGCTAAGTGAAAAAGTTAAAAAGAAAGAAAAAAAAGTAAAGAAAGTAAACATTTCTGCTCCTATCTACAGCAAATATCAAAGAGCTGATCCATGTATCTTTTATTTAAAACACTGGGTTGGGGTCTCCAATGTGCCCCTAATCAATTTTTTACAACCTAACTGAGATATTTGCTTACATTACAGACAGTAGACTATTACCTTTAAGGAAGAAGGTGATTGGGAGATAAAAGGGCTTCAGAATGTGTTTCTGAAGAATTCAGTCTGCTCCTTGACTTCAGGCAGTGGGAAGCACATTAATTCACCTCTGATATCACAGGCTTTCTGATGTCAGTGTGTTAGTCTGTCAGTGCTGTGAATTTGCCTTTTTCAGGGATTGGAAAAGGATGGGAGACTGAACCTACAGTCTGTTTTCATGTGATAACCTTGACACTGGACTACTGTTTGGTAGGGGGTTTATGTCAGGGAGGGCTGCTGACACTGTCAGTAAAAAGGTTAAACCCAATAATAAAGTTTGTATTATGAAAAGTCACAGGGCTGGAATTTACTAACTTTTTAAGAACCTTCAACCAAAATGCTAAAATTTCAGAAGTACAAAGATGAACTTGTTAAAGCAAAACATAGTTTCATTACTCTTTTTCCTTTGTGTAAAAGTATTCTTCATATGAGTTTAAGTGCACTGATCTTCAAAATCAACTGTAAAACTTGAAAGTGTCAGTCATTCAGATAATTGGAAACATAAATTTAAGGAATGTGCAGCTGTAAAATTAACTATTGGATTCATTTAGAAGATTAGATTCACTAAAGGTAAAATCTATTTTCCCAAACTCCATGACTATGTTGCATGAGAAGAAAAACCAATCCTCATCATGTATTTAGTCAATTTTAATGTTACATTTTTTGTTGTTTAGTCTTTTGTCCTTGAGTATTGAAAATAGAAACTACCATGTTTATCATACTTATTTTGACCTTAACCTTTTTTTTTTTTTTTAATGAAAGAGACTTAAAATGTCCCAGCTGGTCAGACTCCCAGTGAGGGGGAGGAGGCAATGGTAAAGCTTTCTTTCTTTCTTTGCAAATGTCGGAAAGATGGAGTAAGACTCAAGTGGTTTAAGTGAACTGTGGAAGTACTCATCTCTTTGTATGTGTGAAAAATTTAGAAAGCTGTTTCTTTAGATTATAATGTGACTGCAATTTGCAAAATGACAAGAAAACAAAGCACAACACCAGCTCAGAGATGGTTTATTTCCTTTAGGATACTGCTTACAATTTAATTGACGCTCTGTTGGATTGGCACAAAAGCAGGAATTCCACAGATAGGTAAACTGAAGGAGACTGAAACGTCATAAAACAGAGTTCCTTTTGAGGTCTGGCTTAATTATTAGGGAGTAAAATTTATTGCAAATTGAAATCCCACTGCAAAGAACTAAAAATATAAAGAATTAGAGTGTATAATCTAAAAAGAAAAAGGAAAACCATCTTATTTGGTGGAATTTGGTGGTTAGCCCTCATTTTAGCAAGCTAAGAATTTTGAATTTCCAAAATGGATTATGTTTTAATATGCTTAAACCTTACTTGTTGGTAGAGACCTTACTGAATAATACCCTTGATCCATTCACCTTCATTGATATACGCTTCCCTGTTGGCTGTTGGTAAAGAGGCTGCCTGCAATGTGGGAGACCTAGGTTTGATCCCTGAGTGAGGAAGATCCCTTGGAGAAGGAAATGGCAACCCACTCCAATATTCTTGCCTGGAGAATTACATGGACAGAGGAGCCTGGTGGGCTTCAGTCCACGGGGTCACAAAGAGTTGGACACGACTGAGTGGCTAACACTTCCATTGATGTAAACCCACTGTAACTTTCTTGGAAAATGTTAATATAGCTTGAACTTTTTGCAAGGGAATTGATTTGGCTTTTAATATACAATAAGAAGAATGGAAAGATTTCATATCTGCAATTTCTTACATTAAACTGCTGGATTTCTTTTGGCTACAGATATGACCCACCTTGTCTGAATGCGAGCCCTCAGTGTGCAGACTAGCAGTATAATAGGAGACAAGGAGATCTAACTCGGAAAATTATATAATGGGGGCAAGGATCCTAAAGTCCAAAGATTTCTAAAGGGCACATAGAGGCCTGGGGGTCTCTGAAGGACAGCAGGAAGGCTTCCTCCTCATTAGTTGGCCTCTCAGTTTTTATGGTGCCAATCAAAGAAGTGATTCTGAGAATGACAGATTTCTAGGAAAAACACAAGATTAAAAAGATCCTAGGAGGAGGCTGCTCTGGTCTTCCTGGGTATAAGTGGAGGGTCTGTGATATGCTTAGGTTGGAACTGAGGGAACAAATTCACATGATTTCATTTCAGAATGCTAGACTATCTCAGACATTGATTTCTGACTGTCAAACTTTCAGAAAAAGATAATTTAGTGTGATACTTGTATTTGTTTTTTTTTTTTTTTCCCTTTTGCATGATATAACAAGGTATGGAACCATGTTTCTTCATGAACGTAGAACAATCCATATTTGTTTTGGAGAGAATAGCAGATTACTGGGGTCACCTAACTCAGTATAGGGGATTTCTTGGAAAAATTGGATAGACAAGAACTTAGAAAAGAGTTAGTATTTCAGCCACTCATGTAGTGAGCGAATGTAATTCTCTCTTGATGGGAATGTGCTCTCTCCTGCTATTTGAATGCAGAAAAGAAGAACCCGAAGAAATAATTGTGTGTATGTACATATAATATTTATCATGATTTGATATAGTTGCCTTTTGCTAAAGAGAAATATTACCTGAACCTAGAATACAATTGAGTTTTAAAGATATCATACTGTTTGAGGACACTTAGTTTGATATTAACTAAAAATTGACTACATTTTAAAAATTGTATATAAAATATCTATTATTAAATTGTAAGCTATTTGATAAGTAGGTTGTGTTTACCTAAGTAGTAAATATGTTAGAATGTTCAAAATGAACAATATGTATAAATTTATAATTTTTCTTTCTGCTACTACATTCACTTACTGAATGCTTACCTTTATATATACTTCCTGTGTCCGTCCTGTGAGATAATTGTTTGACTCCTTCCATAGGTGGAAAAAGTAAGGTATTTCATTTCTAGGTTGAAAATGATATTGTCATTTTTGTGGACTGAGCATACCTGGACACTGGAAACTTCATATAGATATCCCAATATAATATTATATGCATCTTATACTGATTTTATACGTATAATTATAACTTCGATGAATTTGAATGTAACACTGGTCAAATCATATTGCTGGTATGAACTGCCTTTCCATAAAGCCTGAGATAGAGAGACTTCAGGGTGGAAGGCAGGTTTCTTTAAAAATTTGAATTTGCTTAATGCTCAGTAGCATCAGAGTACTCTTTAGTAGACCGTAAGTCTTCCAGAAAAATTTCTGTACTGTAGAACTATTAAAATTGGGAAAAGTGTCACAAAATAAGTAGAGGCCATCCTAGGTTAGAAATGGCAATAATTCACCATGCTATATAACATTAATTTCATTTGATATTTTTTTCTGATTGCCAAGAGTCACTTTAGTTTTAAGGGGAGTCATTTTTAGTTCAGTGTATAGCACTTTCACCAAAAGTATATTGAGTTTGGTATGTCCATATATTAACAAAGTGGGTTTTGATCTAAAATCTGAAAAGGTAGAAGCATGTTATATTAACATGAATTTGGGCATGCATTTTTTTCTTTTTTGTATCTTATTATTTTTTAAAAATCAGAGTTAAAAGTAGGTACATTTGCTTTGAGGGAGGGAACCCAGATGGTTTTCTTGGCCTTGGTAGGGTGAGGGGTGAAGTGTGGTGATAGGTGAGAAGAATTCAGAGGCAAAGGGACTGACTACCCTTTCTTTCTAAACTGGGTGATCTTTCAGGCATTTTAATGGCTTGGAAACAAATAGTTGCTGGTGCCACTTTGTTTTCAAGCAGATTTGATTTTTCATGGCTCGGGCCAGTGTTTGGAAATAATTCATCAGAAGAAGTTGTCAGGATGAACAATAGACACATTAAAGTCAAACAACCTTTGACACGTCATAGCTCCGGTGCTCTGAGACTTTTAATTCTGAAATTTTAGGAAGATAAGCTAACCGGAAAAACAGTGATCCACAGCCTCAAAAATACTTACTGTCAAGTCCAATTTCCCATTTCTTGTGTCCCGTTGGGCACGTGTAGGAAGCTCCATTGCGCCTTTTAAAGTGAGAGTGAGTTTGAATATTTTGATGTCAAATGGCATAAACCAAATCCACGAATGTTATAGTCACCTAACATCATGTTAGCATCAAAAAGCCTTGTGGTGCGCAGGCTTTAATAACCACCAGTGCCTACTATTATGTTGGTGCAGAAACACTTAAAGATGATAAAAGTTTGTTTAAAAGTATGAAGCTAATGAAAATTATGTCAAGGTGGCTTTTTAGGTTAGCGATTGTGTTTCAATTTGTAAATGTTATAACTGTTTAAAAAATTTTTTTTTCTCTAGCAAGCTGCAAACTTTTAAAGACATTAAGCCTGCCAAATTATAGCCACTTATTTCTGCCTGACGTATTTTTCAGCTTAGAACCACAGAGGGACTGCCAAGCCTGTTCCTTTTCATTACCTGTTCTGTGTCTGGCCCAGAGTTTAGATTTTCGAAAATGGAAAAAAGCTGTTTGCAAAATCACAAGGCTCTTGAGCTCTTAGTTTCTTCTTAGTATCAACGTTTATTTATTTAGGTTTGGGCTGGGTTTCAAAAGATTGAAATTGGAAACAGAGAAGGTGACTCTGAACACCATTTATCTGTATATAAGGGAATGTTCGATGTACGTTTAATTTAAAAAATTGCTGTTTCCTACAAGAGGGAGCTATTTTTCACATTGTTACAACATTTTTAGAGGTCACTAGGTGGTCATGTCACCAGCAGGGAGTTTTTGTTTGGCAGGCGGCATTGGCAGTTAGTTACAGATGCCTCCCACGATTCAGTGTTCAAAGGGGGCTGCTTTGCAAGTAACAAATACTTACAACCTGAGAACTGAAGTATAAAAAGTAGTGACAGGGGAAAATGTTTGGAAATGTAAAACAGCATCTTTAGTGGCCAAATTGGGGTGTTCGGGGAGTTGAAGATTACACGTCTTCTTTATACTTGGGTTTAGCGTTTACAGAAGCAATAATGTCTTAACTACCGCAGTTGGCCATCACCTAGCTTCTAGTTAGCAAAATTCTTAATTTGTGACTTGGTGACTATAATTTGGAATAACATTCAGATTTCTGACAATACTCTTTTTCTTTTTCTGACAATAATCTTTATTAATCTCATCTCCTTCATTTGCCATCCCGGTGGTTACTCAACCTGAGCCTCTCAGTCATTCCTCATTGTGAGTGGTGGTAATTTAAGTAAGATTAAGTGGGCAGCTAAAAGCACCAATTACTGGGGCTTCTTCTAGGCTTCCATATTTACAGACAAACCAGTATTTCAAATTTGGGATAAGAGAATTATAAGCTGTCTTTAGGTGGAAATAAATAAATGAAGTGCAGATGGATCTTTGAGGAAACGGTTGAGAAAAAAAAAGAAGATTAATAGCCAATTGCTAGAACTCTGAACATTTATTCGTAATTAGTTTTATAAAAGCTTTAAAATGGAGATAGATTTTCTTGTTCACATGAGGACAATTGCTATGTCTCCTTCATCCTCCCTTTTTTAAACTAAAAATAAGTTAAAGAATGCAGCTATCACTTAAGAATGCAATGCAATTATTGTACTATATTATTACAACTTCTTGGTTATAGATACTTTATTATTTTTTAAGCTACAAGTTAATTCAATTTGAGCAAAGAATTGTCACAGCTCACTAGAATTGTTTAGCATAGAAAAGCCTAAGAATTTCAGACTTCTTTAACAGGACAAAGGAAAACATTCAGCACCTGTGTCTATTTGAAATCAAAGAGAAACTATGAATAAATTGACAGGACTTCCTTTATTTAACCATGGCAGCCCATTGATATTTTCCCTGTAAAGATTTTGTAGTGTGTGTGTGTGTGTGTTTTGTTTTTTATTTTTTTTTAATCCTTTACACAAGAACAGGCAACTGTCACAGTTTTACAGGTTTTTTTTTTTCTTTCAAACGAATTAAATTTGTGGTCTTAATAACACTTTGCTACTTTTTTTAATCCTTTGCAGAAAGCTTCCTGGCTCTGAAGATCCATTGAAATACTGAGTTTGGATATTCAAAAGAGTCCTGCAAAGTGACTGAAAAAGCCAAAGTCTAGAGTGGAAATGTTGTCTTGGCTACACTCAGTCTTATAATGCAATTCTTTTTGCACTTATCAGAAAATTCCTTTCCACTCTCCAATTTACATTTGCTTAAATGCGTAGAAGTGGAACTGTGACACCATGATAAACACTAGGAACATATTCAATCTCTAGATACCAATACAGAAAACTAAAGATATTGTATCAACATTCCTCTTTTTAATTTTTTTAAATAGTTGTCTCTTCAGGGCTCTAACAGCTGGAATACTCATATTACTCCCTTAGCAATTGGTGATTTGAATGTATTTATCTTGTAACTAGTATTAATAGTAAACTAACAAGCTAACCTAATAATTATTACAATAATAGCTACAACTTGCATTCATTATAGTAATACTTGCTTGTACCCAAGTGAACAAACTGAATGGTTTACCTATCTTATTCATATAATACCCTGCAACGCTATTATTATTTTCATCTTATAGATGAAGAAACTGAGATTCACCCAGAATTAACTTCCATACAAATTCCCACAGATGATAATGGTGCCGAACTTGGATTTGAATCCAGATCTATGGAATCCCATTCATTCACTCAAATATTCATTGACTCTTCTGTAGATCTAAATAATTGATCATCTTTAAAGGCTCTTTAGAAACAGCATTTTCTTTCCTGTCAGTGGGTTATGGTCACTTCTCTAAATAAATCATTAGAGAAAGAAAGAGGTCTTGTTTCCTTCAGATATTCATTTTCCCTTCATGGACGTAGGTTTATCCCAGTTGAAATTCCCATCAGCCATTGACTGATGACTTTACACCAGCTTAACGGGTTTGGCTTAATTGATAGAAGCAAGGCCTAACTCCCAGAGAGTCCGTGACAAATATTGCTTGAAGTGAATCGATCTACATCATTGCTGTTTAGGCTTTAGGGAACACAGCTATGTGAGTAGGGATATTGCTCACAGTTTTGTGAGATTTTGCAGTCTGTCAGATGTTTTCCTGTTGGTTATCTCATTTGAACCTCAGTGACCTTGGGAGTAGGTAACAGCATTTTCATTCTATAGGCCCCACAGCTAAGATGCATAATGGTAAGTGACCTGTCCAAGACACACATCTGAAATCATGTGACTGTTTCCATTAGGCCCCTGCTTTCTGTTTTCAATGCCTGCCTCCCAGTTGCACTAGTGGTGGAGGTTGGTTGAAGGTCCAGGCTTCTCTCCCCTTTCCTACTGGGGTTGTGGCATCAGGGCCCATTCAGCAACATCCACATTATATGCACTGACTGCTGAGTCCTAAAGTACTGTTTTCACTCCCTTGGGGAGTTCTAGCACTGTACACGTTGAATCTCTTTGTGAATTTATAGCAGCTTTTGACGGAGGAGAGGGCAATGGCAACCCACTCCAGTACTCTTGCCTGGAAGATGCCATGGACGGAGGAGCCTGGTAGGCTGCAGTCCATGAGGAGGAGGAGCCAGGTGGGCTGCGGTCCATGGGGTCGTGAAGAGTCGGATACAACTAAGCGACTTCACTTTCATGCATTGTAGAGAAAATGGCAACCCACTCCAGTGTTCTTGTGTGGAGAATCCCAAGGATGGGGGAGCCTGGTGGGCTGCCGTCTATGGGGTTGCACCGAGTCGGACACGACTGAAGTGACTTAGCAGCAGCAGCAGCAGCAGCAGCAGCAGCAGTAGCTTTTGAATTTGGCCTTGATCCTTTGGGCATACTGGGTAATGAAAAGAATGAACTGCCAAGCACTCACTGGGAGCTGTCCTGGGCTGGTCTTGCTGATAGCAGCACTGATGTGACTGATGGAAGATCCTTACTGAGATTCAGCCAAGTCCTCACAAGATTCAGAGCAATTGCATTTCTTGTTTCTCTGTGTCAAGGGTATCACAACCTTTAACAGCAGTTACACATTGTCTCTTTAACTTTGAGGACTTATCAAATTATAGACTGCCCAGGTTCAAATCTGCACTTTGCCATTTATTAGCCATGTGAACTCAGGCAAACTAATTCATCCCAATCTGTCTCTATTTCCTTGTCTGTCACATGGGGAAAAGATAGCACCTACCTCTTGAAATTTCTGTGGAGATTGAATGAGTTAATATACATAAAGAAGTTAGAATAGTATAGTGTGTAGTGTCATAGTAGTATAGTGCTTTAGGATACTGTAGTGTTCAGCACACACACACAAAAAGTGCTGATGAGCATCAGCAAATATTAGAAAACATACTCAGTTGTGGAATCTATGGCATGTGCTTTTGTGTGTCTAGCAGCTTGGCAGGTGGTTCTGTAATCTTGGAATAGGACAGTGGTATGCTGTTAAGCCATGTCAGTGGGAAAAATACCCTGATTGGTAATATTTGCCAATTTCCATGGTATAAATACTCCTGCCACGGCCAAGGTAGAGACTGACCATGGAGCTGGAAAGAGATGCACATAACTGACTCCTGCCAGTAACACAGAGAAGGCGTTGGCACCCCTCTCCAGTACTCTTGTCTAGAAAATCCCGTGGACGGAGGAGCCTGGTGGGCTACAGTCCATGGGGTCACTAAGAGTCGGACACGACTGAGCAACTTCACTTTCACTTTTCACTTGGATACATTGGAGAAGGAAATGGCAACCCACTCCAGTGTTCTTGCCTGGAGAATCCCAGGGACGGCGGAGCCTGGTGGGCTGCCATCTCTGGGGTCGCACAGAGTTGGACACGACTGAAGCGACTCAGCAGCAGCAGCAGCAGCCAGTAACAGCCAGCTCCAGCCACGCCACTGAAGTAGACCTTTCAGGCTGTAAGATCAGTAGAGTGACTGCCAATTAGCAATTGCTCCCAAATCATAGCTATCCCTGTTTATGTGAAGCAGTTATTTAGGGTGAGTTCCCAGTGCTAGGGATCCCAGGTTGTAGCTTATTGATCTGAGTTGGGCTAATCTATTTCCTTTCCAGGAAGGTCAAAATTCACTGTATTTTTTCTATTAAGCCTAAAGATTGTAGCATAGTTATTATATAAGGATTCTAAGAAAGATTTGGGGGTTCTTGCTCTGAGGGTCCTGGAGTGATTCTCTCATTGACCTTCCTAAAACTCTCTTTTTTCTTCTTTGTTCCATCCAAGCATCCCTCTAATACATCCTCTCTTTGCTAAGTTAGCCATAATCAGTTTCTGCTGCTTATAGTCCAAAGAAATCAACTAAAACAGGTTTAGTCACATCACTCATCCTTTGTTAGAATTCTTTCTCTGGGAATTGCTCAAGATGGTCCTCTGGTACCTGCACCAGTACCTTCGGAGATGAGAACGAGGAAACCTGTGCTGTTGCTTGACATCTGTGACTTAGCTAGAGCTCTTCCTGTTATTGAATCGGTATCAGCTTCACCTACCTGTGACTTCAATCCTTAGGTCCTGATTCATATCTTAGGACCACCCTGGTACAATCCTTCCTTATCTGTAGTCACTTTAGGATATAGTTGAAGGAATACTACCATGTTCCTAAGTCTTCTGGGACATTGATTGTTCCTACATTCTTTGGTTCGATACACATACATATTGCATTAGAAATCCAACAAAGTGGACAACGGGAGGAGAAGCAGGTTCGCACTGAATCCTCTGGCCACTTGTGGATGTGGTTTTCTTAAAGACTAATGTTAACCAACTCAATTTCTCTTTCTTTCTATGATAATTAAGGGCCTCCAGAAAAACATGGAGTTTATGTCTGACAAGGCTTATTTGTGAAATAAAAATATCCACATATCCTGTGGATATCATATCTGAAATGGACTTCCTTCTTTTCAAAGGGTTGGTCACTTAGTAAGAACAATTTAAGTTCAATGTGATATTTATTAGTCTCTACAGTGGCCTCCTTGGAAACCTCAGCAATATTTAGGGAAATGTCAAGCATTTTTTAAAAAGAAAGACAAGCCCCTATCTATGTAGAACAGTGGAGGTGGCAAAGTAATGCCCCAGATAT
Organism: Neotragus moschatus; assembly: GCA_006410615.1. Lineage (NCBI taxonomy): Eukaryota > Metazoa > Chordata > Mammalia > Artiodactyla > Bovidae > Neotragus > Neotragus moschatus. Next base: position 827,717 of record SJYA01002813.1, read on the forward strand.
TCTTCATACACATTCTCATTATAATAATATTTAGCAATCAAATGAATGCTTTCTAGACTTTGGATGTTATGAACCAATAATATGAAAAAAAAATTTTGAAAACAATATAAAGCTTGATAACCTAATTAAACTATTAAATGAGACTCTTCACATGTTAACTGCAGTCATCATCATTGGATAAAAGGGCATTTTTACATCAGAAAGTAGGAAGGGCATTACCTGATTTTAGAATAAAAGGTTGCCATTACTTACAAAATGCTGGCAATATTACTGCCACAATATTGGTTTCTATCATCATGCGTGTATGTGAATGAGTGTGCAGGGACTTGTATGTGCATGTGTGAGTATGTACTTGCAACCATATGTGTATGAAAACTTCAGCATGAGCCAGTACCAGTCTTTGGGTTGGCACTTAGGAATTATTTAGTTTGGCCACACTTTTCCTTAATGGTACCCTAACATTCCTGGAAGTTATACAGCTGGAAATAAGCATAAATAAGCAAGAGAGAAATAGTTTTAAATGGCTTCTCAGGTGGCGCTAGTGGTAAAGAACCCACCTGCCAGTGCAGGAGATGTGAGACATGGGTTCAACCCCTGGGTTGGGAAGATCCCCTGGAGAAAGGAATGGTAACCAACTCCAGTATTCTTGCCTGGAGAATACCATGGACAGAGGAGCTCACAGGCTACAGTCCATAGGGTTGCACAGAGTCAGACACGACTGAAGTGACTTAGCATGTAGCACACAAGTCCTTTTAACATTTCCTCAAAGGCTGATCACCATCTGGAAGTCTCTCTTTCCCTCCAGAACCTTCCAGTGGAGCTCTTCTTCACACCCAGCTGTCACCCCTGCCTTCTCTGTGAGTTTACCTCCATCATCCCAGACCAAAGGGATGTTCCTTCCTTCCTACTATCAAGCATTTTAGCAAAATGACCAAGTCACCCAGACAACTTTGGGCAATCTACTTAAATCATACAGACTCAGTTTACTTAACTTTAAAGTAAGAGTGATGATTGATAAGTTTCTCCTTGAAGTATAATTTGAGAGGGCAAAATGAAATAATGTGCTTCACTTATGCCTTGTATATCATACAGCAAACATGGTGATTTATTAATGATTTATTTGTCTATCAATGATCTTTTATCCTAACAATGGAGTCATTTATTAATCAGCAATTATTTATCTTTTGTAAGTTAAGTTTTCATATGCTTTCTTCACCAGAAGAGTTTGCAGGCCTTATCTCTTGCCAAGCACTTAGCATGGTGTTTTTTTTTTTTTTTTCTACGGTGAGTTCTTTTCAGATACAGATGGGGCTTAAGACACTGGTTGACAACACTGATGCTCTCTTATGCCGCACGAGTGTGTTGCCATCCTCAGAGGTGCTTTTTTTTATCAATGAGACTTTGGAAACCCCATTAAGAGTTCTGCAGCACCATTCCTCTTTGAACTTAAGCCTTATGTCCTGTGCCTTGAAGTTCAAATCTAAAAGAAGGAGCTCCGTTGCTGTTCAGTGGGGCTGGGCAGCCTCAAGGCTGTCGTGGGAGATAGATGATCTGATCTCAAAGCAGTCGGTCGACAGGTCAGAACCTCTGGGAGTGGTAATCAGTGTCAGGTTGGGGTCTGGTCACCAGGATGTTTCTCACTAAGTGGTTTTCCAGGTCTGAAAGGAACTGAGCTCTGTCACCTTTCTAGGCTTCTAATCTGCCCTCCTCCTCTGATTTGTGTAGCAGTCTCTCGCTTCTGGACTGGGTTAATTGCCTCTGGTGGTTAGTCTTGGGTCCATGTAGCATTAAGAATTGGGTATTGCGGAGAGGGAAATGCCTCAACCTTTTAAATCTTTGAGAGTAGAAAGTGATAAAGAATGAAAATGTGTACCTATTATAAACAAGTGAAAAAGAAACCAGTAAAGCTGCTTTCATTATGAAAGAAAACTGTTAGGTTGAATTACATAGAACTGCTGATACCTGGCTGTTTCTGGTCTACAAAAAGCCCTTCATATCATTCAGCCTAATAGCTATAAACATAAGGTTTTGTGTTTCTATTTATTCATTTGTTTTTGAACTTCTGGATCATAGCTGGATTGCACTGGACTCTGAGAATGAAGAGGACAGGATGGGAGGGAGCTTTTGAATCAGTTATCCAGTATCTGGTACACATGGGTGGAGATGCCTTGTGGATTCTCATGCCTGGATTCATGGATATCTTCTCTGCATGGTATTGCTGATGGTCTGGTGTTTGTTCCCAATGGAAATAGATGAGTATTTCCCTATATTTTGTGACATCATTGCAGAGTCAACTCATCTCATGATTGTGTATAAAGAGTCTCTGGGGTCTGTTATTTGGTAAGCTCCAAGGAAGCAGGGATTGTGTCCGTTTGCTTGTTCTTCCATCTCTTATACCTGGTATGCAGTGGGCACTGTGTTGTGTTGAAGGGAGGGAAGAACTGAGCTCTGATCATCTGTTTGGTTTAGTTTTCCTAGTGTGGCCAGTAAACAGCCACCCCAGAAGAACATGTTCATCTCAGCTGCTTCTGGTTGAACTTTGTAATTTCACGTCAGAATGTGCCTGCCTCTAGTGATCGCTCCTCCCAGAGTAGCAATTTCACCTCCGTGAGCCACAGGGCCACCCATACTGTAAATCTGAGACTGCTTTCTATACCACGGTGTCTTGGGCTGGTTCCCCTACGATTCTTTCCAGATGTGGAGTGCTTTCAGGTAGTTTACCAGACTCTCTCCTTCTGCATCCGCTGTCTGGTTTCATGTTCCTTCACCCTCTGAGAAGGAGCCCTCTAGTACTGTCCCGCATGTTGTATTCATGAATCCAGAAATTTTAGGAAACTAACACACAGCTTCTCATTTTTTTGTGTACTCACTAGCTTATTTTTGCAGGTCTTTGTTCTTCATGGCTTTTAAGTCAGTTGCTTAGTAATGTTATATTTTAGGTGTGTGTGTGTATTTGTACACACACACACACACACACACACACACAAACTTTGCTCTTTAATTTGAGCTCTGAAATGAATTTATGGTCTTTGAATCTGCTCTTGCATCTCTCTTTCATCTATAGGTTATGGTACATGGGTGAAGCCTTGTCGAGAAAATGGCCATGTGCATTTGCTTTCTCTCCCATTGACACAGTCAACAAGTGATTAGTGAGTGTCCTTTTGAAAGGTTGTGTGTTTTCATGGTGGCATTTTAGCAGTTTCTTTCCAACGTAGAACTGTGATCAATTTGGTCTCACCTCTTTCCCTCACAGTGTCGAAGTGTGTATTTTTAATTTCTGTCCTTTGGAATTTTAAATTATTTCCAGGAAAATATATCCTCTTAGTTTTTAGGTACAAAGCCATGTTGGATTTACAATCTATTTTATTCTATATAATCTCTTAGCAAATCTATGACAAGAACAGAAGAACTGGGACTTTCATTCCTTTGTAGGTAACTATGTGTCAATTAAGTTACATCTTGAAATAGGCATCTAAAACATACCTATCACCTCTTAATTGACTTCTCAGCAGGTTTAATCCCATATGGAATGATTATTTGATAATTTGATGTGATAATTTGATTGTAAGCTTTCATCAAGGAAAGAAAAATGTAAGCAGAAAGGGGATTAGAATGTGAAATGCCTTAACTTCCTCTGCATTGTGGAGCTCTCCTGTGGCTAAAGTTCTTTATTAAAAAAAAAAAAAAAAAAAGCACCCTTTGTGATACCTCTTTAGAATATAGATTACAAAGGTACAACTACCTTGGGGGCAGGAGGGGTGGGGGAGTAGAAAAGGGCAGAATTTATTGCAATGGCCACGAGATGGCAGACCTTAAACCTAGACTTCTCAGAGATTTACGCGCCCAGTCTCATCCTTGAGCATGCTTTAAAAATCATCAGCTTTCCAAAGGAAGATTCCTATTGATTATCCTAAATCATTGTTCAGTTCTGTGGCAGGCACAGCAAGGGAGAACAGGTTCAAGTTGATGGGAATCTGTTTAGCACCCCTTCTTTGTCATATATCATTTTCCTGCCCCTCCTAGAAACCTGCTTTTTACCTGGTCAGTACTGTCATCCACAGCACACCATGAACACACCACTCTGTCTTTCCTCCTCCAGGGCAGGAGCACAACTGCCTTTTCTTTCCCATGAATGGGAAGTCTCTCAAAGAAGCTGCTTCCAACAAACTCAGTTGTTTGTATTTCTCTCTACTAAGATCTGCCACACAAAACCTTAATTCAATTTTCTTCAAATGTTGCATTAACGAAATTCTGGAATGTGCCCCCTTCTGCTCATATCCCTCTTAAAGCAATGACATGAAAATCTGCTTTGTTTTTCATTATAATATTGCCTCGGGGGATATTCTATTCCATGTAAACATAAACAAAAGGAGGTTTGATTTAACACAAAAATTTCGAATTAAGAAGGGAAATATTTATTTCAAGATACAGGAGTGCAGTTTGCTGTTCTGTGCAGGGCTTACTAACAAATCTTAGTGACCTTAAATATAAAGGGAAAATTATAATATACTTACATAATATATACATGCATATATACATCTTACCAATAAGAAAAAAAAAATGGTTGGATACCCTAGGGGCCAAGACTTGAAGTCAACCAAAAAGTTAATGTGATGAGTCAAGTCTCTTGACAGTAACTGATCATCCATGGACAATACTTTTAGTTTAGGTAGATGCTGGCAAAGCATTGGCTCACAGTGAAGTCCAGTTGTATTTAGTTTTCTTATTATCAATCATCAATAACCCAGGGAGTCTGGTTGGGTGTATTTTATATAGAAAACCACTTTGGCAGAGTTAAATGCTCTGCAGAGGAGCCTTCTCATCACTGAATGTAAACAACAAGAATGAATGAGCATCATAGAACATTACACTGACACAGGGTAGTCTGGTGGGTCATAGAGTCCTTTCATTTCACTTGCCCTCACTGTCTTCCAAATTTACCAATTTTTTTTTTTTGTTTGTTTGTTCCTTTTTTTTTGATGGAAGATTTTTTGTTTTGTTTTGAAGTTGTTTGACTTTGATTAGATTTTGTTCTTGACCTTGCCTTTTAAAAGGTCACTTTTCAGAACAGCATTTCCATTTTTCACACTGCAGGAATCATGTCTTGCCCACCTTTGTGTGGCCTTTCCTATCAATTCAGACAGGATGATACTGCACAATCAGACCAGGCTGGTCTGGGATGCAACTCTTCTATGATGGGGATATTCTTCTCCACATTTAAGCTCTATTGTCTCCTTTAAGTTTGTTTGCAAAACAGTTATCAGCTCATGAAAGTCAAATGGGCAGCTTAACAGAAACCAATTTCAGAAGCTTCTCTGAGAGTCTGTCTTGAAAATAAGAGACTCACTGGAATACTTAGATATTGAAGAGGAACCTGGTAGAAATTAATGTAAAACTTTTGAGTCATTACATTTTGTCGTGTCCATCTTATGTAATAATAAATGATTGCTAACATTTGTGTGGTCCTGTCAGACACTGGACAGAATCTCTACTTGCATTATCATGTTTAGCTCTTACAACAATCTGAGAGTTACTATTACCTTTCCTTAGTTCATTATGAGGAAATAGAAGTTTCAGAGTCATAAAGTAACCTGCCTATGGGCATAAAAACAAAGATATTGCTGAGATTCAAACCCAGGTATATTCAGTTCCTAAAATTAGGCACTGAATGTCTTCTCTTCTAGAGAATTTGAGTAATACTATATTTGTATTGGTGAGTTTTCAAAAATCACAATAAACAAAAGAAGTATTTACTTTTTTTCTTTTTCCTCTCTCCCTCTCTCTGTATCTCTCTCTGGATCAGGCATACAATAGTCAATAATGCTTCATACATGTCCTTTGCCAGAACCTGGACAGTGGTCCTTCCCATTCCTTATTGTCTTTTTATCAATCTCCAAAGGTCTGGGGATGGAGAAACTGATTTAGGATGAAGGCAATACCTCTTCTGGCACTGATCATTGTCTGGCCTCAGGCCTTTTCCACATGGGAAAATCAGGTTGACTTAGACTCACCCGTATCCCTTTGCAGAAGGATGCCGAGAGGTACAGGCATCTTTGTATCCTGAAGCACAGGATGCTGGACCGGTTGCACTAGGAGCTCAAGGATGAGCCGGGTGCCTCCCTGGGTTGTGCCTTGAGAGAGTAGTGGGGTAGAAACCAGTGCACAAAGTGGAGCAAAGAACTTCCACAAGACTCGTAGCCCCTGTGTTAGGAAATTCCAGTCATGTGCTATTAAATTTCAAAGACAAAATTCTCTGTAATTGGAGTAAACGATTTCTTGAGGTCAGTTTTAGGTGGGCGACGGAGAGCAAACCACATTAAGGAGTCTGGGCTGCCAAAGCTTCGCCTTTACAAATCTGGTCTGTTCTTTGTCCCTGGTGAAACTCACATTGTTCAAATATATCTCACCCTGTGGGCTCACCTCATGTAAGCTGCTTCGTTTTCTGCATGGGCCTTCTGTATACACAATACATCATTCTACTGGTGGGTAGTGTTGATATTAATTGTTACCAAAAGCCTTTTCTTTCTCACTATGCTGTTTGAAAATACAGCTTTTAAAATTTAGGCAAATGAGCATCTATCTACAGGGTTGATTGTGGCAAACCTTACTCTCACACCAGGGGTAAGAGAGAGGCTGTTTTGAACTGGATCTTTCGTCACCGTCTGTCTTAAGTCACCTCCTACTGAACTTATGGTTGAAGATTCAGGGTCATAAGGGAAAGAAAACAGTAATTAACTGGGAAAAGTTGATTGAGCGGAATTTTTCCCCACAGTATGATTAGAACATGACTGTGGGCTAAGCACCATACATAATATAGGTTTTCCCTTGAAATTATCCAAACATTTCTTAATGGAATGCATTTTTTTAAGCATCTGCTTTTGTAATTGAATGTGTTCCTAAAGATGGACCAGCTAACTAAAACAAGAGCCCACAGGAAAAACTGTGTTAATGCTTCTCTCCACAATCTAATTTATAACAGATCCTAATTGGCCTGCCTCATTTACAACTCCTAAAATTAATTTTCAACCCTCTTTCAGAGCTCAAGTCATCATTAAAAGAACGACAGCAACAGGGAGTGAAATAGAAATGTTTATAAAGCTCCCTTTTAAATTGACTGTGATAAGTGACGTAGGAATGTATTACCATCTGAGGATTGTAGAACTCTCTTTGTGAAGGCTAGCCATAGGCAACTCTGGAAAGAAGGCATTTATCTTGGCAGGAGATGCCCTTCAGTTCTCTTTTGTTTTATTCCGTTGAGGATTTTTTTCAGGGTGGCTAAAACCATTTTTTTGGTGTTTTATTAGCTGTATCTTGACTACCTCCTACAAACTGAATGACAGCTTAGGGTTATTAAATGTGTTCTTGCACATATTTTTATCCATTGTTAACCCTGACTAAATGCATGCAGGGGCACAGAATTCCCCTCTCTTTTCCTTCATTGTTGCCCATATTTGTTAAAGAAATTATTCCCCTTGACATTTGTTTAGGCTGCACTTTGATAAAATGCCGTCTATGGTCCACTTTCTTAGCTTGGCATTCAGCAGACTCTTATAGATTTATTTCTCTTTGCATTATCTTATCTTCCCTTCTAGCATATTTGGGCTTCCTTTTCATATTTTAAGTTACATTTTGGGGCATGGACAGATCACCTTAGTAACTGTATACCGAAGCATTGCAGTTTTCTAAAGATAATTTTGCAAGCCTTTGGCATATACTTAACCCCACTAACTGTCTAAAGACGAGTATATATGTTCCTTTTCATGCTATCGGTGAATAAGCAAAAAGGAGGGACTGAGTGCTGAAAGTGACTTCAGAGAGACTTTCTTCTTGTTGATGGGACAGTGACATTTTCTGAAGCACTGTAAATCTGGCTTTGAATTTAGAAGGTGGCTCACTTGATGAGGAAATTAATGAGGGTTTTTCCTTTTGATTTATAGCCACGTGTATACTCTTTATACTTGAGCCTTAAAAAAAATAGATGTAAAGGATATATCAAAACTGCAAATACTTCAATTTTCTCAGCTTTTAAAAGGTTGAGCCCCCCAGAAGGGGGACATTTAAGCTTCCTAGTTTATGTCAGCATCTGGTATTTTCTAAAAACAGTGACGTATTTATCATTGAGTGCTTTAAGTTAGATATATCAGCACACTGGCCTATGAGAATTATCAAAGAATCCAATATAGGGCTAACAGATGAAGTTATTCTTTGAAAAAACTTATATTTAGTATCCCTTACCCTCAAAAAAAACAAAAAAAAAAAGCAAAAAACTCTGACTTAGAAACTATAATTAATGAAAATCCATAACCATGCAGAGTTAACTCATAATGTTATAATCTATTACTTAAGATGTATCAGATTTATATAAAGTTATTTTAAACACAGGAAAATTTTTGCTTTTAAAAAACGTAATGGCTTTGTCAGCCTAGAATTAAGAATTTGCTTTGCCTGACATCCCTGTAAGGGTATGTCTAGGAAATGGCTAGATATAACCTTAACATATTCAGAACATCTCTCCAAATATCCTAAGTATGAAATGTTCATGTTTTTCTAGTTTTGTGTAATTTAAAAAACCCTTTGCCAATTACTCTTTGATTTAAGTAGACAGGAATTACTGAATATAGATATCAATCAAGATATTTTAGGAAAAAATATCATTAGTTTAAGGCCAGTCTTTAAATGAGGTTTTCTGAATATGTATAATCATTGTTACATTAATTTTATTCAGAGTTCTATCATTGCATAATACTAGTACTTGTAAAAAGATTTGTTAGCCAAGAGCAAACAGAAATAAACAATACGATAAGGACAAGTTTATGAAGAACAAAATTGTTATTTTGTATGGATATTAGTATTGATGAGTAGTTTTATAAAAATTATTTTAAATTTATTTTGAGGTTTACTAATTAAGAATTATTAGATTTGAGGCTCTATTCAGTGACAACATCTGTAGAGATTTGGGGATTAATATGTTTCTTATTGAGAGCAAAATGGGAATTAGAAATTAATTTGCTGGGACTTTTGATGTATTATAAGAGGAGCTGCTGCTGCTAAGTCGCTTCAGTCGTGTCCGACTCTGTGCGACCCCATGGACGGCAGCCCACCAGGCTCCTCTGTCCACAGGATTCTCTAGGCAAGAGTACTGGAGTGGGTTGCCATTTCCTTCTCCATATAAGAAGAGCATTAGAACAATACATGTTAAATACATGAAAAGCCCAACTTATAGAACTGTAGGAGAAAGGGAGTTTAGAGGGGTCATTCTTTAGGTTGATGATAACTTTTCAGTCAGTTTAGTCACTCAGTCGTGTCTGACTCTTTGCAATCCTATGGACTGCAGCATCCCAGGCTTCCCTGTCCATCACCAACTCCCAGAGCTTGCTCAAACTCATGTACATCGAGTCGGTGGTACCATCCAACCATCTCATCCTCTGTCATCTCCTTCTCTTCCTGCCTTCAGTCTTTCCCAGCATCAGGATCTTTTCTAATAAGTCAGTTCTTTGCATCAGATGGCCAAAGTATTGGAACTTCAGCTTCAACATGAGTCCTTCCAATGAATATTCAGGACTGATTTCCTTTAGGATGGACTGGTTGGATCTCCTTGCAGTCCAAAGGACTCTCAAGAGTCTTCTCCAACACCACAGTTCAAAAGCATCAATTCTTCAGCACTCAGCTTTCTTTATGGTCCAGCTCTCACATCCATACATGACTACTGAAAAACCATAACTTTGACTAGACACACCTTTGTCAGCAAACTGATGTCTCAACTTTTTAATATGCTGTCTAGGTTGGTCATAGCTTTTCTTCCAAGGAGCAAACATCTTTTAATTTCATGGCTGCAGTCACCATCTGCAGTAATTTTGGAGCCCAAGAAAATAAAGTCTGTCACTGTTCCCATTGTTTCTCCATCTGTTTGCCGTGAAGTGATGGGACCAGATGCCATGATCTTAGTTTTCTAAATGCTGAGTTTTAAGCCAGTTTTCTCACTCTCCTCTTTCATCAAGAGGCTTTTTAGTTCCTTTGCTTTCTTTCATAATGGTCGTGTCATCTGCATATCTGAGGTTATTTTTATTTCTCCCAGCAGTCTTGATTCCAGCTTGTGCTTCATCCAGCCTAGCATTTCATATGATGTACTCTGCATATAAGTTAAGTGAACAAGTTGACAATATACAGCCTTGATGTACTCCTTTCCCAATTTAGAACTAGTCCATTGTTCTGTGTCTAGTTCTAACTGTTGCTTCTTGACCTGCATACGGATTTTCAGGAGGCAGGTCAGGTGGTCTGGTATTCCCAACTCTTGAAGAATTTTCTAGTTAGTTGTGATCGACATAGTCAAAGATTTGGTATAGCAAATAAAGCAGAAGTAGATGTTTTTCTGGAACTTTCTTGCTTTCTTTATACAGTTACTAAAATTATGTCATTCTGAATTTTGACCTAGAAGAGGAAAATGAATTTAAAAGGGTCATGGAACACAGGAATGAAAGTGGACATTGGGAGACTAGTTAGGAGATTGTTGTAATTGTCCAAGTGGGAGATGATGAGATTGTACCAGATGGGTATGTGTATGAAAATGTGTGTGTACACCTACCTGTGCATAAACAATGAGAAGGACAGAAAGAACATATGTACCTTGATGGGAAAAATGAGCTAATTTTAGGTATGCCAAATACTTGAAGCATGTACCTGCAGTTTACTTTGTGAGTGAAGCGCTTCATTTACAATTTTTAAGTGTTTATTCTTACGATATTTTGTGGGAGGGAAGTATAACAGAAAAATATAAGCATAAGAAAAAGTAAAAACCAGCCTATCTATTTCACCACCATTAGATAATTCTTGTTAGCATTTTAGTGTTTTTCCTCTCATTTCTTTCTATGAATATGGTTTTTGTTTGGGGGATATCGTGTAGACATTTGCATGTCAAGAGCTGTGAAGGGTCTAAAATTTTTCTTATTGACATGCTAACAGGTTTGCCTGCCTCTGTTTCAGGGATGCAGGCAGAGAACCAGAGACTTTTGGGTTAGAGGCATTGGCTTTATTGCTCAAGCATCAGTATATTTATGTCAAGACCCCGTTCCATTCCCCAAGTTCTTTGGAGGCAAGACAAGAGGGCCAGATGAATAGCTGTATATGTAATGGGTTGCACTGAAGGAGAGCAACCCTGAGTTCAGGGAACTTGAATCTTTTATAAGACAGGGCAGTAAGATGTCTGTCCTTTGCTCTGCAAGGAAACACTATTATACAAAGCAGTAGTATATTTAGCCTTTGATTGTAATGGGAACACTGTGTATATCTCTCAAGGCTATTCACTCTAAACAATCCTTGGAAACCTGTGAGAACAGAAGGTAGCACCTTTGCTCATAAAATATGCAGAAATATGAGGCTCATGGAGTCTCTCAACAAACATACATGTTCTCGTGTATCATTACATTTTTTTAATCAGCATTTTAAATGGCTGCATATAGCTATAAAAGTTGAATCTTTGGGTTATAGCATAATGTGCTGTCAACTCCCAGTTTTCCAAATAATGATCTTTTCAGTTGTTTCCATTTAATTTATATTTTAAAAAATAAAATAAAAAATAAAAAGTTTCACTTGGAAATTTCTATTTGGAGCACAGTGGCAAAAACTATTGCAGTCACCTTGGGTGTGTTGTAGCTAAATTGGAATAGATAGTAGTTGTGCTCTCCCTGATTTGAAGTCTATGTAGCCTCTTCATCTTGGCCTTATATATAAATATGCAGTGGCTGTGAATGGCCAACATTTCTGTTGTCTCAAGATGTTATCCAGAAAGAGATAGGTTCTGTGAAGTTGACTATTAATGCTGTTATTTGTAGTCTAGCCTTCAGTGGTTTTCTTCTGGAAAGTGGAGATATCTCCCAACATTTCTGCTGCTCACATGTCTGATTGGGCCTCAGACAGAAGCTCCTACTGCCTGGCATGAGCAGGGCCCAGAAAAGTCCATACAAATCCCTGTAGTGAAAAGGAAAAGAAATCCGAGATCCAAATGACCATCTTGTCCAAACATCTGGAGGGGGCCTGGTCTGGTGATAGGAATTAAAGAAAGGCAAAACAGGACTATGACCAGGTTTCAGTCCTGGGGCTTGTGTGGAAAAAAGTACTCAATATGGAGGCTTTCCTAGGGCCATAGGGTCTTCTAAATTATCTAGACTATTGCTGAAGTGACACAAATGGTTGAGACGAGGCCTCCTCAGAGAAAAGGAGGACTAAATGAAACATACCAGGAGGGCCATTTCCTAGTCAGTAATAGTCTCAGAAAATTCTAGGTTAAAATTTGTGAGGGATGTTGACAGAAAACTGGACTATAAAATGGGAGGAAGCAACTGTAATACTTTTCTAAGTGAGCAGTGATCAGCAATTAATCAGCAGTCAAAGCACTGTAATTTTTTTTATGTGAGAGAGTTTTCCAGTGGTGTCTTAAAAGCTTTTAGGAAGTATAAGCTGAACTTATTTGTTTATTGAACAAACATTTTTGACACCTGCTTTATGCTCTTCTAGAAGCTGGAGAATTGGTGGTTCACAAGGCAATGGGGTTCCAATTCATGGAGTGTCAAGTCTGGAAAACAAACAAATAGTAAATATCTTAAGATTGTTTCAAGCAGTGAACAGTTCTATGAAAACAAAAAACAGTGTAACGTGACAGACCAGTGGCTTGGGCACAAGATGAAAGCTGAGAAGTCACCTCTAGGGAGAGTGGCTGGAGAGGGCTTTTTTGAGCTGAAACATGAAAGGTGCTATTTGTGGCAAAGGTATTCCAGGCAGAGGGAATGGCCGAGGCAAAGCTTAAGAGGTGAGAACAAGTGCAACATTTTCAGGGACTGGAAGAGATCAGGAACAAAATGTGCAGGAGGCTAGTGACTAAGGAGGGAAAAAGAGAACAAGATGACCTCAGAGAGATGCTCAGGGTCAGTTGGTGTAATGAGTTGCAGGCATCAGTAAAGGATCTGAATTTGAAGTTTAGTGGGTGATGGGATGGACTTTTCATTCAACAAAATGGTGGAATCTGGATTTATATTGTTTTAAAGATTACTTGGGTCTCTTGGGCAAGTGGTTAAGCTACACAAGTAGTTGCTGGTGGGTGGGATAAGTTTGTAACAGTAAGTTAACTGGGATAGCGGATGTATTTTGGTGTAAAACCTAGTGAAATTGTTGATGGATTGGCTCTGAGTGAACAGGAAGAAAGGGAGTCAAGGATAACTTCTAATTGAGAGACTTGGGCTACTTAGTGGTTGGTGTTAAAATTACTGAGGTAAGGAAGACTGAGAAATGAGTGGTTCTTGGTAGAGTGGCGGGGGAGCATTACTAATTTCATTGAAAATTGAAAGGAGACCCTAGTAAATATCTCTGCATGCCTTTTTCAAAAGAAATTCTTACATGATACAAATAATACTTGATATCGAATTTGCTGCCCAACTTTATTGACTTGTCTTGGGGTATCTAGAACCTTACCTGGCAAATGGATGGATAGATAGATGGAAGGATTCAACAGTTGAATTACTGGATGAATAAATGGGTAGATGTCATAGGAATCTAAGTCAGTCAATGCAGACTGACTCCCTCCATTTCTTGTATTCATCTGTGTCTGTGAAGCCATCAAAAGCTGTGTCTCATAGGACACAGTGAGTGGGTCTCAGGGATTCTGATACAAGCTATTTTGTCTATTCCTCTGAGAACCAAGGAAGGAGTCGTTTTTAATCACTATCCAGAATTCCTCTCCTTGAGACAACACATCATGGCTCACTTCAACTATAAATGCTGATTTTTTCACTTTATAAAAATCATCACAATATCTTTATTTTACCAGACAGGAAGCACTTCTTGCGGCAATCAGTGAAAAAGATGCGAACATTGCCTTGCTGGAACTGTCTGCCTCCAAAAAGAAAAAGACACAAGAAGAAGTCATGGCCCTTAAGCGGGAAAAAGATCGCCTCGTGCATCAGTTAAAGCAGCAGGTGGGGCCTTTTGCATGACTGGTGTGTTTTGCTGGGCTGTGGGTTTGGAGTGCTCTCTCTGGGTTTAGTTACTCTTTATTTTGCTGTGTCCATCCTGCATGCTCAAGCAGGTAAAACCAGGTAGGAGAAAAATAGTCCAGGTTGTCGCTGGAACATTTTATTGCTTTCCTGTTTTTGTGCATGTGTTTGGGCTTGTGTGGTTCTTAGCCAGCGCTGTTTTCCTTTCTTTTGTATTCACATCTTCTCCCCAGAAATACCTCTCAGCTTTCTTCCTTCCGGTGGACTTTGTATGACTTCTGACTAAATCCTAGAAAGTACTAATTAAATTCTGGGCACTCTCTTTCCCATAGAACTTGTTACTTTCTGTCTTGCTCACTTTCTAGGCCCAATAATGACTCCCATTATCTAGTTCTTTCGGTTTCTTTTGCTCCATACTTCCAACTTTGATTCTTCAATGATTTCTACCCAAACTTTCTGGCCAAGAACCATCTCCCAGCCCCTATGCTTGGAGATAGCCGGCTATGCTTGGAGACCCCTGTAGCCATTATTTAGTCAAATACTTTTTTAAACATTCATTTGCCACATTATCCTATGTTTCCCTCATCTAGGCCACTGTGTGTCTTTTGTGTGGCTTCCTGGAAGTGGTTTAAATGGAAATATTTATACCTAAAGTATATTGCAAAATCATCTCTGAAATCTTAAGACACGGTTTCTCCTCCAGGTATATATAACCTGAGCGCTTTTGGAATCAATGGTTACAAATAGTCCATTAGATTGCAGCTCCATTATGAAATCCACTCAACAGAGAATGGTTCAGTGGTCTGTGGTCTCACGATGTGGCTATCATAGCTTAGCTGGGGCCACCCGTGGCTCTGAAGTTCACTGAATGCCTAAAAAGATAAGCTCCCTCTTGTCACAACTGGGCCAACCCTTTCCCTCCCCAGGAAGGAAAAGGCGTCCTTTGGCCCTGAACCAGAGTCTGATTTTCATGGGGCTGCCCTACTAAGAGAGTGAGTAAACAAGCACCGCCACGCCTGGGTGCCCTCTCCTGCAGAGGGAGGGTGCCAGTCACTGGTGGGTGTTGGGGTCATTCCACAGAGCAGCATGCCTTGCTAGTGCTGATCCAGGAGATAGGGGCCACTTACATCACCACTTTGTTTGGGGCTGTGCACCTTCTATACTAGTTTTTCTACCCACTTGGCCACAGAAAGTCAAGTTGAGGCTCCTCCTTTGCTTTCTCCTAGTTCCTTCCCTGTGCACCCTGCATCCTCCCCTCCTTCACATAACCATTGTAGCTTTCTCCCACAGGTTTATAGACCTAAGAAACACCCCCTGACCTCGAACATACCATGCAGTTGTGATGCTAGCTACAGCCCAGATATTACGGCCAAGTACCATGGGTCCAGCTATGATGCGTACATGATCCAAAGGTCTCAGGTCAGTCAGCTGCTGAGGAGACACTTGCCCCCACCACTGGGGTGGGGGGTGGATAAGAGCTACATCACATCTTGACCTTCAGCTCTTCTGATGATTTCCAGTATTCATTGGCCATAGAGTCTAGAACCATAGATGAGAGCACTATATCTTGATTTATAATGAAATTTCATTTATTATGTATTTGCCAATAGTTCTAGTATTGATGGTCACCTTACAGATCCAGCTCTTCTGAAATAGGCTGCACTGCTGTAAAGACAAGATTGACAGAGGGCTTACCATCAGGCTCCTTGAATTGCATTTGTCTTTTTGTCTCTTAGATACTTTCCTCCCCAAATCTCTCTATACTCTGCCCAGTAAGGAATTTTTTTTAAGGCTGATTTTTGTTTTTTTTCTTTCTCAGCATCATGAAAATGCACTCCTGGATTCCAGGAAGGATTGAGTGTATCCCTTCAATCTGCTCCTGGGAAACTGTACAAAGCCTGCATTATTCACGACAGGCTTGGTTTTGGGTATCATGGGGCACATTTGGGAAACCCCAGCCATACACAGTTAGGCTCCTGCCTGGGCTAAAAGCGGGCTCTGAAGAACTGTTGTGAAGAAAGAAGCAGCAAAGGAGGAGGATGGGCTTCTTTCCTTGACTTAGGTTTGAAATTCTTTCCCAGAAATTCTTCTGTGACCCTACTGGCCACAGAGCAAGAAAAAAAATGTCAATTTATGTATCCTTGTTACAGACGATGAGTCTAAAAATAATGGTAATTGGCTTATAAAAGCATGCCATTTTTATTGAGAGTTTACTTTGTGCCAGGAAGGGAATCCAGTGTCCCTGGGGAACTTACTCTGTCCCATGGTCCTCACAGCAGCCCTGCGATGTGTCAACATTACCTGCTCTTTCTGGGGTCCGTAACTGAGACAGAGTACAGAATAACCAGCCCAACATACAGAGCTTGTAAGTGATAGAGCTCAGATTTTATGTAGCCCGTCTGAGTCCACATATACCCCACCATGTTTAGGAGGCAATTCCGAGTTGCAAGCAGATGGATATTCCAGAAATTCTGAGGTCCTTTTATCTTTGTATACCTAAAGTAGATGCCAGAAACCCATTTGAGAATGGTCTCCAGCCAGCCGTTCATAAAGAATAGTTCTGCCTAGAGCTCTTAGGCTTAGGATGTTTGATCACATAATGACTGCTAGTACTTTTAAACTCCCATCATGTGCCAGGTGTGGGTCAAAGGGCTTTATATACATTAACTCATCAACTCCCACCGAAGAGGAAGAACTGATGCTCTTACAGAGAAGGAGCCAGAGGTCCAGAGAGGCTGGGTGTGCTGCTCAGGCTTCGTAGCTGCACACACCATGATGCTTGAACAGACATTTTTGCCACACAGCTTTAAGCGGATTTTGCGTTTGGCATCTGGAATTTCACTGCGTAGGTTAAATTTTTATTCCAGCACTTGTTACTTGAGTGATCACGAGTAAAACACTGAACCTCCTTGAGCTTCAGTTTCGTCATCTGTAAATTGGGCTAATATATGATTCAGAGGGTTGTGAGGTATAATGTATATAAAGTGATTTGCACATGCCTGGTAGACAAATGTTCCAAACATGTGTGAGCGCCCATTACTGCCACTGCTACTACTAATAGATTTTTTCACTACCAACCCTCAGAGATAGTTTAATTTCATCTTTGTTGTTTTTCACATACCTTGGAGTCACAGCTCCCTGAGAATATACTGTTGAACCATGGCAGACAGAGCAGACAACTGTTGGCACGAAAGCCTTCCTGGTGCCCATACCCCTAAAACCCAAGCACTTGGGGAGTGGGGAGCAGATGTGTTAGGAGTTGTAGACCCCAGTTCCCAACCTGCACTGAACAGGCCCACAGCACTTATTAAATTTGTTTGGTTTGTGTATATATCCCTCATAGATAACAGTCAGAGAGGACATCCCAGGGACAGTGAGTCCCAGATCTCACTTGTCATCACCCACATAACTGACCTGAGATATCCAGGCCAATGGGAGGGAAAAATCATGGGTCTGGGGATTTTGAGGCAGGTGGGCACATGAGAGATATTACCCTATTCAGGCTGCCTTTTGAGCTCATCCCATGCAGGACTCTGCCCATAGCAGTCTCAATGACTGAACATGAGTAGCTCATTCAACAATCCCCTAACTATTGCACTTTGCCAAGCACATAGTGGGCACCAAATAAATATTGTTTTGTGTGAATAATTGCATGATTTCCACAAGTCAGGTCTACACCAAGTGTTTTCTGTACACATAGTTTACAAACATTATCTCACTTTTTCCTCATAAGCAACCAACTACCCAATGCATTGCATACTCACGTCCATTGAGTTGGTGATGCCATCCAACCATCTCATCCTCTGTTGTCCCCATCTCCTCCTGCCTTCAATCTTTCCCAGCATCAGGGTCTTCTCCAAGGAGTCAGTTCTTCACATCAGGTGGCCAAAGTATTGGAGTTTCAGCTTCAGCATCAGTCCTTCCAGTGAATATTCTAAAGGTACATCCCACGACATGCTCACCACGCTCTAGCTCTCACTGCTGAAAATTCTTCCCTGGCTTCCCTTGCTGGTAGGATAAAGACAAATTCCAACCAACATGCTATCTGCCTTGTACATGCAATTCCCTCTGCCTGGAACACATTTTCTTCTTTTCCTCACCTAGTTAACACCTACTGGTTCAATTCAGTCTCAATCCAACATCACCTTTTCAGGCAGACCTTATGGGACTTTCTCAATTGGGTCAAATCCCCAATTTGGCACTCTTGTAGCACATGTACATCATTTAATTGCCCTAGAACAAATGCAGTTTTTGCATTTGTTTTGGTGATTACTTGGATAGAAACTATCTGTCCTGCAAGTTAATGAACTCCATGAGGACTGTGAATGTGACCTCAGGACTTTTTTTTTTTTTTGCTGACCATTTACAGCTGCTATTTGCTGGTTGGCATTCAGCGAATGTTTGTTGACTGTATAAATGATTGAATGAGTGAATTGCCAGAGCAGCTTATTAAAAGAAGAGACTTCCTTGATCAATCATGACTTCAGACAAAATTGAGCCTCATGATTCTGCCTGTAATATTCCAGGAAGCCACTATCGGATTTGGTAAAAAGACATGGAGACCTGTTTGCTGAAAGATGACCACAGAATTGGTGCTGTGTTCTTTCTTGCCATGTTGCAAGACACTTTGCAGAGATGACTTTTACCACACTTGAATTTTTGCAAGACCGTCTATTTTGAACCCTTCAGGTCCCTTCCAATTTTGGAGGTGTTTTTTTTTTTTT